>CM052814.1:54608035-54875484 GCA_028533885.1 Nasua narica | reverse complement strand
GTGATTCTTCACATTTTCTGGGGAGCCCTACTTCAGAGTATATTAATTTGCCTTTGGATGGTGTGAGACTGTCACATAGGACAGAAAGTTCTCTCTCTCCAGGTATAGGTCTCTGGGGTCCTTTTAAGTCCTGATTCAAGGTGGGCTTTCTTTATTAAATGACCTTAAGCATAGTTAAATCTATGGCTTACACTCAACTTCCGGAAAACTGCTGCTCCCAGGTCACCTGTAGGCATCCTCAATCCAGATGCTCCCTGCCTTCTACTGAGTCACTGAGATCTCAGGGCCAGCCCAGCATTCAGAACCACAGAGAAGCCCCAGGGGGCCAGGGCTGGGCCCCCACCTCAAGCGGGACGTTTGTTTCCACTCGGAGCCATGGAAACTGGAGGGACTGAATGATCTCGAATATAATTTGGGAGCACTGCTTGTGTCTCAGGACCATTTTAAGTCTTTTTTGTCATCTTACTTGATTCCTAGACAAACAAATTTAGTTTCACTTAGTTTCGGCCAACGTGGCATCCTTCATTTTCTGGCTAGAAGTAGGTATTTGACACGGAGCTAAAAATCACTCAGTAAGTGTGAGTCAAATCATCGTTAGAGTTGTTAGAATAAATAAAATCAACCGAGCACATTTGAAGATCTAACTAGCATTATTAAATGATGCACGAATCAGGCAGCAGCCCATCCAGCAAGTAGAGGGGAGCTCTGCTGAACTGCAGAAAAGGAAAAGTTTTTAAAGGCAGAGAGAGGGCATCTGGGTGGCTCAGTTAAGTGTCTGCCTTCGGCTCAGGTCATGACCCCAGGGTCTTGGGATCAAGTCCCGCATCAGGCTCCCTGCTCAGCAGAGAGCCTGCTTCTCCCTCTGCCTGCTGCTCCCCCTGCTTGGGGAAAAAAGCATTTCGAAACTATAAACTATAAAGAAAGGCGCGTAGCAGGTACGCACTTAGAAAGCTGGGAGTGTCGACCTTGAGAAACAAACTGAGGATTTCAGAGGGAAGAGGGTGAGCCTGGTGGTGGGTATTGAGGAAGGCAAGTAGTGCATGGAGCACTGGGTGTGGTACATACACAATGAATCTTAGAACACTGCATCAAAAACTAATGATGTATTTTATGGTGACTAACATAACACAATTAAAGAAAAAGAAGAAAGCAAGCAAGCAAGCAAGCAAGCAAGCAGGGAGTGAGGTTATCCCTGACCAGGGGAGGGAGGCACTTGGCCTGTTTGGGCTTGTTTCCAGTCTTATTGAGATAAAACTGACATATAACCTTGCCTTAGTGTAAGGTGTACAACGTAATGATTTGACATATGTATAGATTGCAGAATGATCACGATAAATTTAGTCACCATCCATCACCTCACACAGTTACAACGTTTTCTTGTGATGAGAGCTTCTAAGATCTTCTCTCCTAGCAACTTCCGCATCTGCCGTTCATTATTGCTGACTATAGTCGCCATGTGTCCGTGGCACCCCCAGGACTCCCTTATCTGGTAGCTGGAAGTTCCTATCTTTTGACCCCTCTTCACCCATATTGCCCACCCCCCAATGTCCCACTGCTGACAACCAATGGGGTTGACGTAGTTGCTTACGTTAAAACTTAATTTGCTTCTGGCGGAATTGTTTGGAGCTCATATGCAGTAAAAATGTAAGATCTTAATGATAAAAAGGAACAGGCCCCAAATGGAGTCACTTTGGCTACGATCCAGCAAGACTTAACACCTAACATAAGGGCAGCGTGGCCTCCCAGGGAGGGGAAGGTGAAACCAATCAGCCTGGATTTTCGTGATCAGCAATGGTGAAGTCAGTGGCAGAGACCTCCAGTTCTTCCCCTTGAGGGAAAGTGACCTTGCCTGGAATAATCCTTTTCTGTGGCTCATAACTCCTTGCCCCACCTTCCTTTCTATCAAAACCTTTCATTTTGTACAACTCCTCAGAGTTCCCTCCTACTTGCTAGATGGGTCACTGCCTGATTCACGGAGGACCTAATAAAGCCAATGAGATCTCTGGATTTACTCAGCTAAATTTTTGCACTTTGACACGAATATGGAACACGCTGACAGCAGCGAGCCAGGCGTTGTGCTGAACTCCTTCCGGGAGAGGTTTTGTGTAAGCCTCGCAATATTCTTATTGTTAGGCTGGCGGGCCCAGGGATGCCGAGAGTAGAGAAGATGGCCACTGAGTTTCACAAGATGGTGGCTCAAGGACTTTCAGCCATGGGGCTTCCTATCTCGGAGACTTTCCAGATCACCCCACAAGGACGATGAAAATCTGACTGGTCAACTTTGGATCCCTTTTTCTGTATAATGAGCTGACAATTGGTGTATTTTGTATCCCTCATATATATAAACCATAGCCAATCAGATACCCAGCAAGCCCTCCACACCCTAAGACCCCTAATTAAAACCCCCTCAGCCCTACCCCTAGACACGACTTCCCGGCCTCACTCCCTTGTGAGCCGTGGAACCTCGCCAGAGGGCGCATCCATTAAAGCTTCCCTCTACTTTACTCGCCTGGCTCCTCTTTTCCACCACCGATTCAAACCTGACACTTATGAAGGGAGCACAATCATGCCCCTCATTTCAGCGATGAGGAAATTGAGAGGCAGCAAACTACGAAAGGCCACCAGGCAGGTGAAGAGAAAAACTGGGGATTGAACCCAGCTTGGGCGGACCCAGAGCACGGTCTTCACCACAAACAGTCCCCTACTCTACCCGGCAGGGGTCCTCAATCCCCACCACTCTCAACCCCTTGACCTTCCCAAAGGGACAGAGCCCCTGCTGCCCACTGCCTGGTTACCAGCTGACCCTTGGAGTGGCCACTGTGGTGGCCCAGACTCCCTGCCTCATGCAGAGGCTGATTTTCGGCAACAGGCTTGAGCCGTGGAAACCGGAGCAAGGCGAAAGTGTCCCCAGCGCCCACCGAGCTGACACACACAGGCTCCCTAAGTGACCCACTTCAAAATAGCCACAACCCTACCTGACCAGTTACAACCAGGCACAGTTCCTGAGATTACCAAAAAAGGGAAAATTCGGTACGTTCCCATACTTCCTCACTCTGCCTGTAACTATAGCCCCTCACCACTGCCTCCTCACAGACCATCTCTCCTGTCCTGACTGCCCCTCCCTTGTGCTGCATTTGATTCACTACGATCTCTTTTGTTCTGCCTGGGATGAATTCTTTCACTGCCCACATCTCCAGCCTCCATCTGATCAGGATGCCCCCACCTACCCTGTATGGCGTGCCCGTTCGGTCCTCCCGAGCCCACACCTCTGCAGGAGGTTGATGGGGGTGTGGGATGCTTGGGAACCTGTATGTCCAAATTTCAGGTGTCTTGCTCCTGGATTCACAAACTATCAAAATCCTAGCAGTAATCAAAAATTTCAAGTGTCGGGGCGCCTGGGTGGCTCAGTTGGTTAAACATCTGCCTTTGGCTCAGGTCATGATCCTGGGATCCTGAGATCGAGCCCCATGTTGGGCTCCTCATTCAGTGCGGAGTCTGCTCGAGGATTCTCTCCCTCTGCCCCTCTCCCTGTTCTTGCTCTAAGTCTAATAAATAAATAGAATCTTTTTTTTTAAGTGTTAAAAAATTGGGTGCCTGGGTGGCTCAGTGGGTTAAAGCCTTTGCCTTTGGCTCAGGTCATGATCTCAGGGTTCTGGGATCGAGCCCCGCATCGGGCTCTCTGCTCAGCAGAGAGCCTGCCTCCCCCCTTCTCTCTCTGCCTACTTGTGATCTCTCTCTCTCTCAAATAAATAAAACCTTTTTTTAAAAAGTGTTAAAAAAATTGTGTTTACATAGGTTTCTCCCACTAGACCACGCTTTCTTTATGGGCAAGAGCATTATTTTATATCCCTAGACCCTAATACCGCCTGGCATTAAGGCGATATGACTCCCTCGTTCTTAAAACACTGCCGCAATTCCTAGTTACATGTACTAGAGAAACCCCAGCTTCCATGGAGTGTTACACAAGGTCCTCAGAGATCTAACCACCTGCCTAGCTTCATTGCTTGGGGCTCCACGTCTTATTCCAGAAGCTACAGACAGATTTGATTTACGTCTCGTAGCCTGTCCTCCCGCATGGCCGGCACCCTGGGTATGCAGCGTGTTTCGGTGGACGTGGCTTCTGTGCCTGGCTTTCACTAGAAACGGAGTGTAGCTGAGTCCTAGCATCAGCTGAACATTCCTTAGACCTCTGTACTCCTCTCCTCATTAGTCTTCTCCCACAGTCACTCTGAATTAGCCCAAGACAGTCAAGTTCCTTGCTCTATGTTTGCCCTACGGAGGCCTCGCTGGCGACATTTCCAACAGCGGAAGCAGACGTCTTAGGAGCTGGGAAAACCAGATTGATTTATGTGGATATGGGACTGGCTGGGCCTTTGGCAACTTTTCTAAATCCCAGCGCCGTTTTTAGCCTCTCTTAGAGACACAAACTAATTTAACTGCACGGCACACAGGTGGATGCTGCACAGCGTGGTCTGGGATGACGGTTTTCGCTCTGGTTACTGGCCTGTTTGGGCTGCACCTGCCCCGTTGCTCCAAACGTGGCTGATTTCACACCATTTTGCCTTTAGCCGGGGTCCACAAACTTTTCTCCAAAGGGTCAGATAGTAAATATTTTAGGCTTTGTGGTCTCTGCTACATACAGTTCTGCCATTATAGCGCCAAAGCAGCCAGAGGCAACATGTAACGGAATGGGTGTGACTGTGTGCCGATAAAACTTTATTGATGGACACCAAAATTTGACTTTCAGGTCAATTTTCCCCTATCTTAAACTGTCTTTCTCCCTTAGATTTTACCCAAACTGCTCCCCAACCATTTGAAAATGTAAAAACCACGTTTCGCTTGCATGCTGGACACAAGCAGGTGCAGGCTGGACGACCTGCGGGCCACAGTTTTCTGAGTCTGCACCGGGTTAGGGGCCCTGTGGCAGCGTTCATCAGCCTCCTGGGGGGGCTTATTAAACAAGACTTTAAGGTCTCACCTGTGTTTCTGAGTCAGCAAACCTGGGTGGGGAGGAGCCAGAACATCCCTAACATGTTCTGGTTCCCAGGCGATCTGTCTCTCCAGATCTGACAACCACACGCTTTGAAACCTCGGGCCCAGAGCTCGAGCACGGCCATGGTCTCATCGTCCCCAGCCCTGCGGATGGTCACTGTGGTAGGCGTCAGCGACGTTCTGAATCAGCAGAGACTGTGGTCCAGAATGTCAGGGGTGTCTTGGGGCAAGAGGGAGGCAAGACGGAAAGGATTCACACCCGGGCCGGGAAGCAGGCAGAGAGCACCGTCAGATGCCAACTCTGGGAGAGCCTGGGGCGCCCAGGAGTGCCAGACAAGAGGCCCCCTGAACCTGGTGTGGGGGCACTAGGGTGGCTCAGTCCGGTAAGCGTCTCACTCTTGATTTTAGCTTGATTTCAGCTCAGGTCATGATCTCAGGGTCAGGAGATCAAGCCCCGTGTCAGGCTCTGTGTTGAGGATGGAGCCTCCTTAAGATTCTGTCTCTCCTTCTGCCACCACTCCCCCCACCCCCCACTCATGCATGCTTCCTCTCTCTCTCTCAAGCTCTCTCTTAAAAAAACAAAAACCAAAAAACACTGCCATGTGGGCTTGGGTCTCGGGTGTGGGCTTGGTCTTGGGTGCTGGGTTCCAGGGGCCTCAGCCCCAATGCAAAGGAAGGGATTCTCGAGGGTGTAGGGTTGGTAAAGCAAGCTGAACTTGCTTTAATCTCCACAGAAACTCTCTCCACCAGTGACAAGAGAAACCAGGGCTGGGAAATAGGATCCAAGTGGCTTTGAGGGGTTGTTTTTAAAGAGTGTTTGATGTAGGTTTTACTTTGTGGTTGTTTTCTGTCCCCAAAGTGCTTTCGCAGTGGTTTGGGACCCAGGGAGCTGGGTAGCTGAATCTTAGGGCAGCCACGTGGATGTATGACTTGGACTCCCATTACTATGATAAGGGAGAAAAAATCTTTTCCTCTACTCCTTTTGGTTCTGTCCCTGAGGGCCTGCAAATTAAGATAACGAAAGATGTACTAACAAGAGGAAATACATGCAAAAAGGCTTATTTATTTGAGAGAGAAAGAGAGAGAGACAGACAGACAGACAGAGAGACCGTGGAGGAGAGGCAGAGGGAGAGAATCTCAGACTCCCCGCTGAGCATGGAGCCCGATTCAGGCCTCGATTGCACAATCCAGAGACTGTGACCTAAGCCGAGACCAAGAATTGGATGCTTAAAGATTGAACCACCCCCAGGCACCCCAAGACATGCAATTTTTATATTTATGTGCAGGGGAGGTCACATGAAAGATGTGGTTAGATTCGGGGTTTTTAACAAAGGAAAGGAATGAGAAATTACTCAAGGAATGAAGACCTGGCAAAGTGACCAGGAGATAAATGGGGAGACTAATGGAAAATAAGGGTTATTTTAGTAAGGTTTGCTCATGAACCTCCTCTTTCATCTCTGGTGGCAAGAGCTGCTGTCCCCTTCCTGGTACAGAGGACAACTTTACAAAGGGGAACATGTGCTGCTTTCAGGCAGATAAGGGGAGGGCAGAGAATGGTTCCTGCATCTTTCTCTCTCTCTTTTTTCTTTAGAAATGAGGAAGGGGTGGGAGGCAGAGGGAGAGGGAGAGAGAGAGAATCTTCAGCAGGCTCTACACCCAGTGCAGAGCCCAACATGGGGCTCGATCCCACAGCCCTGAGATCATGACCTGAGCTGAAATCAAGGGTCAGACGCTTAACCTGACTGAGCCGTGCAGGTACCCCTCCAGCGTCTCTTGATTCCCAGGTCCCTTCAGCTCAAAATGATCCTTACACCAAAGTGGCACACTTGGGGTGCCACCCCAGGATCTCCTCGGCCATCATCGCTGGTTTGGGAGCCCGCCTGCTGGAAGGTGAATAGTGTTTCCCCTATATGCTCTGTGACTTTAGCAAAGTTACTTAAAAATTCTTCAAGTCTCAGAAACCTCATCTGTAAAAAATGCAGATCAAAATAGCAGCTGCCTCACAGACTTCACGGAGATTTAATGAGCTAACGTGTATAACGAACTTACAATAATGCCCGACAAAGATTCAGCACTAACTAAGCCTTAGCAACTACTCTTAGGCAGTTGGCTGGAGGGGTTCCATGCACTTGGCTGCCTCACGGGGCTGTTACCGATGGAGGCTTTACTTTCTGTTAGGTTTTAGAAATTCCACCCTGTCCCTCTAAAGAGCCTGGTGGTAAGACTCCGAGGAAAGGACTTCAGACTCTGACAGGAGCTTGAAGGATCTTTTGAAGGTACAAGTCCGGTCAGGTCACTCGGCCAAGTGACATCCTTTGGGGTTCCCACTGCTCTGAGGTAAAAGCTCAGCCCGTGATGTGGGCTACAAGGCCAGACATGGCCTGTGGAGGGTGGCAGGACATGTCGCCACATAATACATCACTTGGGTATACTGATGGTTTTGAATTGTAGACACTTGGAAAGCAGCATGGAGAAGCTACCTCTGAACTCCCCTTATCTGCCTAAGGACATGTCCTCCAAAAGGGACCAATTGTCCTAAGTCCCCACCCTAGGAGTTTCATCAGCCTGAGAGGATAAACTCTTGTCACAGCTGAGGAGACTAGAAGTCCTCACCACACCCAGATAAGCTCATCACAGTGTCACACCTCCTGTCGTTCTTCTGAGGGACCAGTCACCTTCCCTAAAAACCATTTACTTTCCCCTAAGAAGCCTACATCCTTCTCTCCTTTCCCTATTAAGATGGTTTTGAAGCCTGAACTCTAAGCTACCTCGGGGAATTTGCTCATTTTTTCCCCCAGGTATCTCCCATATGTACATGAGTTACACGTGTCATAGAGGGAAAAAGTTTTCCCTCTTCCCTTCTAGGATCATCGCCTGGTCTAGTAATTAAATTGACATAAGGCAGATTAATGGGAGAAAAACAAAATTTCATTTTAGTACCTATGCATAGGAGCCCCATAAAAATAGAAGTCCTTTGAAAGTGACCGGGTCACGAAGCTTTTATATCTTTCAGGAAAAGAAAATAAATTTGCAAAGAATTGACAAGGCAGAGGGGTTGGGTTTGGGGTAGAAAATTGGTGAAGAATAAACAGATGGGTTTTTGTTTTTGTTTTGTTTTGTTTTTATGGCTTTCTCAACCCTAAATTCCCATCTCTGGTGATAGGGATGCCTTCCACCCTCCTGATGCAAGGGGGTTACCTCTCCCATGGGAGATTTGTCTTCTGCTGTCAGGGGCACAAGGGAAGGTCAGAGTGTCTTTTTTGCACCAGCTGATTCTCAAGTGCCTTTAAATCAAAATAATCAACATGCCAGTGTGGCATCTTTGGGATGACATATTCTGAACTCCTACACTGTTACGAAACTTCTTGTTCTTTTGTTAATCTCTCTTTTACTACAAGGCTCCCAGGCAAGAACTTGGAAGAATGGAGGGAAAGTCATTCCATCCAGATCTGTCTCCATCCACTTTTCCAGGCTGGTGTTACCCTGTTCCCTTCTTTGTTCATTCCATGGGTTCATCCTTCCTATTCTCTCCTCTTTCCCTGCCCCAGCCTCTCTTACACCCTTTGTCACCAAGGGGGGTGGGGGGTGGGGGTGTGTGCAATTCCCATTTGTGAGTTGTGTGTTTCATGTCTGTCTAAATTTAACCAGTGCATGGACTGGATGTTCATCATCCCTGATTACCCACATTTGGCACAGTTCCTAGCATCCTACAGACACCTGGGGAAATATGTGTGGAATGAATAGAAGATGATCAGTGTTCACGGGAGTCACCAGAGAATGTTCCACAATGTAGAACCTGTTGGAGCTGCTTAGCTGGTGAGAAGGCATTGGCAAGCTACATTTACTAACGGTTGCTACTGTTCACTGAATGCCTACTGTCCATTCAACAAGCATTGAGTGGGCACCAACGGGGCAAAGCTCCGGGCTTGGCACTGGGCCATAGCAGTAGACACAACACTCGGGTGCCTGGGTGGCTCAGTCAGTTAAGTGTCTGCCTCTTGATTTTGGCTCAGGTCATGATCTCAGGGTCAAGAGAGTGATCCCACCCCCCACCCCCTCCACCCCCCTCACCCCCCCACCAAGGGCTCTGCTCTCAGTGAGGAGTCTTTAAGATTCTCTCTCTTGGAACACCTGGGTGGCTCAGTTGGTTGGGCAGCTGCCTTCAGCTGGGGTCGTGATTCCAGGGTCCTGGGATCGAGTCCCGCATCAGGCTCCTTGCTCGGCAGGGAGTCTGCTTCTCCCTCTGCCTGCTCTGCCTGCCTCTCCCCCTGCTTTTGCTCGTGCTCTCTCTCTCTGACAAATAAATAAATAAAATCTTAAAAAAATAAAAAATAAAAAAAAGATTCTTTCTCTTCCTCTCCCTCTTCCCCTCACATGTTTTCTCTCAAGAAAAAGGAGCCAGGAAGCCCTGTTGTAATTTTGTATTTTGAGAGAGTTCAAAGGTACAGCTAAATTGCAAGAATAATACAATATCCTTTACCAAGATTAGCCAATTGATTTCATGTTACCCATTTTTGAGAGTTTTTTTTTTTTTAATGTTACACTTTATTAAATAAAGTTAAGGAAATTTTGGTAAAGGAGAATTTGGGAATGCCAACACGTCTGCAATACTTAGCACCACGGCCATTTGCCGTGGAAGGTTTTATTTCTTTTTGTCCTCCTCCTGAGTCACTGAGCTGACCGGATTGCCCATAAAATGGGTGATTGCACACTCAGCGTGGCGCTCAAGGAATGAGTTAATAATCGTCAAGTGTGTTCTAATAACCTCTGATGAAAGACATCATGCAAAAGTAAAATTCACTTATTTTTTTTTCCCTCTCTTACAGCTAACAGCTGTGACCGATTTTATTTTTGTGACAAGGATGAGCTTACATTTTCCCTTGCCTGGTTTCCATTTCCCTCACAGTGGGATCCTGCCCTCATCTCCCGCGGGCCCCCAGCTCCCTGTTGCCATGGCAGCAGGAGAGATTTGGAGGTTGTGTTTTCCTTTCCGAGGACTGATTTTGCATTCCTCCTCCCAGCAGTGAGATGTTCTCCGCGGATTGGCAACTCAGACACCCTTTGGTTAATATTCAAACGGAACTCTTTGAACGTCCCTAGCTGCTTTTGGCCTAACCCTGTATCTAACCCAGGACCCACAATGCCATAGGATCCCGGAGGTTTCGGTTCCCACCACGGTCGGTGGAAGTGGATGCCCCCTCGAGTTGTCCAGTCCACTCTCCTGCAGTCTACGAGCACACCCTCCCCTCACTGACCCCCCAGGTCCTTTCAGACAATTCACATTCACCTATTCAGGCTTTCAAAATCTCATAGGCCTTTCAGAGTGCATGGCCAACAACTTCTCGGGTATTTCTAAACCCTAAGAAGTTGACTAAAACGCTCCACCATTGCAGAAGTGTCGACTACATCCTGCTTCGAGAAGGCTCTGGGCTTCTCGGTGAGAGACAACAGTCATGACAGGTCATTTGGGTTCATTTTCTTGGGACTAGTTTCATTTGGAATGCGTTAATGCTGTCCAGCCAAAGCCACGAGAAACGCACCCACCGCTGAAGGAGTTGGGTTTACTCCCTGATACAGGGCTGGACAAGGTACACCGTGGGCATCCACAGGCGCTCTCACTAAGGGATCACAGAAAGTGGTGTGGGCTTGTGTCAGGTGATGTGAAGCAGGTTTAGGGGAAAAGGTGCTACTCGGGATTGGTCACTGTTGGGAAGCAGGGGAAAGTCCATAATTAGGCATCTCAATCAACCTAATCTATACGGGAAGAAGAATGACATAAGGCTACCGCTGTAGTCGCTAAAGAAGCAGCAGCCTCCCCCACCCCATATTAGCTGGGGCGAAGGGTTGTTTGGTTATGTTTGTGGCTTGGATGGTGCTCATGTTTTTGGCTGTGTTCAGACGTGAAAATGGAGAGGTCTTGTTTTTCCCTGGATCAGTCAAGACCAAGGACACGGAGTGACCTTGTCTGAGGTCAGTGCTCTATGCAATTGGTTATGTCCATCAGGAGGGTACTATGTGAGTCTGAGCACCAGCCCAGCTCCCCAGCGTGAGAGGAAGGACTTTCCTTTTTTCTCATAGAGCAATTCCAGAAACTCGAAAGATAGCAATAGGGATGTAAAAGATAGTAATCTCCAGTGTTAGTTTTCAATTATGCCTTGGTTTAATTCATAAATAATTTGCTGCGATTCTGAAACACACTGAGTCTCTCTTCCAGTTTTCCACGCACGGGCACTTCTAAACCACAGGCTGCAGTTGGAAGAAGGTTGAAAATGCTCTAGTCTAGAGGTTTTGCAAACTTTTCCTTCATCAAGTAATTTATGACAACGTTGGGCGTATGTAAGATCTACTCATAGTGTAATTCCAACCTGTTCTTCTCCCCCTGGCGAATAAACTCAACTCCTTTCAATACATAGCAGAAATTATTTGCATCATTTAGTACTTTATAAAATTAGGAAATATCCAGACAAGGCCCATGACAGATCCCGCCGTAACCGTTTCTCTACCATCTGCTCAGTCTAAAGCCTGGCATTGACGAGAAGAGACCAAGGGCAGAGAGGGAGACGGATGTGCCTGGAGTTACAGGATTCATCCATTCAAGGGCTGGGCTGGGAGCACCCTTCCGTCACGGGCCTCCCCTGTCATGGCTGGACTCCCCTCCCATGTCTGGTCCCCTTACCTCGTTCATATTCCTTGGATTCATCTGCTGACACCCACCCCTCCGCCTTCCAACACAAGTTCCCAAGCTCCCAGCCTGCAGTTTCCTAAGCACGTCCGAGTCAGCAGAGCTACTAAGCTCAGGGTAAAACTACATGTGATTAAAAAGGTACAGGCTCGCCCTCAGACCGTGATCTTTGTACGGGTAGGGATTTTTGTCACCTTTGTGCTTCATCCGAGACTGCCTCACGGAAAGACGGTCCTCGACGGGTATTTCCTGCACTTGTTGCAGTGGATGTTGGGGGTAAGGGTGGGACGGTGTGGAGCAGGGGGCGGTGATCTCTGGAAGGGACTGGGTTGAGTGCCCGAGAGCAATGCCTGCTCGCCAACCTTCCCACTCTTCTTGTCAACTGCCCCCTGCAGCTCCGTTTCTGAACTTCACAAACAGTTCACACAGGATCCAAGATGGCGCTCGGGGCGTTCTTCCCCAACACTATCTCCCCGCCTCCTCCTTCCGCCGGTCCTCCCCTGTGCTAAATAGCCACACCAGCCAGCCAGTGGATCCAGTCAGAAACCTGGATGTCATCCACCACCTTTGATTTTTCTCTTTTCCCAGCCCCATCTCGAGCCTGTCAACAAGTCCTACTGATTTTTCCTACAAAATACGTCTCAAATTCCCCATTTCCTCCGCCCATTTCTAGGGTAGGCTGCCACCTCTCCCTGGGCTTCAGCCGCCACAGCTTCCCAGCCACTCTCTTGACAGTCCGTTATTAACATAACTGAAGATTGACCTTAAGTGACCTTAACATCCAAACTTGCTCCCTGACTTGGAATCCTGCACATCAAGAGTGTCTTTTCCAGCACCCATCAGTCCTGCCTTTCCAGACAGTTCCTGGCTACCTTCCCCTCATTCGCTTTGCCCCAGTCCCCTGACCTGTGTCACCTAGTAAAACAGGGGTCACAGACTCGGTTGCCTGCCCACAAATTGCCAGGCACCCACAAATCCCCTTCCGGCAGGAAGATGCTTCTGAGCCCCAGGTTACTAAATAACCTATGTTGGTCCATGATGCCCCATTTCCAGGTTGTCTCAAAAGAATTCAGAAATCTAGGTTTTAAAAGAAATCACTCCATACAAAAATACTGGCACAGAATTCTAATTTGTTTTAAATACCCACGGTGGCCAAAAGATACCCACGTACGGGAACGCTGCCTATGACCATCGACCCATCAGCCTAGACCATGCCAAGCCCTTTCCCGTGACTGGTTTTGCACTGATCGTTCCAGGAATATCTGGAATACTCCTCCTGCAGCTCATTGCAAGTCCCCTTCCCCTGCCTTCTGCCTCGGAGCTACTCAGGGTGTGGTCCACGGGACCGTGTTCAGCTATGCTGTAAAGATGGGAGAACCAATACATCGTTTGCAAACTGTTCATGATGGGTTTCCAGCGAGGAAAGTACAAAAATTGAGATTAACATTTATAAGAGTAACTTTCTGTCTGTTGAACGTAATCATTTGGGGCTTGAATTTAGCGTCGGAGTCAGAAAACATGTTCTGTGAAAGATCGGATAGCAAATACTTTAGAACCTGTGGATCACACAGTCTCTGTCCTAACTAGTCAACTCTTCCATTGCAGCATGAAGACAGATGAAAGCATGCCCAAGCGGCACCTGGGGGGCTCAGTCAGTTAAGTGTGGGACTCCTGATTTCGCCTCAGGTCATGATCTCAGGGTTGTGAGATCGAGCCTTGTGTTGGGCTCTGTGCTGGGCGTGGAGGCTGCTGAAGATTCTCTCTCCCTCTGCCCCTCCCTGCTCACTCTTTTTAAGAAAGAAAGAGAGAAGGGGGGAGGAAGAGAGGGAGGGAGGGAGGGAGGAAGGAAGAGAAAAGAAAGAAAGATAGATAGATTACCCAAAAGCATGTGTGAAAGTATACATAAATGATTGAAAGGTTCACAGAACTTCTTCATGGGCACTGAAATGTGAATTTCGTATACTTTTTACATATCATGAAATCTTTTTTACTTTTCCCAACTATTTAAAAATGTAAAAAAATAAAAAAATTCTTGGCTTAGGACCCATGGACAAACAGAGTATGGGCCTGATTTGGCCAGAAGGCCAGAGTCTTCCAGTCCCCATTCTACACAGCCTTTTAAAATTTTGCTTATGAGGGGCGCCTGGGTGGCTCAGTGAGTTAAAGCCTCTGCCTTCGGCTTGGGTCATGATCTCAGGGTCCTGGGATCCAGCCCCGCATCGGGCTCTCTGCTTAGCGGGGAGCCTGCTTCCCCCTCTCTCTCCGCCTGCCTCTCTGCTAACTTGTGATCTCTCTCTGTGTCAAGTAAATAAAGAAAATCTTTGAAAAAAAATTCACTTGGGGCACCTGGGTGGCTCAGTTGGTTGAGCAACTGCCTTCGGTTCAGGTCATGATCCCAGAGTCCCAGGATCGAGTCCCCCATCGGGCTCCCTGCTCCATGGGGAGTCCGCTTCTTACTCTGACCTTCTTCCCTCTCATGCTCTCTCTCACTCTCTCTCTCTCTCCTAATAAATAAATAAATAAATAAATAAATAGAATCTTAAAAAAAAATTTGCTTGTATTTCACAAAAGTGCTCATTTACATCACTGGAAATAAAAACAAAACAAAACAAAAACACCAGAAAAACTGGTTCTCTTTTTTCTTTAAGATTTTTTTTATTTATTTAGAGAGAGAACTAGAGAGAGAGAGAGAGAGAGAGCATAAGTGGGGGGCAGAGGGAGAGGGAGAAGCAGGCTCCTCGTTGAGCAGGGAGCCCAATGTGGGGCTCGATCCTAAGACCGTGGGATCATGACCTGAGCCAAAGGCACATAGTTAACCGACTGAGTCACCCAGGTGCTCTGAAAAACTGGTTCTTGACTATAGGTAATTTAAGAAATATTGCTCTAGGTCTCAGATCTAATCCCAAAGAGGTCTTCTTGGACCAATTTATCAAAAGTAGGGCTTCATTTCAGATATGGCAGTGGTTTCCTGGCTATGCTTGGGAATACACATACAAAAATACTGATGAATGAAATGATAGAATGTCTTGGATTTGCTTCCAAGTCATTGGGAAAGGAGTAGATGAGTAGGGCACAAATAAAACAAGATCCAGTCACGTGTAGAAGACTATGGAAGCTGTATGATGGGTAGGCATTATACATCCATCATCTTTGCATGTGTTGGAAATAGCCATAATACAAAGTTACAAAATAGATTCTATTTTCCTCATCTTGCCCTGTCCCAGGTTTGTTACATCTGTTTTCTTTATCGACCTCATCACAATTTTAGATTGTCTTGGTCTTCGTGTGTCCTCCCAATGGAACAGAAGGTCCTTTAAAGCACCATTTCTGGGTTGTTCACCTTGGCTTTCTCATATATTTTTTGAATGAATGGATGAAGAAGAGGAAACGTAAGGTGGCAGTGAGAAGAGCTGATCTTGGCATATTGAAAAGTAGGCTGCAAAGGCACCTACCCAGGAGAAAAGATTTGGTACAGTTGGTGTTGGAAATGCAATCCACGAACCACAGGTTGTGACCAGAGCTTCATTCCATTTTATAGGATGGAGCCAGATACCATTGGGCTGCTGGTCTGTATATTGTTAACCCCATGCCAAACCGTTAATAAGGCTTCAGAAATAATTCTATCATATGTTTATTTCAACCTTATTGTTTTCCTCGTAATTTTCTGTAATATATTTTAAAAACCTTTATAATTATCACATCCGTGGCCTTTCTGAAAAGTTAGAAACGTTATGACCTTAAAACAATTTTTTCCTCGACCTTTTAAAGATTTTATTTATTCATTCAATTTAGAGGGAGGGAGAGTGCGTACGTGCACATGCGTGCCAGCATTGGGGGAGGGGCAGTGGGGGAGGGAGAGAGAGAAAGAATCTCCAGCAGACTCCCCGCTGAGTGCAGAGCCCAGTGCGGGGCTCAGTGTCACCACCCTGAGGTGGTGACCCTGAGGTCATGACCTGAGCTGCAATCAAGACTAGGACACTTAACCGACTGAGCCATCCAGGTGCCCCTTTTCTTGGCCTCTTTGGTTTTATTTAAGAAGCTTCTGAGAGACTGAAGGACAGCAGAGTTGTCAGGAGGCAGGAGAGCCTATGGTGGAAAGGGACAGGATAGGGTTAAAGCACGACTCCAATTTCTCAGTGTGTGAAGAGACTATCCTATGCACTTCTCCAAGTGTCTCCTGAAGACTACCTCCATCAGGATCACCTGGTTAAAATGGCAGGTTCCAGGCCCCAAGTCAGACCTACAAACCTCAAGGAGTAAGGGATGGTAGCAACAAAAAGTGTCTTAGTCTGTTTGGGCTGCCTTAACAAAATGCCATAGATTGGGGGGTTTGAATAACAAATGTATTTTTCACTGTCCCAGAGCTTGGGAAATCCCATAATATGGGTACCTGCCAGCTTGGTTTCTGGTAGAGTTTTCTTCCTAGCTTGTAGATATCTGTGTTCTTGCCGTGTCCTCACATGGGGGTTGGAAGCAGGCAGATTCAGCCTGGTGTCTTGTAAGAGCGCTAATCCCATTGTGGGGGCCCCATTGTCATGACCTCGACTAAACCTAGCCACCCCACAGGCTTGATGGGGTTCAGGAAATGCTACCCCAAGATATGGTAACTTGACTTATTAAATATTTTAAGCTCAAGGAGTCTGAGAAGACTACAGAAACAAATAGTTCACTCTGACCCTAACAATATGTACATAACAATCTCCAATAATATTATGTATTGCAAATGATTCTACAGTTTGAAAACTCTTGAATTAGGGCATCTTTAAGTCTCTCTGCCCCCGCTTTCAATAATGACATATCCTGGGGCAGCTGGGTGGTTCAGTGGGTTAAGTGTCTGCCTTTGGCTCAGGTCATGATCTCAGGGTCCTGGGATAGAGCCCCAAATCGGGCTCCCTGCTCAGGGGGGAGCCTACTTCCCCCTCTCCCTCTGCCTCTCTGCCTACTTGTGATCTCTCCCTCTGTCAGATAAACAAAATCTTTAAAATAATAATAATAATAACAACAACAAAACAACAACATATCCTAGGGGTTTACAGTGGACCTTGTCATTTCCTAAGACCCTCTACTTGCTTCTTAATTCCCACAACTTCTCTGTGAAGTACTATTATCCTCCCCGATTTATCTATGAAAAGAAATGGCAGCAAAGAAGTTTAAATACTCTGCCCAAGGTCACACAGGAAATTGTGTGAGTGGAGGTTCAGGTGCAGTCACCTGGTGGCAAGGTCCAAGATCTCACTGCCCCTCTCCTGTGAATTGCTCTCTGTTGAGAGAAACCTAAACAAGTTCCTTTTTCCAAACCATAAGGGAGTCTCCACATCAAAGTGTCAATATTATGGTAAATGAGACAGAGACAGAACCCTCTCGACCTTCTTGCCCTGGAAAGGCATCGTACAGAACAACTGCATTGCCAGAAATCTCTAAAACACAGGAAAGTGACCCCATTTTGTTAGGCCAGGCCTTCCTGTAATAGGTAAAAGAAAACAAACCCACACAGTTTATAGGATTTTTTAACCAAGGAAATGCAATCAAATCTAGGGAAGGTCAAGTTCAGAATGGGATTTCCCCAGATAATCCCATCAGCCCTTGGTAACCTCCTTAACTGTTTACAAATTCTGTCAATCTTTACATTATTTTTCTGACCTTGTACGGTAGTTTATTTTTCTCCAGTTTCCATTAAACCATCCGTTCTCTCAGAAAATATTATACACTCTTTGAGATCAGGGATCTTTGATGTATAATCAGGGAGGGGTAGACAAAATTAACACCACTGGGCACCTTGTCTGCCCAGGTGGGCTCTCGGGCTGCCACGGGCCGCTCTGTGGGGCCTCGGAGGGTTAGGACACCGTGTCTCTGAGCGGGTCCCTGGCCTCATGACCCTCACCTCCACCTGTCATGTCACTACACTCATACAAGACCAACAGGAAACCCCAATAATAATGAACATTTTTTAAAAGAAGGACCACCAAATGACCAATACGATCAGCACATAACCCCCCTGGAAACTACTTCTCACGAGAAGCCAGGTTATAATCGGACGGCTGCTTGATGAACATAGAGACAAAACAAGACAAATTACATGTATGTTAAGCTACAGAACTAAGAGCGTCAAGAATTCTTCCCAAGAGTTTTAACCCCCAAACATACGCTGTGATTTACCCTCCAAACAGCTCGGAAATGATGCTGACGTCACATGACGTCACATGTCTCACTCTATGTTCTCCTTTTCCTAAGCTCAGCATCAGGAATTCTTGCTCTGATACGGGAGCCCCCAAAAAGGGCATGCAAAATTTGTTCCTGTTTTCGGATATCCTTGGGAAAGAGTTAATAAATTCACTGAATTTTAAATACATTATATATATACATATATAATTTTTTAAAATTAGTAAGATAGTCTAAGCTCATCGTAACCGAGTCTAATTTTTCAAAAAATATTCATGCCAATGAAAAATGTTCATTCATACCTGTATTTCTATGTTCAATGTAATTACACCAAATACAGTATGTTGTACAGTAATGTCTTTTCCCCAAAATGTATGTATCTTGGACAAGTTTCGAACATTCTTCCCAGCGTGATATCCCATAACATTGGTTTTTCTTTACTTATTTTTATTTACCCGTGCCTCTATTTATGGTGAATTATGCTACGGTGCTTCATGCTGTTTCTCCAAAGAGCCCAACTCTCTTGCCCCATGCCTTCCCCTGGGCTGTGCCCTCCCTGCCCTTGGTCCCCTCAGAGAGACTCATCCTGTCATCAGTACCAATCCTCCTCCTCCTCCTTCCCCCCGGTCGGTTAGATTTCTCTTCGTAGCATCAACCTCTTCATCACTCCTTCAAGCAACCCAAAATTATGGTAGTTATCTGTGCTTCTACTCTGCCTAGGTCCTGAGTCTTTGGGAAAAATCTCCCCTCCTGTTGTGCCTGAGTATAGGCCTAGTCCTGAGCTGATCCTCACGATTATCCTATGGATGCGTGCTGGTCTAATTTTCAGACTCTCATACAAATATTCCAGGGCTCCTAGAAATAGGATAATTTTTAAAAAATATTTATTTATTTGAGATAGAGAGAGCATGCGAGAGAGCAGGGGCGGGGAAGCAGAGGGAGGAGAAGCAGTCACTCCACTGAGCAGGAAGCCCGATGCGGGACTTGATCTCAGGACCCTGGGATCATGACCTGAGCTGAGGGCAGACACTTAACTGCCTGAGTCAACCGGGTGCCCTCTCCTTTGAGGTTTTTTTGGACATGTTAATTCCATTATCTAAGACGTAAGATAAAGTAAACAAACAAAACACAAAACCAACAACAACAGAAGAAATAGTAGGGATAGGACTAATTCCTCCCCAGGTGCCCGGGTAAGTGCTTCACCTGCATTATCTCCCTGAATCCTCTCCTCTGATGCAGGGGCAGGGATGCCCCTGTGTCGGGGTGAGCAAAGAGGTACAGAGCCCTCACAGTCCAGTGTGAAAAGAGCACACTGTAGAGGGACAGTCTCACAGTGACATCCTTTTGAGGTCTTTATTCTGAGGGGGCTCTCACAGGACCTTCTCATTTCCTGATTGCTATGCTAGGGATCACTGGTGTTGCCCATTTGCCTGTGGATCTTTCCAAATCACATGATCAGGTTTTATAGATGAGGAAATCCCTCACAGAGATTAAGTAACTCTCCCAGGCCCCTGGTGTGGGCCCGTCTTTTGGAACTAGATCTGTCTGATTACAAAGACCATGATCTTTCCAGGGCACATCAGCCACCAAGAGCATGGCCGGCCAAGGTTATTTGCTTGAATCATTCTGTCGAATTGGTTTTAGCGGAGCTAAAACCGAATGGACAGAGACCCACCATAATAAGGGCGTTTCGCCAGTGGGTGGAAGGGAAACAGACTGGTCATACTGCCCAGGATTGTCCAGGCACTAGACCTGGGCTCACGTGACTCAATCAGTCTGCCTTCAGAAGCCCTGAGTTGGGGGAAGCTTGGTGGCAAACAGACAGAAGCAGCCTCCTAGGGAAGAGACAGTCCCTACTTAGAATCTCATCGCAGGCGTTAGGACCGGTACGCAGAGTTGGAGCAGGGGACAGACCTGGGGGGATTGACGCAGCTAGGATTCCGTGTTTGCAAATATGAAATCGACACAGGTTTGAAAAAGCCTTTTTGTTCATTATTACAGGTATAACAAAAGCAAAACAAACAAGCAAAACCCCTTTGTTGTTGGGTTGTACTCCCTCTTGCCCCATAATATCCCAATCTTGATGGTAAGCCATGTGAATTAGAAAAAAAGAGAAAAATCTGAGGTCAGCTGGGAATAGGTGTGCAGCTATTTGGCTTATTAGCCGCTGTGAGGTTTGGGGAGGATGGAGGATAGGGAGGGGAAGGACTGACTCATGCATCGAAGCCAGTAAGGAATAACAGTCTTGACCAAAAAGGCAACAATCACCCTTCTTTTTAATATATTGTTAATACCACTGTCCTAATATAACATTAGATTAAAAATTTTTTAAAAACCTGAACAAAAGAATACTAGTAGTACCTTAATATGTGGCAATGCTATACTAAGAACTTTATAACGATGCTTTCATTTCATCTTTGCAATAACTACTTTCTTTGTAGATGCCAACAAGTTCTCCCATTTTCCCAAGTATTTGCAGAGAGCCTAGGATCTGCCCATTGACATGGGATGGGGTCCCAAGAAAAGAAAGGCAGTCTTTGTCCTTGAAGACCGTGGGGTGCTGTTAAGGAGGTAAGATGTGTTTACACCACGTGCAAGTCAGGCTATCTGCGCCAAAGGATGGATTATTTAATAAATGCAGTTGAGACAAGGAGCTTGCCATTTGGAATGAAAGGGGAGCCTGAGCCCCAAATCAAATCTTACATTAAAATAAAATCCAGATGGATCAAATATTTTAATGTAAAAACAACGAAACTGTTATGAGGGAAACAAAGCGAGGGCGAATAATTTGATAATGTTAGCATGGAGACCGACTTACCCGCCATGACACAAACCCCAGAAGTCATAAAGGGAAAGACTACCAGTCTTGACCACATAAGAAATGAACATAAAAATTTCTGGATAATCTACCCTATACTTATAATCAAAGGGAAAACTGAGGAGAAAAAGACTTGTAACTCATAGGGCAAAACTGCTGATTTCCCTAATATACAAAAAGATCTTAATAGAAAAAAATTAAAAATTAAGATTGTCTTAGTTCACAAAAGAGAAAATCCCAAAGACCCATAAATACCAAAATGTTCAACAATTATAGGAATTCAAGTGGAAACACTGAGATTTTTTTTTCATGTGCTAGATAGGTAAATAGTTTTAAAGCCTGATATTATCCCGTGTTAATTATGTGTGACGGAATTGACACCTTCAGTGGGAACAGAAACCGGTTAAACCAGCAGCCCCTTCAACAGAAACATGAGAGGCTTCTTTGTAATTTAGAGGACCCCATTCGGGCCCTGATCTGCTCCAAGCTTCCCCAATGTGGGGACTACTCTACAGCCTTAAGACAGCATACTCATCTGGAGCCCACGCCCATCCCTTCTAGATCTTTCTCCAGACATCCAGGGTCCGGCACATCTCTGCAAAAAATGGCCCAATGCCCATGTCAGGAACTCAACAGGACTCTCATTTCCTTAGACCATTTCCCCGCATCTCTGCGGCCTGCATCTCTGACCTCTGGGGTAGCCGGCAGGCGGCAGATCGCAGGGTGATGGGTAAAGCTTGGGTATGAAGCCTGAAGCTTGTGTGTCCACAAGGGGGAACAGGGAACTCTGCCTTGACTCTGAGGAACCAAACCAGGGGCGGGAGGAAGAGGGAAGGTGGCCCCTGGTTTGTGGATCCATCCAGAACATCCCAGCCTCCAACTTCAAGGTGCCCGAGAATTCTAAATTTGAGACTTGGACTTCCAGGTAACAACAAAGGTGTATTTTTGTCAAGGGAGGAGGTGAGAACATTACTGAACAGTCCTCAGTCTGATTCAAGTATTTACACATATGATATGCACATCTTCGCTTGCACTTCTCTTCCGGACCCCACAAGCGTTAGGCTGGGTCTGGATATAATCATGTGGAACGATATATTTGGTAAAAACTTTTTTAAAACTTTTTTAAAAACTTTTTTAAATTTAAAAAATATTCCTATCTGTTCCCCCACAAATTCCCTGTCCAGAAACTTATGAGGTAGAAACAGTTGTAGAAGTCATATAAATACTCACAAATTTAAGTACAAAGATGTTTACAACATCTTCATAATTATGATGATGATAATAGTAATAAAATGCCAAGCACTTTACTGAGCACTTTAAATATTAACACTGAATCCCCGCCTTTAGGAGATTAATACTATTATCTCTGTTTTATAGAAAAGAAAATTAAACTTTAAAGAGAGTATCCAGTTTCCATTCATTTAGCTTACAAGTGGCAGAGCTGGGGAGGTGGGAATTTTTTTGAACTTCTAAAGCTGACATTTCTCAAGATTAAAAAAAAATTATAAAAATGTGTCTTTTGTACATTTATTTTAAAAAGTTAAAGAATCAGTGAGACAGAGAAAGATGCATACCATATGATCTCACCTATATGTGCAATCTAAAACTAAGAAACAAACTCAGATACAGAGTCCAGATTAGTAGGGAAAGGGGTGGGGGATGCTGAAGGGGATCAAAAGATAGAAACTTTCAGTTTTCAGATAAATAAGTCTTAGGGACGTAACGTATAGCATGGTGATATAGTTAATAGTACTGAATTGTGTATTTGAAAGTTGCTAAGAGTAGGGTGGCTTAGTCCTTAAATGTCTGCCATGGGCTCAGGTCATGATCACAGGGTCCTGGGATTGAGCCCCACATTGTTCTCCCTGCTTGGCAATGGGGAGCTGCTTCTTCCTCTCCCACTTTCCCTTTTTGTGTTCCTTCTCTTGCTGTGTCTTTCTCTGTCAAATAAATAAACAGGGGCCCCTGGGTGGCTCAGTGGTTTAGAGCCTCTGCCTTCGGCTCAGGTCATGATCTCAGGGTCCTGGGATCGAGCCCCACATCAGGCTCTCTGCTCAGCAGGGAACCTACTTCCCCCCTGTCTCTGCCTGCCTCTCTGCCTACTTGTGATCTCTCTCTCTCTCTGTCAAATAAATAAATAAAATTTTAAAAAGTCACCTTAAAAATAAATAAATAAATAAATAAAATCTTTAAAAAAAAGTTGCTAAAAGTTCTCATCCCAAGAAAATGCTTAATTATGTGTGGCAATGGAGGTTAACTACACTGATCGTGGCCATCATTTTGCAATAGATACATATATCAAACCATTATGTTGTATGCTTTCAAGGGATACAGTGTTATACATCAGTTATCTCAAAAAAGTGCACACTGAAAAACTAAGTTGAAGCAATTGTGTGATAAATACATACCTACTCACCACCAAGTTTCAACATTTCACCACCATGGTTTTATGAATACATTTTCTTAATTTACTGAATCACTTCAAAGTCTACTGAACACACATCCTCAGCCTAAATATGTACACAAAAATTATATTCTCCAACATAGTGACAACACCATTATCACACCTAAGAAAATTCATGATTTTCTACAGATTACTTAATACCAGGCTATATTCGCACTTCCGTAAGTCTTCCCCCGGATGGCTTACGGTTGTCTTCTATTTTTTCCAAACCAGGATCTAGTCTGCGTTGTTGATGCCCTGGTTCCAGATTCTGTGAGAACATGCTTTTTCTTTTTTTTTAAAGATTTTATTTATTTGAGAGAGAGAGAGAGATCACAAGTAGGCAGAGAGGCAGGTGGAAGAAAGGTGGAAGCAGGCTCCCCGCTGAGCAGAGAGCCCGATGCGGGGCTCGATCCCAGGACCCAGGGATCATGACCTGAGCCGAAGGCAGAGGCTTTAACCCACTGAGCCCCCCAGCATGTGAGAACATGCTTTGAACAAAGCCGAATTGACCTGCTCTTTGCAGGGGAGCTTGGGCGGGGGGTGCCGGGGAGCCCTGTGAAAGGCTGAAAATGCTCCTTGGTGAGGAAGGGGTCAGGGCCCCGCGGTTTTGCTCCAGACTGGGTGCTGACACAAACCAAAGGCAATTCTGTGATTTTCTTAATTCTCTTCTAGAAGCAGGAGGAACAAAGCAGGGAAGGGAGATGTTTGGCCCTCTTTGTGGTTTGGACGACGTTCTTGTTTTCGTCTGTCCTGGGAGAGGACCGCAGAGTGGTCTGGTTTTCGTCTTGCTCTATCTTGGCCACAGAAGGACCTGATTTTTTGTTTTGTGAAGCTGTTTATGTTCATCAGAACTCCACAGCCTGGCCCTTAGCGGCAGGCCCGCTCAGCTGATGGGACTTCTTTCTCCGAGTTCACGTTTTATTTGGGTGTCACATCTTGTTTGTCTCTGGTAATCTGATAGACTTCTCCTACTTTAAAAAAAAAGTCACTTTTTGAAACCTTATCCTATTGTCCTGTAGAAAATCTCATATTCTAGATTAATCTGTGTATTTCTTTGCAATGGCACTTAGTTTCTGCCAATAAATTGGAAAATAGGTCTAGGGGCTTGGTAAGATTTATATTAAACTTTTGGGGCACCCGGGTGGCTCAGTGAGTTAAAGCCTCTGCCTACGGCTCAGGTCATGATCTCAGGGTCCTGAGATGGAGCCCCACATCGGGATCTCTGCTCAGCGGGGAGCCTGCTTCCCCCTCTCTCTCTGCCTGCCTCTCTACCTACTTATGATCTTTCTTTCTGTGTCAAATAAATAAATAAAATCTTAAAAAAAAAAGATTTATGTTAAACTTTTCAAGTAACAAGACTTCACAGGCAATGCTGTGATGTGTGATATTATGTGTGATATTATGTGTCAGGAGACACATAATATTAGATCATCTCCTGATTAGTGATGCTGAGCTTGCTAACCTGAGTAAAGTGTGGCAGCAAACTTCTCCATTACACACGTACGTCGATGAGTGGCCCGGTCTGTGGGATAACATCGGGCACTCCACAAACCTCCTCCTCCCCAGGACCTTCATTCAGCCTCTCTGATTATCCTTATCTGAGGCAATTATTTCCTTGAGGATTGCAAAATGCTTATTTTCTATTGGATTGTTCCTTCTACATTTATGAGGTGGCATTTTTCTCTAAACTATATTCCCTTATTGTCTGGTAATGAATACCATTTTTTTTTTGGTTCTTCCCAAAAAAAGAAATCTGTGAATTATTAGTGATACCAGACACAGAAGGAGAAAAACACTCATTTGTCTTGATCTGAGGTCACTGATGTGGCTAAAATTCAACATGGGAGGGGAAATGATGAAGCACCGATAGTTTATCTTACAACATACATAATTTAAAATTATTGTGTCGAGCTTGGCATGGACCTCACACTGATCTCTGCACTGGGAATGGGGTCTGCTTAGGATTCTCTCTCTCCCTCTCCCCCTCCCCTCACCCCCTCCCTCTCTGATGACTGATGATAACCTCTTCTTTAAGACAAATCTTCAGGGTGCCTGGGTGGCTCAGTAGGTTAAAGCCTCTGCCTTCGGCTCAGGTCATGATCTCAGGGTCCTGGGATCGAGCCCCGAATCAGGCTCTCTGCTCAGCAGGGAGCCTGCTTCCCCCTCTCTCTGTGCCTGGTTGTGATCTCACTCTCTCAGTGTCAAATAAATAAATAAAATCTTTAAAAAAATAAGACAAATCTTCCAAGATCTAGAAGTTTGTTTTATCTTACTTATTGCAAGTTGCTAAATAAAACCCAAGCATTACAAAGATCCAATACCCCAGTTCTCCCCCTCTAAGAAACAGAGGTATCTCCTTATTCCAATTAACCTTCTCAAGAAAAAAATAACTTTTTGTTCTTACAGGATGTTTTTCACCGACAAAAGTCTTTCATAAACTTTATCTCCTTACTTCTCAGGCCAACCATGTGAAATAAGCCAGAAATTAATGGCCTTGGGCCACATGTGGCCCCAAAACTATTTCATTTGACCCAAAATGTTTTCAAACATTTTAACTAGATAGTGTGATTTAGAAACTAAGGGATTTCTTATTAGAATCTAGATATCTAGGTTCTCCTGAGAAGTCGGAAGTCTTGATGCAGGGACCTAGGATGCCAGGTTGGAACTGCTTGGAGCTATAAAGCCCTTGACCCCTCTAGGGAGGACGTGTGGCAGGCCATGCTTTGTTACTGCCTTGACTCTAGCTAAGGACATTTGAGTGTGCAGTTCTTCTGAGTTTAAATCCCTCTCCTAAGACGACTCGTGCCGAGGAGAACTCTATTCAAGGCTTGTTTCCCCTCTACTGTTCAAATCTGTAGACTAGCCGTGGCTTTCTAGCCATGTCAGTGTCTCCAACCCCTGTCTAGATCCCTGTAGTGAGATCTGCTCCAAGACCACTGTCTAGAAGCTGGCCCAAGCTCTGCTATGTAGCCACAGACAGCACTGGTCCCTGGAAGCCACCGTGATTCCTTCAGGACAGCCGTCTGGGATTCAACCAGCCTCCTCCCAAGCATGTGAAGAAGACACTAGCGAAGGGTTTTTTCTTTCAAGGGGCATCAGACCTCTTTGACTCTTTTCTACAAAGTTTCTACAAACTTCTACAAAGTTCTAAGTGTCAACTGTCTTGTGGGGGGTAAGTCTCCAGGACCCAAAGGACCCTCCCCACTCTCTAGTGAATTCTAATCAGAGGTCCCAGACCACCTTCTCAGCAGCTTCTCATTAGAGCAATGGAGCAAAGAAGGTGTAAGCAAAACTGTGACACTCCCGACACCAGTGGAGACCTCGGCCTGCAGTGGCCATAAAGGTGAGGGCAGGCAAATCCAGGCATGCCTTGCATTTGTCACCCTTGGTCACAGGCCCAGTGTCAGCCCTTCTGAGAGCTCTCGTCTCACATACCATAACCCCACACTTCTCTCCCAGGTCTTTCTTCACATTCTTCTTCTGGTCTCGACTCTCACTGCAGGCCTCTTTGTGGCCCCTGTTCCGTGATAAACTTCCCACCTTCTTCCGGCTCTCTTCTATGGCCTGCACTCCCCTTCGTTTGCCGAAGGCTTTGGAACCTCACAATCCAGGTTACCCCACCGTGTGCACCCTCCTTCCACCAATCTCAAAGTTGCCTGGGCTACTTCTTGTTAACAACCCACACCTGTGACAAATGACCCATCTCTGTCCCTCCTCTCACCTTCTCACTAGTCTCTGAGACGTATTTCCTCCCGTCCAAGAATGATCTCCCCAACCTCCTTCAGTTAGACTTCTACTTTCTTGCCTCACCTTACCAGTTCATGTCACACACTGTATTGTTACTTTCTCTACTCTGTCCATCCTTATACCGTAAAACCTCAGATTTGTCCCAGTTTCACAGTTCCGGCTCCATCTGTGTCCTTGTCCCCAATGGTCAAAGGTCCCAAAAGAATTGTCTGTATCTGTCTCTACTTCTTTGCTTTCACTCTCCCATCTCCTACCAGCTGGATCCCACCCTCCCTGCTCTGAGAATTCTTATCAAAACCAGCCAAAAACCTCCTAATTGCCTAATTGTCTTTCTTCTCTTGACTTCCTGGAAACTTTTCCTCTTTCCTCTTTCTCACTTCTGTTTATTTGCCTAATTATGTAACTGTCACCTGCTATTCCCTTCATGGGTTCCTCCAGGACTGGCGTTTGAGGACACCCCACCCCCAGCTTGCTGACTGGACCAGTGGTCACTCCTCTGTTGTCTACAGTGCTTCTAAAAGCATGTCTGTGACTTCTTTAAGATTTAATTTATTCATTTGAGAGAGAGAGAGAGCAGAAGCAGGGGGAGAGGCAGAGAGAGAGGGAGAAGCAGACTCCCCTCCGAGCAGGGGCCCACCATGGGGCTCGATCCCAAGACCTGGAGATCATGACCTGAGCTAAAGGCAGATGCTGTATCCCCCAGGCGCCCCAAATCTGTGACTTCTGGGGACTTATCTGCCATGGCCAAGGTGGGTGGGTGTGCACTGACTAGAAATTTAAACTCCTCCGCAGGGCGTTGATGGCCCTCCAAGAGTGATCTTTCCGACCTTTCCATCTTCCCTCCCCGAGCAGCAGGCTCCGTCCCAGCCCCACCCACAACACAGGCTGAGTTCCAGCCCTGCTGATCCTGAACTCCTGGCTTTCCCCTGTCCATGCCTCTCTCTGTTCACTCCAAATGCTTCCTCTTAAAATAAAAATCGTGATTGACGCTGTCTGGGGTGGGCCTGAAAGTCCGCATCTCTTACACGCTCTTAGGTAATGTTGATGCGGTGGTTCCAGACCTCATTGAGAAGAGCAGAACTTTTTTTCCAAAAGTGATTTACCTAAGTCAATCACAGAAGGAGAAATACTGCCCTTTAATTCCAGTTAGGATTCGACCTTTATGACGCATCTAAGAGTCAGACACATAAAAGCAGAGGGTAGAATGGTGGTTGCCAGGGGCGACGGGGAGGGGGAGATAGGGAGCTGCTATTGAATGGGGGGGGAGGTAGTGTCACTTGTGCAAGGTGATTATGTTCTAGCCACCGGGAGTACAACATAGCCTCTATAGTCTTATACTGAACACTCAAAATCCAGTAAGAGGGCAAATCTCATGGTTAAGTGTTCTTGCCACACCTGTAAAAAAAAAACAAAAACACTAAACTTGATTTACCTCGCATTTCAGGCGCCTAAACTCTCTGGACCGTGTAGTGTCTGCCATTTGAATGACTTCAGTGGAAAATATGTGCCTGTGTGAGAAATTCGGTGGGAGGTAGGGAGTGGGGATGGAGATGGATGGTCACAAAATGGTGCAGAATAATGTAACGGCGGGTTGACTAGTCACATCCCTTCATTTCCTTTATTATAAGAAATACATACACACCAGAGCATGTAAACCACAAAGAAGAGAATGAAATTTCCCATAATCCTGCCACGCGCTGTAATTCTGTTGATTTATTCATTCAGCTCTACATGGAGCGTCGACTGGTGGAGGGCACTGAGCAGGAACTTAGGGTTGCACTGCCAAGGAGATACAGTCCATGACTCAATGCAGACTATCGTCCAGATGGAGGGGCAGCAAACTATGACCCATGGGCCAAATGCAGCCCATTTCAATGAATCTAGTCCCAGTAGAGCACAGCTATGTCCATTGATTTACTATTTTCCGTGGCTGTTTTTACTCTTCGGTAGCCCAAACAAGTAGTTGTCACAACTAAGTAATTGCAACAGAGTCACATGGATCAAAAATCCTAAAATATTTGACCTTTTAGAGAAAAAATATTGCCAACGTCTGCTCTAGAGGCAATTGATAATATAGCCTTCGATCCTAAGGGCCCAGATTAGGCCCTTAGGCCTAATTTTATTCTCGTCAGATTATTCTCAGGTATTTGATGATTTGAACCACTTGTTTTTTTTAATTTGAGAGAGAGAGAGCGCGCATGTGTGTGTGTGAGTGAGGAGGAAGAGAGAGAGGGAATCTTAAGCAGACCCCCTACTGAGCACAGGGCCCTAGGCAGGACTCCATCTCACCACCCCGAAATCACCACCTGAGCCGAAATCCAAAGTCCGAGGCTTAACTGACTGAGCCACCCAGGTACCCCTCAAAGTTCTTTTTCTAACTGTTGCCTTTATATAAAAATATATTCTATTTTTATGTTTACTTTGTGGTCACTGAATTTCTTAATTGACTTAATTCTAACCATTTATCTGTTGATCAGTTGTGATACTGTTATAGTTATTTCATATGCAAGTAACTATTTTTTCCCCTTCTAGTTTCTAGACCTTTAATTTCTTATTTATTGCTGTTATGCCCAGATTTTGAGATCCCCAAAGACCACCAGGGAGCTGAGTCCGATGCAAAAGCAAAAGAGCCCTTTATTTGAGCTAGCTTGAGCTCAGTCTCCCACACTCACCGACGCAGCGGCGTGATGTAAAGAGAGCGAGTTTCAAAAAGTGCAGCAGTTTTTATAGGGGCCAGTGGGCAATGAGATTGTTAACGCACAAAGAAAGTTGCATAGTCATGTTAGGTCACATGCAGTGGCCAATTACAATGTACCCTACAGTAGCTGTTTGAACTAGCCTATCACTCTGGCTAGAATTGGTGCGCCAGTTTGACGGGCAAAAGGCGGGGTTTACATTCTTTGGCGGTTAGGGGTTCCGCATTCCTATTGGCTAACGCAAACTAACCCATAGGTGGTCTGGGCAAACTAGCTCAAGGGAGAGCGGAGCCACATTCCTACACTCTGCAGTTCCTCCCAGAGGCAAGTCTTGTGGGGGTCACACACAAGAAGGCGGGTGCAACGCAAAACAAGTTAGCCCTGCTCTGCTCCTTCAATTGCATCGGCTAGGATCACCAACACGTTAAACAGAAATGCTGATAACCAGTATCCTGTCTCTTTCTAAATTGCAAGGGGAGAGAGAGTTTTTTTAAACACAAAACTTTTATGCAAGTCCCATTATATTCAAGGGATACATTTTTTTTGTTTTTCTTTGAGTTTTCATACTATAACTTAATCTTTACTTATTATAAGCATTGCCATTGTCACATAATTAAATATTCCTCTATAACATCTTAATACCTACATGGTATTCCATCATAGGCTTCGACCTTTATTTAATCAATCTCCTGGTGTCTTAGTCTGTGATGGATTAATCACCTTCCTTCCCTCATTTTCCACAATGACTTCTATTTATAGATGCTTAGTATGAATGAGGCAGGTGCTCTTCTAGGCATTAACCAGACTATAAAGCTAAAGTAGCTCTCAGGAAGTTTAGTTTGGTTAGGAGACCCTGACACATAAGAGCTTGGGCAAAGGGCAGAGGAAGTTTGGACTTAGCACATGAGGGACTAAGAAGGTGCTGGAAAAACTGTTGAGGTGAGCCTGGAGAGACAAGGAGGGACCCAGGGCTGAATATTATCCTGAGGGCAATGAAGCAGCAAGTGAAGTATATGATACGATTGGCACTTTAAAAAAAGTTTTCTGGCCAACTCCTTTTTATTTTTTTTGAAGATTTTATTGGAGAAAGAAAGCAAGCAAGCTTGCAAGAGCATGAGTAGGGGGGAGGGGCAGAGGGAGAAGTAGACTCTCTGCTGAGCGGGGAGCCCAACTCGGGGCTCAGTCCCAGGACCCTGAAATCATGACCTGAACCAAAGGCAGATGTGTAACCAACTGAGCCCCCCAGACACCCCTACCCTTGCTGCCTTCTTTTAAATCTTCAGGTCTCTGTAAGGGTTTACCTGATGACTCTCAACTGATGACTGGATTGATCAGCCAAGATGTTACTAGTCCTCTCTGGCCACACCCCCACCGGGTCAGTCTCTGACATAACGACACAACCCGATATGATACACTTCTCACTTTGAAATCACTGAAGAACATATAGAATTTTACCGAAAGCCTTTCAGGGATGAAGGAGTGGTTTACATCATATACTGCTGCAAAAACGTAGCATCGTTGAATATCCACCCTCCCCACAAAATTCCACTACATACATTAGTGGCCCAAATACCTTTATGAAGACCAACTTTCTCCTCACCACCCCCTTCCCTCAACCCCACCCTAGTGCTTTCCCTGTGTCTCTTGATCTTTTTTGTACTAGTAACAAATCTAATCTGGTCATCTTGTAATTCAATCTCTGCTGCCATTTTGGATGTTTGGTAAGGTGGGGAAGGAGGGAACTGGAGAGTACAAGGAAGGGAGGACAAAGACATGCAGGGCAAGACAGGAATGGCTTTTGGTTTGCTCTGAACAATTAATGCTTGGGTTGCCATTTTATTTTTAATTATAGGCCTGTTATTATCTTTCAATTTTACAACTTCTAATATTTTTCTCAAACAAGATATTTTAAAGCAAAAAAATCTCCCTCTCCCTCATAAAGTTATTCTTGGTATCGTAAAGAGATCCAAGTGAGACTACACTTAAAATTTGTGAGCATGAGCTTGAGTGCCTTTGTCCACTGCTCCTCTGTGTTGAAGTAGGTTTTGATGGGATAGAACTCACCGCTGCTTCCAGAGTCTTCCATCAGGCCACTCTCCACATGAATCCTGCAGGGCAGGCAAAGTCTCGGCTCGCCTTTCTCAGCCTCTTCCTTGAACTGCTGCATGCAGTCCAAAAAAGCCATCATTGCCTGGTCAAATCTAACAGGCAAGCAAGTTCTCTGTCTTGCGTTGTAGAACAACGGTAGCTCAATGGTGCGATCCGTTAAAGACTTCAGATAGGACCGGTTTCCACAGGGCATGAGTCGATACCTCTGAAACTCCAGCCCAATCTTATTGGACAGGGCATGGAGCAGCAAGGCTGTCTGGCCCCAGGCCATGTTAATCTCCTCCCAGGTCACAGGGACGGTAGGGAGGCGGCCCAATCTGAAGTTATTGATGATGCCTACAGGGCCATCATGCCTGATCTCAAAGGTGACACTGAAGACACGGGTCTTCTTCAGCTGGCCCCACTGGATCCGGGCGTGTCTCAGCTGGTTCTTTATGCTCTTCAGCTTGTCCTGCAGTTCCAGATGTTGCCATTCCAAGTTACTGTAGTCCCTCCAGTACTGCTCGTCCTGCTGGTCCAGCATCTTGGTCTCTGCCTGGGCTGCCTCAAGATCTTCTGCTATTCTTCTTTGGTTCTTCTCCATCTCCTTCAGCTCCTGGCTCAGCCTCGCCTCTTGCAGCTCCAGGCCCTCCAGCTCCTCCTGCAGTGTCTTCGTCTCCTCCTGCAGTGTCTTCGTCTCCTCCTCACATACCCTCCCCAACTGATATTTGTAGCTCTGGTTCTCAGATTCTATAGTCATGAGCTGGGTGTCCACCTGCTCTAAAAGCATGTCAGTACAGTCCTCACAAAGCGGGTTGTCCAGATCTTTTTCACCAGTGAGGATGTCAAAAATGTCCCTAATAGTCTTCTGGATATTACCGAGCGTTCTTGCAGAATCAAACTTTCCAAGCAAGATGAATTTGTTAGAACTGTCCCTTGGCATCTTGCCAACATCAGGGAGGGCAGAACAGGAGGCACCATCCTGCAGCTTTTCACTGTCCATCTCTGCCTTGGAGGTAAGGCCATGCCCCAGGGTTTCTCCTGGCTCCTGCTGGGCTGAGGTGAATGTGGAAGCTGCAGATTCTCCGGTGGTCTTGGGACCCAAGGTCTCCAGGGACAGATCCAGCCTCATGGGCTGCCTGCAGCCCTGGCAGATGAAGCGGATGGAAGACATTGTGGAGGCCTTGGCTCTTAGTCTGATTGCAAGTTTCCTCTGGCTCCCCACGTATCCATTTATACCTTTTAAAGCTTCTTTAAAATACTAATTCTTTTAAGATGCATGTTTCACCTCATCACACTCTTCTACTTGAAAGCTTACATTGGTACCCTCCTTAGATACCTATAGGCCTCCTTTAAGCTTCTTTTAGACAAGTGATTCTTTCTAAAAGGAAAATCTGATCATCTCACTTTGTCCTTTGACACTCCCAAGGCATACCTTAAGAGTAATCTTTAGAAACTAAGCTCTGATCATGGCCCTTCCCTTCTTAAAATGGTTTTATGCTCTTATCTTACCTTAAAATAAAGTCCCATCCCCTTAACCTGATACCAAGGCCTCTGCTCATTTTCTCAGCTACTTCTGTCCCAATTGCCTGTCACCTTCACCCATGGGCTTCTCCATGATCCCTGGAGTAATGGTTGGAAAGGATCTACTCTACAAAGTATGCCTTTCCTCACCCGAATACTTCTCCCCAAAGTATTGGGGACTATCAGAATAAGTGTGGAAGTGCTTTCAATGTCATGGTCGATTCTGAGTCCTGATTCATCCTTGGGAATAGAATGGCAAAGTATATTCATTGCTAAAAGCTAAACCTCATTATTAATTACCCACCCACCAAAACCAAACAAGTCCAAGCCACAGCTGGCTTAGAGTTTGAACCAGCACAGACAGATGATGCCCCAAGCAAGCTAAGGAACAAGGTGAAGGGGAGTAGAGATTGTTTCAGACTCTGGCTTATCTAACAACAGAATGTTGTCTCCAGGATAATCTACGATCCCTCTGTGGAGCCTTCCTTTTGTGAAGGAATGCGTAGAACTGGAGTGTTGCTTACAGTTGGGAGGGAAATCCCATATTTCTGGAGATCTTCCTTCCAATTCTTACTTCCTCATTCCAGGGTCTCCTTTGGGAAGACTGGAAGAGACCCAAGAGTCCGGATTCTATGGGTTGGAGGGTATTGGCAGCAAGGATTTTATGCACTACCATATTGCCAGCACTTAAATGAATTACTTTGTCCCCTCTTCCAACCTTTGCTCCTTGGGCTTTGTCACAAACCTCCAGGAAAGATTTGTCCAAACCTACTGTCTCTAATTCCTATTCTTCTTTTCTCTCTTAAACTCACCAGCAATTCAACTTTAATCTCATACTTTATAGAAAGTCCTCAGATCAAGGTCACAAATGTTATCTGTGTTGCTAAATTTAATCTTGGTGGAATAGGAAGAAAGGTCTTCATCCAAAAGTGAGCATGGGGAAGAGATATGTGTGAGCCACCCAGGTGAGTAGGAGATTGAATGAAGGAAAGAAGTGGTATGATTGCTCTCCACTTGTAATGGTCTGCATGGGACTTGCTGTCATGAGCAAGCATACATTTTTGTCTAGCCACCCACTTGCATGGGTTCGTCAAGCAAGCAAGACTAAACCAGGGAGGTAGGAGAGAAGGTGCCAGCAGGGAAGTGTTTAGGACGGTTGACTGCAATATATTCCAGGAAGAAAGAACAGGGATGGAGGGAGACACAGGGTAAAGGGGGAAGAGCTGATGCACTTCTATTCTGGGAGGGTGAAGGAGTGTCAAGAGTCGGATATCAGGAGACCAGATGAGTAATTACAGGAGGTAGTCAGAGGGTGTGCCTGAAATGGACACAATAGAGGACATGCTCCCTGAAGTCTATAATCATCTTTCATCTCCCCATCCTGAAACAAACAACCTTTGTTTGGCTCCTCCAGGCATATGTCACAGTATTCTGGAGTCAGAGTGTCTTGGGTTCTAATCTTGCTTACTTAACAAGTTACTTAACCCTTTTGATGCTCAGATTCTTCATTTGAAAATGAATGAAACAGAAGCCATCATAAGAGGACTGCTTTGATGATTAAACTAGATGATGTTTGGAACCTCAAATGACATTAGTTACCTCTCACTACGAGTCACCCCTGTGGCCAGTACCTGGCTTTCTCCTCCTTGTATACCTTGACCTTCTCAAAAGAGAAGGTCACTACTTCTCACTGTTTCCAAATCCTCACCAAATCTCCTTCAACCTTTGCAACCTGGCATCTGTCTCTATAATTAATGGGATAAAATAGATTTTGCTAAGGTCAGCAACGAATTCTTAAATAGCACATCCCAAAGCATTTTTTCTGCCCCCTTCCAAATCGGTGCTCATTCTTTAACATTGGAGGCAATTGTCATCCTTTCCTCATCAAAAGAGGAAAGCAAAGTCCTTATTTGGATTCCAGAGAATTGCTGCTTCTGATTCTCCTAGATCTCTGATCTTCCTTTTCCGCCCTGCTGACTCATCCTGCCAAGAGATTCTGAATTTTAAAAAGTAAAAATCTGTCTTTGAAATAGATACCTAATTTTTTTTGAAGCTTGCAAAGTGTGAGTAAAAGCCTCCTTTAAAAATTTAAGGCTTTGTGTACCCATTTCATAGAAGTATCATTCATCATGGTCAAAAGGTAGAAGCAAACCACATGCCTATCAATGAATAAATGAATAAGCAAAATGTGGTATATACATAGAGTGGAGTATTATTCAGCCTGAAAACAGAAAGAAATTCTTACCCATGCAACAATCTGGATGAACTTTGAGGACATTATGCTAAATGAAATAAGCCAATCACAAAAGAACAAATATTAGATGATTCCACTTAAATGAAGTACCTAGAGTAGTCAGACACAACTCATAGAGAAAGAAAGTAGGATGGTTTTTGCCAGGGGTTATGGGAAAGAAGAGTTCTCTCTATAAATCACTGTGATATTGGGAGTCACATAAAAAATATGTTTTTGATCTTCTCTGTTCATACCACAGAGCTCCTAAACCCTTGGCATCTCCTAAGCAGTGAGAGAGATCAAGGTGTCTTTTGTTATGTTAATGAAGTGACTATCAAAAAGCGTCTAAAGATGGGGGCTGATAATTAGGAGAACAAACCATGTGATTGGAGGGTTGGAAATTTTAGCTCTTATCTCCCCCTCCCTCAACTCCCAGGAGGAGACCGAAGCTGGAGATTAAATCAATCACCAATGGCCAGTGATTTAATCAGTTGTGCTTATATAATGAAGTCTCCACGAAAACCCAAAAAGGAGTGGGCTCAGAGAAGTTCTGGGTTGGTGAACATGTGGCAATTTAGGGAGAATGGTGAGCCTGGAGAAGGCACAGAAGCTCCACGAGCTTCCCACATGTCTTGCTCTGTGCGTCTCTTGCATCTGACTATTCCTAAGTTATATCCTTTTATAATAAATTGGTGATCTAGTAAGTAAATGTTTCCCTGAGTTCTGTGAGCTGCTCCAACAAATCAGTCAAATCTGAGGAGGGGTCAAAGGAACAAGCCCAGGTGACAACCTGGACTTGCAGCAATCTGCATCTGAAGTGGGGGATGGGTCTTGTAGGACTGAGGCTGTAGCCTGTGATCTGATGCTATATAGTGTCAGAGCTGAATTAGAAGACATGCAGTTGGAATCAGAATTGTGTGGTGTGAGGAAAAAGCCCGCACATGGGAACTGGGCCCAGAGTGCTAGCTGGTGTCAGAATATTTGGGAGTTAGTGTCTAATGGGTACAGAGTTTTAGTTCGGGAAGATTGAAAGTTCTGGAGATGGATGGTGGCGATGGTGGGAAGGAAAAACTATTCTACCCTTCCAGGTTCTTCTGGCAGGCCTAAGAATTAAACTGACCTAAGACAGATTAACTGGGGACGATAACATTTAATTTCATAAGTTTGGGGAATCCACAAAAACATGAAATTCCAAAGACAGGCAAAATAGTCTCAGCTTAAAAATGCTAAGCAAGGGGCGCCTGAATGGCTCATTAAAGCCTCTGCCTTTGGCTCGGGTCTTATCTCAGGGTCCTGGGATAGAGCCCCGCATTGGGCTCTCTGCTCGGCAGGGAGCCTGCTTCCTCCTCACTCTCTGTCTGCCTCTCTGCCTGCCTCTCTGCCTACTTGTGATTTCTCTCTGTCAAATAAATAAATAAATAAATAAATAAATAAATAAATCTTTTATTAAAAAAATGCTAAGCAAATATGCCTCTGTTTGCTATAATTACAGTAAAAAAAAATTGTGTGATGTGTGTCTTACCACAGTTTAAAAACCTCAAGGTTGCCCTGACTTATGGGCCTCAGAATGTCCCGTTTCCTTTGTAAACCTCCGTAGACTCTGACTATGGCCTCACAAAGGCCAGTGTGGGGATGCAAGGTGCCTGAGGAAGGACTCTTGTGGCTGCAGAGGGCCGGCCACCTGTGGGTCCAGATGTGACGCAGGATGGGAAGGCAATGCTCAGAATTACAGAGGAGCCCAGATTTCCGGTTCACATAAGAAAATTTTTAAAGGAATTTTAAGCTCTAATTCATTTTGCTTTGCTTCAGACTAGTCAACGTCCTCTTTGCTAGAGAAACTCCAGAGAAGTTCATCATGACAGACCGGAATGGGAATTTTTTTTTTTTTTTTCAAGACTCAGACCATCAAAAGAGTCAAGATTCTGGCTTTCTGTCCCAGGTCAGATGCTGATTTAGGAAGTCATTTTGGCTCACGGCCTGCTTAAATTCTGTGAAACAGGTGCAATGCTAGCAATTGAACATTCTTACAGTGGCTGTCAAGGGCAAAGACATCTGCACCATGCTCCCTCAGTGTTCTGTACGTGTGTGATATCAAGTCCATGTTCAGTAAACCATTTCTAGATCCTGCATGCATTACTAATGCATGGAAGTGCTCAGCCTGAGGGACTGGAGCTCCCACCTCCTGCCACTCCCCACTAATGTCTAGCTAAAGCCATGCCAGAAAAATAAAATATAGATTTATGCAGCGCTAACTTGTTCCTATAAAACAAATATACTCTATTTGCAAAAAGATTCACAGAATCCCTACAAATAGTTTGCTGGCTAATGTGCATGACAGAAAAGAATTCTCTATAATCAATATTAAAATGTTGGGAGTCAATGCCAGTTCAAGGACAAAATGTTCCAAGTCAATCCGCCCATGAAGATTGATACCTCTTTCACCTGTGTCCTGACACATGCATCCATTAGTCTCAGTGGATGGCGCTTGGCATATCTACCCCTCCACTGGACAAAATGCCTCTCAAAAATATTGTTGAAATCCATCTTACATCTTTAAAATCTATTCACCCGTTCTTTTTTTTTCTCCCCAAATGTGTTTATTTTCATTTTTCAGTGTTACAAGATTGATTGTTCATGCACCACACCCAGTGCTCCATGCAATACGTGCCCTTCTCAATACCCACCACCAGGCTCGCCCACCCCCCACCCCCTCCCCTCCAAAACCCTCAGTTTGTTGCTCAGAGTCCACAATCTCTCCTGGTTCATCACCCCCTCCGATTTCCCCCCATTCACCCTTCCCTTCCTTCTCACAATGCCTTCCATGATTTTCTTTATACTCCACACGTAAGTGAGACCATAAGATGATTGACTCTCTCCGCTTGACTTATTTCACTCCGCATAATCTCTTCTAGTCCTGTCCATGTTGATACAAAAGTTGGATATTCATCTTTTCTGATGGAGGCATAATATTCCATTGTATAGATGTACCACATCTTCCTTATCCACTCATCTATTGAAGGGCATTTTGGTTCTTTCCACAGTTTGGCGATTGTGGCCATTGTGGCTATGAACATTGGGGTACATGTGGCCCTTCTTTGTACTGCATCTGCTTCTTTGGGGTAAACACCGAGTAGTCTATTCACCCATTCTGTTCCTTCTTTTCTTTTTTCTTTTTTTATTCCTATGGAAGGCCTTCTAGATACCATGACTCTAACTCAAATAATCCCATATATGAGACAGCTCATTCCACTAAAATATGCTGGTAAATTTTTTTTCCAGAGAATCACATACTAATCATAATGATTTGATAACTGGACTAAAAATCTAGGAGTATCAATTTATTGCATGTAGTGGATTGCTATTCCTTGTCACAAGGAGTGCCATTAGAAATTCCTGGTGATGACATATAGTTCCCTCACAAGAGGAAAGTGAGGATCACCCACTTCCCAAGACCTTGGCTACATGAGCATGGAAAATGCCATCATCAATACTAGGGCTCAGGCCCTTGTTCTCATCATCCTCATAATCATTAGCAAGGAGAGGAAGGTCCTCAGAAAGCAGCTGAAATCGTGATGCCTTAAACCAGTCCCTTCGAGACTGTGAATGCTCACGGGCAGGACTGTATTTTATACTTAAGGCCTGATTAGTGGGAGCCAAACTGCTGCCCAACCCTGGACAATGCCCACTGCTGCAGATGTTCTCATCCATGCCTTGGGCCCCATTTTATATATTTTCTTCACTCTGAGGCTAAACTAACATAGCTGCTCTCTTACAGCCTGTTCTGGGGTTCAGGACATTTGGTGGCCTTTCGATTTCTTCCCCTCTTTTCTGCTGCAGTGGGAAGAGCTCTGGCCCAGGATTCAGGAGGCTAGGTTTCGGATCATAATTGACTATAGACAGTTCTTCTCTGAACCTCTCAGTTTTCTTATTTGTAAAATAAGGTTCATGGAACAAGTGATATTCAAAGTCCACGCAATCTCACTTATAAATTTTCCATCTCTTATGAGGCCAGGTTGCGAACTGGTTCTTGTGCCTACCCCCCCCCACTCCCTCTTAACCCCCACAATAATCTCACTGAGAAATAACTTGGTAACTAGAAATTATTATTATTATTTTTAATTTTATTTATTTGAGAGAAAGAGAGAGAAAGCGAGAGAGAGCATGAGAAGGGAGAAGGTCAGAGGGAGAAGCAGACTCCCCACAGAGCTGGGAGCCCAATGCAGGACTCGATCCTGGGTCTCCGGGATCATGACCTGAGCAGAAAGTAGTTGCTCAACCAACTGAGCCATTCAGGCGCCCATGAACTAAAAATTATTAAAATGCATAAGCTTATACCCGAAGACAGCCACATAATATAACCCTATGACCATGGACTATGTTTTCACCTATTTTGGTAGTTTGAGATGCTTTTTCAATGACAAAGAAATTGGTGATTGATGTCATATTCTTGTCTACACACTCACAACAGGCCTAACAATCACAGCCAGGAATGGACTGGAGTGATGAGAAGCTGTGTGGTCCCTGGGCCTGTTGGGATCATGGAGAAGGTGGAAGGTGGGGACCGCCACCTGCTGTCAGGGCACGGGTTAAGTGGCGTGCCCCATGGAAGAGTGAGGTGAGGATCTGGAAAGGATGAGGAAGCTGAGGCTGGTGGGATGCTCCAGGCACTAAGACTAGGATGAAGGCCAAGGTTGTTGGGGCCAATGTGATCACTGGCCAGCTGGCTTGACATTCAAAGTTGGGTTGACAACAGTGCTGGCTTATAATATTCACCACTGGTTCATTAAATCCTACTGTAAACATGGGGAAAGGGATGGAGGCTAACACCATTTGAGGACCTAACGTGTTCCTGGCTTAGCATGGCCATTCTGTTGTCAAGCCAATAGTCATGATTCTCGCCCTCTGTTTGGAGTGATTTTGGACTATGGACTGTGGGCTGAAGCGGCAGTGCCTTAGTTCCCACCCCAAGTGTCTCCTAGCCCTCTCCTAGCCTGTCTTCCACCATGAAAATAGCATATCCCACGGAGGAGCTCTCCTTCAGCCTCCATCCCCAAGTGAGAAGGCATCTGGAGCCCAGCCCAGTCAGCCTGCAAAACTCCCAGTGAGAAATACATGGTTGGGTTGTAAACCACTGAAACCTGAGGTTTATTATCACAGCAAAAGGTGAGTAACTGAGCCATGTTAATCTTTCTGAAACAAACAACAGGATCTCAAGTGAGGATCAAAATCCCTCAAGTGCTGGGCTTTGGGCCCAGGCATAGCTGACATCAAGACAAAAACCATGCTTTCCATTAAAATGCGATGACTCTAGTCTTTGATGAGTAAAGCCACAGTTGACTGAAAATAGAAAAGTGGTCTTAGAGAAAATGCTAACTGAATATTCCCTCACCAGCCCCAGGCACAAGAGCTCCAGATCCTCCCAGGAATGGATGTCCTGATGGGAGTTCTGCAGCAGTGAAGCAGCCTCAGATGCTGTAAGGATGCAAATGGCTGGCTGCTGAGAGCCCTTTCTCTCCCTTCTCCCTACCTGTGCAGTTCACAGTGTAGTTAGGAAGAGACACAGACAACAGCCCAAGAGAAAATACAATCAGGCCACTCCAGTATGTTCGGGGAGAGTGGAAACAGCGTGACCCTCTCTGAGGGCTCCTACATTCCTCTGCCAGAAATCTCTGGCTCCTCTCCTCTTGTGAGTCACCCCTGCAGGTGTTTGCAACCCTCAGGATGAAAAATGATGCTCTGGGATAAAGAAGCATTGCGGGGCTTACTAATCCCTTACCACTGGAAAGTAGGAGAGGAAAAAACATGGAACATGGGATGGAAAGGCAGTTTGGAAATCAGCTGGGGAAGGATATCAGGCCTTCACAGAGTCAGTCAGAAAAGGTATTTCCAGAATATTTTTCAAAGATCCTAAGTAATCGTGTTTTCCGAATATACTGCATTCAGGGTCAGACTGGCCCGAAAGGCAGTCGAATGTGGCCCCGTGACCTAGGAAGAACCTCCACTGACGGTGTTCAACCCCCACCTGCCTTGTTGCTCAGATGTCTGGGAATTTAGCCAGCCTGACCCCTCACCAGCGTGGGGAGATCGTTCTCAGTTACGTAGTGCTGGGGACATTCTTCTTCTCCCTTGAACATGCCGAGCCCTCCCCTGAGTCTACCCCTTCATCTTCCCAGGAGGTTCTGCAAGGTAGTTCTGAATTCTGTCTCGATGATTCTTTAAGATTTGCCTGGGGCACCCGAGTGGCTCAGTGGGTTAAGCATCTGACTCTCGACTTCTGCTCAGGTCAAGATCCGGATCAGGGTTATGAGATCAAGCCCCACGAGCTCGGCCTGGAGTCGGCTTGAGATTCTCTCTCTCTCTCTGCCCTGCCCCCTGTGTGCGCTCTCTCTCTCTCTCTCTCTCTCTCTCAAATAAATAAATAAATAAAAATAAAATCTTAAAAAAAAAGTCACTTAGTTTTATCTCATAACTAATACATGAAGACTTACCACTACAGAGCATTCAGGTCTTTCTGAGGAAATGGAAAACTGAGCAAGTCCCCCCTTCCTTTCTTCTCATCCTCTAGACCTCCCCTTCCCTAGGGAAACTTTGCAAGTTTTTGTTCTCTTTTCTCTGAGATATTGTGATTTATAATAACTATATATTTGGTCTTTGACCCTCTTCCTGGCACAGACTTGCTAAAACCCTCTGAAACTTTTGGACATTGCCTAAGGATGCTAGCCATCCCATCACCAACCTATGTGATAAGAGGTCCCTCCCCCAAGACCTCCACGTTGTTTATCTTCTTTAACAATGACTAGAGTGTCTGTCTCTATGGGATGGGGGCCCCCAAATGTGGGGTGACAATCAGGTGGAAGCCAGTGGCCCAGGCAGTGCAAGCATTCACCCAAGGCAGGACAAAGGAGATAGAAGTTTCTGGAACTCACTGCTGGGGACTTCATGTCTTATGTTCTTGTCAAAAGGACCTCAACTAACATTGCTACATGATTGTGGTGACCTTTCTTGATTGAATAACAATACGATCTTTTGATGCATTATGCTCTTCCTAACTTCATATATTTAGGTATATATATGTGTGTTTGTGTATATATATGTTCTAGAGTAAATGTCCAGCAAAAGAATTAGTTAAAGGCTATGAATTTCCTTTGGAATGCTCCAGGTTAATGGCCTGCCCTGAATGATTTGATCAAGTTATAACCATCAACTGTAGAGGGTACCTTGTAAACACATATGAGTTAAAAGATTAGTATCGGAGTGTATAATAAATTTCCACAAGTCAATTAGAAAAATAACTGACCCACTAGAAAAATGGGATAAGGACATGACTAGGATTCTCTACTCTGGCTGCACAGTAGAATCATAGAGGACTCGAGAAACTTAAAATGCTTCCCATTTACCCAGATTCTGATTTAACTGGTTTGGTTTGAGATCCTCAGTCTGCATTTTCTTAAGCTCCCGAGGAGATCCAGAGTGCATGTGGAGTTCAGAGAGAGACACACTCATAGAACAAGTATTTGCCCTGGGTCTTGAAATATCAGTAAATTCACATAAGGAAAAAAGAGGAATGAAGTGTTTTGGGTAGGTATGGGAAGGCATGACCAGGAATCATATAAATAAGTGGGCAGAAGTAGGAACTACTCATGCAGAGGCGGGGAATCCTGTAAAATTGTCGACTCGGAAGGAACCATCAAGACAATCTAATCTCCGCTCACTTCTCTCATTGCTATGTTTATCACTATTACTGGGGCTACAAAAGTTGTTAAAAGTGTGAGTGTGTGTGTGTGTGTGTGTGTGTTGAAGGGCAGAATGTGCCACCCCAAAATATATCTCTTTGGCATGAGAATTCTTTTGAGCTGATTACTTTGAGAAACTTTCAGAGTAGCTCTGAAAAGAGAGGAGAAGTTACCCTTTTCTAGGGGAAATTTATGTTAGAAAGGGGGCCTCTACCAGGGAGAAAACTATTACCAGAGATAACTTTTCCACCTAAGCAACTTATCTGCTTGGCAGGGCAACCTCTGTTTTCTTTTCTTTTCTTTTTTTTTTTAAAGATTTTATTTATTTATTTGAGAGAGAGAGAGAGAGCACAAGCAGGGGGAGAGGCAGAGGGAGAGGGAGAAGCACTGAGCACTCACTGAGCAGGGAGCCTGATGTGGGACTTGATCCCAGGACCCTGGGAGATCATGACCTGAGCCCAAGGCAGATGCTTATCCAACTGAGCCCAGGCATTCTGCAACCTGTTTTCCAAACGTCTTCCTCTCACCTCCCCATGAACTGCCTTCCCTAACATTGAACCCTTTCCTTAAGTCAGGATGTACACAAACCTCAATCATCCGGCAGCCTTTTGAGTCTCATATCTTTATATGCCTCCTATATGCACACATGTGCTCTTAAAAAGGAGACAACACGCCAAAAATGGAGTTGCTCATCTAAAGCACCACATCATGAAACTGAGAATTGCAGTTTCAGTTCTCCCAGAAATGGAATCTAATACCAATCAATCAGGAATTGCCTGATCGGCACTTGTTGGGTAATCTCTCTGATCTACCCTGCCTTCCCATAAAAGAAAGTGACTTTGGCACAACCAACCTGCTCTTTGCCTAGTATGACTTCCTTCCTCCCTCTCCCTTCTGCCTATAAAATCTTTCACTTTGTATAGCTCTTTGGAGCATTCTTCTCTCTGCTAGACTGGATGCTGCCTGATACAAATTGATTTTTGCTCAAACTCTTAAAATTTATAATACGTCTCAGTTTATCTTTTAACAATTAGTAATTAATTTTTTGTTCTCCCATTAATTTGTCCTTTTTACAGCAAGATATCAACCAGGAACAATGAAAATTAGAGGAAAAATTATTTTTCCTCTTTTACAATATATAAAAATATCTTTATGATATATAAAGCATTTATCATTTATATATATTACATATTTATATAATATACATACATGATATATATATGTATATATATGTATTTACCACTTAGGTAATTTATTAGGTATAAACATTACACACAAACACACACATAAAATTTTGTTACTTAAAATCTGTTGAGAACTTTTATGAGTTATCGTATTAGAGTTCCATAATTCTATGAGTTGATGAAAATCATTAGCCTTATTCTATAGTTGAGACACTGAAGCTAGTAAACCTCAGCAACTCTGGCAGCTGTTGGTACTGAGATGCCAGGACACAAAAGTGGGAGAAAGGAAAAAGATAATTTGAGGGATTTCCACTTCAAGTAAGGGTTGGGAGTGTAGTTTATTCAGATCAGCACTCACACTAAGAAGAGGTAAAAATGCTGGAAGAAGTCTGAAAACTTGTTAGAGCACAGAAGGACTAAAATGTCTGGAGGAATGACCAGGCCAGAGGCCAGAAGGCAGGAAAGCAGGCAGGTGAGCAGGAGCGCCATAGCTCTCTTGCCCTGTGGGCATCTGTTGATCAGCTACTACGCTGGCCCCCAGGGAGAGGCTAAAGTCCAAGGCACCCTACAGAAAGGAAGACCACTTAGGTTTCCCTCACAACCAGAGTGAACCCAGAGTAAGCCACTCCCCATCTGCCATCTTTCCAGAGTTTTCCTGTGGAAAGTGTTAGGCTGGTGGGCCCAGGGACTCTGAGAACGGACAAGATGGCCACTGAGTTTCACAAGATGGTGGCTTGGGACCTTCCACCATGGGGCTTCCAGTCACAGAGACCTTCCAGATCACCGAACAATGACAACGAACAATCTGACTGTTCGACCTTGCATTCCTTTTCTGTATAATGAGCTGATAATTGATTGGTGTATTTTGTATCCCTCATATATATAAACCTAAGCCAATCAGCTACCCAGCAAACCCTCCACACCCTACGGCCTCTAATTAAAAACCCCTCAGCCCTACCCCAGGGCGTGACTTCCTTGGCCCTGTCCTAACCCGGACCAAGGAACCTCACCCGAGAGTTCCTCCATTAAAGCTCGCTCAAACCACTTGCTGTGTCTGGGTCTCTCCATTATCCTTCCTTTTTTCTGTCTCTGAGACCTTACAGAGAGATGGAGGAGTCATGGATGCGAAATGGTCTTTGTGAACTTATAAACCTAATGTCCATGCTTCCTAGGAATGGTATCCCATTTATATAATCAGAAGCAAACAGTGAATTTAAAGTGGTAGCATTGGTTGCAGACTGGAAGTGCCTGAGGAATTCAGCAAATACGTTTGCACCCCTCAGTAGAGGAAAGAGACAATTCTCCAGGGGGTACCAACAGCTGCTCCAGGGCCATAAGCAGTGAATCACCAAAGAAAAAGTTTATTTTGAATGAGAATCAGCTAAAATGACACAGGATATAAACTGACCTCCAAAGACTTTAAAAATTGGATGCATAAGGCAAGTTATTCTAAAGGATGATTATAATATTTAACAAAATAAGACATCCAAAAACATTTGTGAGAAGCAGAAAATTACAAATTGAATCACAGTAAATCTGAAAAAGAAACAAACAAGAAGCTTCCACAAAGGGAAAAATTCAATAACTGAAATTTAAAACTCGAAAGTTGCAGATTTAGAAGATAGGTCGGAAAGAAGTAGCCCCAATGTCACACAAACAAAACGGTGGAAAAGATGGTAGCAAGTTTAAGACACGCAAATGATAGAATAAGACGGTCTAATAAAACAGTTAATGGCCCAATTAGAGAGAAGAGAGAATTTAATGAAGAAATAAAGGAAGTGAATTCTCTAGGACTGATGAAAGGCTCCAGTCACATATTCAAATTGCATAAATTTTTTTAAAAAGCCATACCTAGTACATCATAATAAAACCGCAGAAATTAGGAGGTAATGAGGATACTTTAAACGTAAAAAAAAAAAAAAAAAGTATCTTTTTTAGTAGCAGTGAAATTAGAAGCTGGTTTCTCTGCTGCATTAAAATGCAGTGGAATGGGCACCTGGATGGCTCAGTGGGTTAAAGCCTCTGCCTTCGGCTTAGGTCATGATCTCAGGGTCCTGGGATGGAGCCCCTCATCGGGCTCTCTGCTCAGCGGGGAGCTTGCTTCCCCCTCTCTCTCTACTTGCTTCTCTGCCTACTTGTGATCTGTCAAATAAATAAAATCTTAAAAAAATAAAATAAAATAAAATGCAGTGGAAAAAGTCCTTCATAGGCTGGGGAAAAACTGCTAACCTGGGACCTACATTGAATGAAATATCTGTCAAGCACATGAGCAAAAAAAGGGCATTTTCAGAACAAGTAAACATTAGGAGAGTTCTTCACCTGTACACTCGCATCTGACAAAAATTCTAAAGGAAGTGGTAAATATGTGGGGAAATCTAGACAGATGTTGACTTCATCAAGCAGAAAACAATGTCATAGGGACGCCTGGGTGGCTCAGTTGGTTGAGCAACTGCCTTTGGCTCAGGTCACGATCCCAGCGTCTTGGGATCGAGTCCCGCATCGGGCTCTTTGCTCCGCAGGGAGCCTGCTCCTCTCTCTGCCTCTGCCTGCCTCTCTGCCTGCTTGTGTTCTCTCTCTGTTAAATGAATAAATAAAAAAATCTTTAAAAAAAAAAAACAATGTCATATACAGTTTTTAAAAAAACGACTTAAAAAAATCTAACAGACATGAAACAGAAATAACTTGGAGTGGTAAACGGAATTAAAATGTTCCAAATTGTTTCTTATTGAGGGTAGGAAAATAAATTGAACTTATACATTAATAAATTAATAAAGGACATTGTCATTTCCTGACCACCACAGAAAGAACAGAAATACATAAAATCTGTTAAAAACAAAACAAAACAAAATTCAACCAAGTAAATCTGAAGAAACTGGCTTTGTTAAATGATTCAAGAATCGAGCAGCACCTTACCTAGTAAGTAAAGAGATGCTCCAAGGAGTTGCACAAAATAGAAGGATTTTATTGGAAGGAGGGTGGGGCAAGGAAGTTATTAGCCAAAGAAAAGATTGTCCCAGGCAAGGTCACTTTCTTTTAGGGGAAAGGGCAGGGATATTATCATGAAGATTTAGCTTCCTTTGAGGGATGGAGAGGGCCCAGTGACAGATTACCTTATTGGTACTGACCAGAAAATTCCTGACTGACCAGTGAGACCCACATTTTAGGGGGAGGCTGAAACAGCAGTTAGATTTGGTATTAATCCCTGATTTGGGAACTTGGTCTAAGTGAGACCATTTTGGGCCTGAGGGTTTTGTTTTTTTTTTTTTCTTTTCTTTTCTCTTTCTTCATTTCTAAATTAGTAAATTAGAGAAAAGTAGATTAATAAAATATAATAGATGCCAAGTAAAGAATAGAGACCAGAAAACAAACGAACAAACAAAACAGGAGAACAAATAAAAAGCATAGGTTTAATGGTACGCTAAATAAATGTGTCCTATTTTTATACTAAATGTAAATGGACTGTAACTTAAGGAAAATTTATTACAATTTATTATCCACTAAAAAGAGATACATTTAAAGCACACATGTAGACTAAGAGTAAAAAGGTAGAAAAATATATACCATGCAAATACTAATTCTCCCCCAATCTGTACAGCTGTATTAACATCGGACTAAATTGACCTAAAGCAAAAAGCATTAAAAGATAGAAGGGGGGAGGGGCCATTATGATAAAATGTTCAGATCACCAGATTCACCTATGAACAAAAGCAAGGCAGGGTTGATAAAAGCAAATCCGGAGTCTACGGAACAGTGACCGCCCCCCTCCCCCACATCCCTTATATAAATCAACTGACTAATCGATACCTTCCAGGAACGCAGCTGTAGTCGAACAAAGTTGAGTTTATTAACTCCTCACAACAGAGGAGAACTCACGCCCCAGGGAACTGTGGGGTGTCCCAGTAAGAGGGCTAGAAAGGCGTCACAGGATTTGGGGTCGTGTGAGGGATCTGGGGAGTGTTCAGGATGCAGGTCCTTGCTGGGGGATGGGAGTAGGGCTAATTCTACGGTTGGATATCTAGATAATTCATACCCAGAAGGCAGGAAGACTGGATGGTGGCAAATGCGAGGACTGGTCAAGAATCAGCCGTCATTCATTAACCAGGATAAGGAGCTGTCTGGTCAGTTTTGTGGTTTGGATGACGTCCCCGTTTTTGTCTGTGTTCACGGGATTACGGAGCGGCCTTGATTTGTCCTGATCTTTGTCACAGGTTGTTTTCGTTCTCTGAAACTGTTTATGTCAACTGGGGGACCCCACCGAGACCCCCCTCCGCCTAGCTGTGTGAGCCCCGGCAGACTCCTGGCTTGGAGGCCGCTCTTCTGTCTCAGGCTTAGAGCTGAGTAAAGGAGCAAAAGGGAGGATAATTTCAGCTATTTGTGGGTTTTCCAAGAAACCTTGTGATTTGGGCTCTGGAGTAGACATGACGTGCTTTCTCTGCCAGTGACCTGCCTTCGTTCCTTCCCCTCGATTAAAGAAGGTCTGCACCATTTCCTCATTAGGAGTCCTCGGTCCTAATTTTACTTGTTTTTATTTTGCACAATCGATGTGGCTTTTCAAGGCAATTTTCCTTTAATCTTACATTTTTATTTATGAGGTTACAGACAAGTTGGGTAAAACAGGAGGTTTCATTTGGGGGGGCTCAAATGAGTTTGCAAATGTTCAGGACCGGGGCCAATTCCCAGGAAAGGTCTTTATTCATACACTCCATGTGCTCTATGAGTGTGAATCACTGACTCACTGCAATGCTCATGAAACAGACACAGCTGCTCCCTGAACAAGGTGCTTGGTGGGGGTGAAGTGTTTTAATATCCTCTGATGGAAGATCTATGCAAGAATAAAGTAAACTTAGTGTCTTTTTCCTTCTTTTTCAGCCAAAAGGTCTGTGCAAGATTTTGTGACTGGAGCTTACCAGCTGTGACTAACTTTATTGTTACCAGAAATTCCCTCTTTTTCCCTCCTCTGGTTTCCATTTGCCTCCTGGTGGTGGGAGTCCTCCCTCCTCGTCCCTCCTCCCCCCAGTCACCTGGGCCACTCGCTGCCTTTGGGATGATGTCATTCTGGCCTCCAGCTGCCTTGGCAGCCCCAGGACTTAGGAGGACGGTGCTTTCCTTTATAGGAGTCTTGTTACTATCAAGGTCTGAGCAGCTCTTTTCCCCAGGTGACTAACTCAGGGTCCTCCTGGTTGGCACTCTCATCAAAGCCACCCATTTAACGTCTCTAGCTACTCTTCCTCCACAGCTGTACCTAATCATCCCTCCCCCGTGCCAGCCTTCCAGAGGATTCAGATGGACCCATTACACGGTTTAAAATGGTTTAGGCCTGTGAACGTATATTGGACAATAATCCATTGCTTGCCCATTTCTAGATGCTCAAAAGGTGATTGACTCTAGATTAGTCATGGAGAGAATTCTGGGTTCTTGAACTGCTGGAACTTCCCAGACAGCTGCAGTGACTCTAGCCAGAGTGGCCCTGGAAGACTGGAGACTCTGGGGCCTGCCCCTCCTTGATTCCCAGGGCTGGCTGCCTGCAATTTCCCCACCTCACAGCCCATCCCTCTATGTTCCTCCAGCGCGTGACCAAGACAGGAATTTTTAGAACCTTAGCCCAGATCCAGACATCAAAATACACATGGTGAGAGTACAAACCAAGGCTCACACAATTGCATATTTAAATCATTAATTATTTAAATTAAACTAAAATTTCAAATAAAATAAGCTCTATTCTCCTGCTTTGAACAATAGACCTTCATAAAAGTCAGGCTCAGATTTAGAATATGGGGTTCTTGTGTTGGGGTCAAGGGCAGGTTGCCCAAGATGGGCCACTTTGGCATGAACATTATTTTGGGTTAAAAGCAATCAAAACCCAGCAGATTTGGGAAAAGCTCTTCAACTTCCCCTCAACTGCCTGCTTTACAGGAAGAGAGCTATTAACAAAGATTCCTCTTCACCTGAGAAACCTTTCTATATAAATAGAACAACCTTCGTTTTCCAAACATTGGGTCCTCTCACCTAGAATAGAGCTAATGATCTTTCTCTCCTTTGTATCTTCAGAGCCTTATGTCTCTCCTTGCTTCTATAAACATCACGTTGCCTGTCTTTGGAACTTCAATGTCTGTGTGGATCCCCCGTACATACCCTATTAAATTTGATTTTCTCCTGTTAATCTATCTCATGTCACCTTGATTCTAAGTCCAGCTAGAAGGACCTGGAAGGGCAGAGGAAATTCTTCCTGCCCAGCAAAGGTCAGTACCTGAATCACCTAGGTAATTCTACCCATAAATGCAGCCATACTTGTATGTCTTGGATGATTTTCTGGCTTTCACTGTAACCAAACTAATGGGAGTTCACTGCTCCGTGAGGTTTATTTAGATGCAGAGTACAGGGAGGGAGATGTCACCCAAATGAAACTTTATTTGCACCAAATAAGATCCAGGGGAATAATTTCCAAAGCCATGACTCCTGGGGCAGGAGTCAATAGGTTCTTTTTACTCAGGGCTTAGGGTAAATTCTCAGAAAGAGGAGTTTTATCATCACATGTAAAGGTGGGCATAAAGTGGTGCAGGAGTGCTTAGAAAATATGCCTACACATACATCGTATGTTATGTTAATGAAGCTTGTGCTCCTCCTAAGGCAGAGACTTCAACATTATAATGAAACAGAGGTAACTCGGGAAGAGAAGGGGCCTAAGGCATGGTCTGAGAGTCCATATATATACTGGATGGGGCCCTGGGCTCTCTATCTGGGGTAAGGAATACAGAGTCTTGCTTAACTTCTGAATCAGCAGTTGGGACTTTACCACTGATTTATCATCTCTGATAGGGTTGGGCTATTTCCTGGCCTGGTAGGGACTATAGTGCCCAATCCTAGAACAGAATGAAGTAGATTTGTATGCTAGAAAGGTCAACAAGAGACATGAAGCAAAAAAAAGAGCAAGATTTTGAAAATAGTTGTGGGGCACCTGGGTGCCTCAGTCAGTTAAGCAGCGGACTCTTGGTTTCAGCTCAGATCATGACCTCGGGATCAAGCCCCACATTGGGCTTCATGTTCACTGGGGAGTCTGCTTGAGATTCTGTTTCTCCCTCTCTCTCTGCCCCTCCCCTCCTTGAATGTGCATGCGCATGCACTCTCTCTCCCTCTCTCTCTCTCTCTCTGTAAAATAAAAATAAATAAATCTTCACACTTGATCTTAGCCAAAAGGCCGAGATGCGATATAAATAAATCTTTAAAGTAAAATAAAAATAGTTGTTTTAATTCTATTTTTGTTTAAAAAACAATCATGAACTATGAATGTGATTAACTCTTTCAGACTTTTTATTCAGAAATAATTTTATAAACTTTCAGGACAGTGGTAAGTCACACGCCCTCCTGCCTCCGTGCTCTAAGCCAGGGCCTTCCTCTCCCTTCGCAGGGGCCTCAGAGGAGGAGATGAGGTCCTCTGGATGAGATCTCTCTCGCTCTGGCGCTGCCAGTTCAGGACCCACAGGCTCAGCCCCCCCCCCCCCACTGTTAATTAACCTTCTCGCTCCCGTACGGACCACCTTCTCTCAGCTTCAACAGTGCTCAAGTCTCTTATTGCTTTCCTCACCGGGCAGCTGCCTCCTTCCATCCAGCAAGAGGCAGGATCCTGAAGACCAACCTGCACCTCACTGGCCCCTCCTCCTCACTCAATCTCCCTCTTCTGCTTGCTGTTACTATTGGGCCCCTACCCCACATGCTGGTGAACACTCTCGGACAAAACCGCCCACGATCTCCTACTTGCTGAATTCCTCTGTGGGCATTCCTTTGACCACTCTCCTCCCTGACTCCCCAGCTTCCTGTTGTCCCTTCTAGCTCCCCTAGACCCTTTGGCTCACTGGCTGACCAAGACCACTGATTTCCCTCCCTGGGGTCCTTCTCCTCGGCCTATTCTGCAAATATTGGTGCTCTACAGCTCACCCCCTTAATCGCCTCTGCTGTGATTTTTTTTTAAAGTCCAAGGCAGAGGTTTCCCCATGGCTATATCTACTGCCTTGTTTTGATTTATAGTAATGAACTCGCTTCCATAAATGGGAATCCAGGAACAATACAAAAAATATTGCTATTATTTTTGCTGACACACAATGATCTTGTATCTTGTATTTCAATCTACATAAAATATGGATTTTTCAATATTCAAAAATGAAAATACAGTAAAATTCAAAGCCATGACTTGTGGTCCCTCTGTATCAACACCCATGAGCTAAGTCTAACCCTACAGTCAGTTCCCACTTCCCCATCCCAGCTCTCTCTCTGACACACAGGCCAAGTTCACATGTGAAACCACTATTCTCCTGGCACATCTTACTTTTCCTTTATATGTCCCCTTTGTCCCATTTCCTCACTCTACCGAGTACATCTCTAGACCCATCATGTTCTCCAGTTACCTCCTCTAGAAGACTCAGCTCAAGTTTCATGTTGTGCATGAAAACACACTTGTCCTTCCACCCTCCACAGCCCTAGTAGAAGGGACTGCTCTGCCCATTGGTCCCCACTGCTCCATTCAGGGCCTCCCTGTCATCAGACCAGGACCAATCAAACAGATTCTATTGCAGTTACCCGCTTAGATATGTGCTGTCCCCACCCAGAGGTAAGACCAGGCACAGATACTTGAGCGAGTCTCCAGCTGGAGTTGCCCACAGTAGGTGCTTAAAATGTATCTTTTAATAAATGCAGGAATGGGGATCAGCAATAAGCAAGTCACTGGCAACACTTTTTGGGTGCTTCCTCTCACAAAGCCTGACTTTGACTGTTGCTGACACCTGCATGTTTAGTCCCAACCGTCAGTGGACAGCCAAAAACTGGCTGCTTGGCGGCACCCACCTCTCTCACCCCCACTCATAAACTACTGGATTTTCACATCCCACCCAGGGCTTTGTGACTCTTTTCCAGAATAAAGGCAGGCCACCCTATCTGGTTGTGTGGGCTCTCACTCGACTTGGGGGAGAGGGTGAAGGACAAGTTGCTGAACAAGGATCATAGATTCTGTGGATTAAACAGGACCAAGAGGTCGATGGCATGGGGGTTAGGCTCTGAGCAATGACGGGGAGACAAGAGTCAAACATCCTCAGGCCCATCACTTGTAGCCCCGTAAGTGGTGTTTGTGTCCACAGTACCTAGCTGGATCTGGCCTTCAGTGACGGGAGTGCCATCCGTGTTGTCCCTTCCCTCTGCCTGTGCCAGCGTACACAGTTCCTCACATGCGACACCCAAGGTACCCCCATGAAAATGGAAAGGAAACTCGGCCGGATTTCTGAGCGCAGCAGTGCGTTGGCCTGACCTAAGCCACGAGTTACAGCTTCACTTCCTTTGCGACCCTCACAGAACATCAGGGAAGGAGCTGGTGGGCCTTAGCGAGGGTCTCTCCATGGCTTCGGGTCTGATTTGGAAAGTCAGGAGCTTCCCAGACAGAGCAGAAAGGACTGGTCTAGAGCAGATAAGGACCAAGGGGTTTTTAGTCAGAGACACGACATTTTCTTTAGATTACAGAGTTGCCTGACTCAGCAGAGATGCACAGTATAGGTGAAGAGCAGTCTCTAATTTCAGGAGAAAGTTGAGTGGAAATTTATGTATTCATACGTGCTTTTTTTAAACCACTATAAAACTATGGAAACAGCCCACTGTATAACTCGTTGGACTCCTCTGATTCTGGATTTGGTGGGTAGGGACTCTGACCACAGTGACTCAGCTGTCTTCTCTCACTTACCAGCATTATTCTATTCCATTTTATTTCTTTTATTCTATTCTAGAACAAAGTGCTTGCTTCGGTTTGTCAGAATGTTAAATGGCTTCATTTGCTGTCACTGAAATCTTTCAAATAATACAAATGACTGTAATAGAACAGGGTCACCCTTGGGGTGTGTGAGCCCTGACAAATTTGTGTGTGTGTATGTGTGTGTTTTCTGTCTATGAAAACAATTTGGTGACAATATGTCAGAACACGGACGGCTGAGAACTGACCAGTCCATGAGACCAACTCAAGCTCGAGGCTCCACGGGGAATCCTCAGTGGTCAAGCCCTGAACTCACCCACTACCCTGTGTCTGACACGAATGACAGCCACTCAGAATGAGGGTATCAGCACCAGCAGGTGGCCCATTCCACACAATTCCACACAAGAAATACCATATCAGCCAATGAAAGCTATCTGTTCTCCCGGAACCAGGACCCAGTCGCGGGGCCAGGCAGGGAGGATGTATATACATGAGTCTTGCAGTTCCTTGGACCATCTGGTCACCCCTGAGGGGAACCATGGCCAGGGATTGGAGAGCACCCGTGGCACCATGCTTCAATGGTGCTGGAGGCTCCAGCTGGTCTCAGCCAACAGGAGGGGTCTCAGAAAATTCTGAGGAAGACTTTCCAACACACAGGGCTTCCAGAGGCACAAGGCTGACCCAGGGCAGGGGCCCCATTTGCCTGGGTCTGAGAGTTATACCCTAATCTGAGTTTTTCTTTCGACTCGAAAATTCTATTTCTGATTACCAAAATATCAATACATACCTGTGTGTCACAGAATATTTACAAATTACAAAAAAATTCTTGGAATCCCACTACAAAATATTAATCATTCATTTATGTATCAGCTGTTACTAAGTAGCTACTCCATTCTGGGCCCTGTGCTGGGCGCTGTGAATAGAACTACATACAAGGTAGACCATAGTCCCTTACCTCATGAGCCTTATACTCTAGCAGGTTGGTAATAGTATAAATTATTAATTAAATGGTTTTTTTTTTTTTTTTAAAGATTTTATTTATTTGAGATAGAGACAGTGAGAGAGAGCACGAGAGGGGAGAAGGTCAGAGGGAGAAGCAGACTCCCCATGGAGCTGAGAACCCTATGTGGGACTCAATCCCAGGACTCTGGGATCATGACCCGAGCCGAAGGCAGTTGCCTAACCAACTGAGCCACCCAGGCGCCCTAAATGTTTTTTTTCAATTGGGAAATTCATTTACATGGCTCAAGGTTGAGAGGTACAAAAGAGTGTGCAATGAAAACATTCCTTTTTAGGGTAATGAAGATATCTTTTATGATATTATGATGGTGGGTATATGTCATTATACATTTCTCTAAATCCATACAATGTGCAACAAGAGTGAGCCCTACATAGACTGTGAACTTCCCAGGATTGTGATATAGATTCGTCCTTGGAAAAAATGTACTTTTTGGGTGATTGGTGTTGTTAATGGAGGAGACCATGCGTTGGGGCAGAGGGTATAAGGGAAATCTCTGCACCTTCCTCTCCATTTTGCTGTAAACCTGAAAACTTCTCTGAAAGTTAAGTCTTTGAAAAACAATTTCCTGTCCCCACTCATTTTCTCTCCCCAAAGGCAACCAAAATGTTATACATGCGCTACATTAAAAAGTATGCATATTCCTTCTCCCCAATTTTATTTAAAGCAAATAATAGCATAGAAAATCCAAACCATTTTACATATGTATCTGAGGTTTTTCACTTAAAATATATCTTGGAGATGATTCCATATGAGTTCATAAAATGTTTTCTCTTTCTGTCTTATAGTGGCATAAACTTCAGCTGCATGCCATAATTATTTAACAAGCTCTCTCTGAGAGATGCTTTATTTTCAGGCTTTTCCACACTATGCTGCCTTAGTAAGTACGCACATATATTATCTTGCAAATGTGTGAGCATATTACAAATTACCCTTAGAATTGGAATCGCTGCATCAAAAGATACGTGAATTTATAATTTTGATAGGTACTGCCAAATTGAGCTTGTACCAAATAACATTCTAGCCAGCAATGGGTGAGTTCTGATGGCTGGTGACATTTTGACATATTCTCTTCCAGGCTCCCTGTCTGTCTCCCTCCTTCTTCCTTTCCCTTCTCCCTTCTTCTTTCCCTTCCCTTCCCTTTTCTCTTTTCTTTTTTCTTTCCTTCCCTTCCTTCTTCCTCCCCTCCCTCCCTTCCCTGTCTTCCCTTCCTTCCCTTCCTTCCCCTTCTTTTCTTTTCTTTCTTTCTTTCTAAATATCTCGGGATCCTATGGCACAGTTTTACTTTTGTTTCTTTGTAAAACTCTCTTATTCTCTAAGTAGGAGAAAAGTGATCTACTCTCCCCATCCCACTCTTGTCCATGTCACATGCACAGCTGACCCCACCCAAGGTTATAAAAAGCCGAGCTGTGTTACAGCTTCCTTTTATATCCTAGTTCCATGCCTTTAGAACTTGCGTGAGTCCAAATATTTCATAAGCAGGAAATTTCATAAGCAGGCTCATTTCATGAGCCAGGCGATCAATCACAGTTACGCTCAAACCTGCAGCTCACGTCCACAGCCTGGATACCCACCAGGCATTAGACTGAGGAAAACAGCCCATGTTGGCCACAGGGCAAAACAGGGAAAGACGGCACGTCTGTTTGTGCGGGATAAATCACTTCCCAGGATCACAGGGATCTCAGATGGAAGTCGAGAGAAGAGAGGTGCCACAAACCTAAAGTTCTACACTGGATGAAATCGTGTGTAAGAATGAAGATAAAGATGCTTTTCAGGTCAAGAACGAGAAAGCTCATCACCAGCAAACCTCAATAAAAGACATGATTGAAAAAGTGGTAAACCTATGGTAAAATTAATGCCTGATGGGGCCTAAACTATACTTAAAGATGATGGTCGCCATCAGGGGAAGGGGAGAACAGAGAATTGTTTACAGGCTACAGAGCTTCAGTTTGAGAAGATGCGAAACTCAGGAGACAGTGGGGCGATGGCTGCCTAACGACGTGAATGCACTTAATGCCACTAAACTTAAAAATGATACACCAGGAAGTTCGAGCCCCACCCTGGGTGTAGAGATTCCTTTAAAAAAAAGAAAGAGTAAATTTTTAAAAAATGATACAGGTTAATGTACATGAATACTGTTTGACACCAAAAATATAAGCCTGAGGAAGTGGGCAGGTGCTGGTGGTTTACTCGTTGTTTTCTCGGTGCCCGAGGCCCTCGAGGGCTCTGCACCCTGCCGCCCCTGCATCTGTGTCCTGGACGGCCCTCCAGCTGCTGGGGGGTGGCGGGGGGAGGTGAGGGGCAGCAGGAGGGATGCACTCCCTTCCTGCTTTCAGCTTCTGTGGGCGTTTAGAGCCTGAGAGCAGCAGCAGGTGCCCCCTTGAGGTCTGGCCCTCCTCCCACATCCTCAGTCTCTCTCCTCTTCTATCCCCTTGGTCTTCTAGCCTCCCTTCTTCTCTGTTTTTCTCTTCCTGCTTTTAAACATCTTTTAGCAAACTTCTTGGGTTAAACATCTCTGTTCATAATGCCCAGACCAGCTCTGTTCTCCGTGGTTCTTCTGGCTCTTTCCACACCCGCCTTCCCGGCCTCGCCCCCCAGCTCCATCTGGTGCCGCCCTCACGGTCACCCCTCTGCTCCCGGGGCCTGAGACAGAACCTGCAGTTCTGCCCACCCTATTCTGAGCTGGAGAGGAGAGTCCAGCCCTCGGAAGGGCCCCTCGGGGCTCCCCGCACGGCGAGGGGGTCAGGTCTCTTTGGACTGAGAGGACGTAAAAACATCCCCAGGGGTCCTTAGCTTCCCTGAAACTCATCTCAATCGGGACAGAACTTGGGGGACATTTTGTGAGCGTTGTTCCAGATGTTGGGGAAGGGTCTGGAATGGGCTCCCTGCTGTGTCTCCCTCTGGGGCCTCGTGCTGTGTCCTGGGTAAGCCTCAGTCCGTGTCTCCTGGAGTGTGGCCAGTTTCGGGGGCTGGTTTGTGCCCGGCCTCTCACGGACGCCCACGGAGCTCCTGACGCCTGCATGGCCCTCCACCCCAAACATTCCCCACCTCCTCACTCCCTCATCTTTTCATGCCCTCTTAGGAACTTCTTCTACAACATCGTACCCCTAGAAGAGGAATCAATTTTTGTCATTCTTGTCCCTAAAAATCTTTCAATGGCCTAGCATGCTTTAAAATAATATCCTTAGTAACCTCTGGACGGGGGCCTATCGAAATAGAAAATTGGAAACTTCCAAAAACTTTCTTCGGCAGAGTGATCTTTCTTATGGGGAACCTGGGCCATGGCACTCCCATCTTTAAAAGCACTTACTGTCCCTTCTGGTCTTCTCAGGAGAAAATTCACTTTTTTTTTTTTTTTTTAAGATTTACTTATTTGAGAGAGAGGGAGACAACACCCCCAAGCAGGGGAGGAACACAGGGTGAGAGAGAGAATCTCAAGCAGACTCCTCGCTGAGTGTGGAGCCAACGGGGGCTCCATCTCGGGACCCTGAGATCACGACCTGAGCCAACATCAAGAGTTGGTCGCTCGAGTGCCTGAGCCACCCAGGCACCCCAAGAGCTCACTCTTCTTTACTGTCTTCAATTAAGGCCCTTTCCCCTCTCCTGCTTCCTGCACTGCTCCTGTTTGCTCGACTCTTTCTCCAAGGTCCAGCCACACCAAAATGATTTTCGTTCTTCCAATATCCCATCCGGGTTTCTGTGGCTACCGTATTTTTCCCTCTTGCCTTGGTCTGGCAAATTCTTTCTCATCATACATCTGCTCTGACATCCCTTCCTCGAGGAATTATTCCCAGAGTCCAGACTTGAGCTACACGCTGGAGGTAGCTGCCTAGGACAATGTAGCCCTACACCACACTCCGCTGTGGAGTGCTGACCACTGAGCATACAGTAGGAGTCTGTTTACTGAACGAAATCAGTCTGAAGGTACGTATGAGCCTATGGTATGCCACTTTCTAGCTAACCTCAATGGGATAGCATCACGCTTTTGAGAGGACCTACCATATGTATTAGGTGGCCCAGGGACACAGAGGACTGTGGGAAGACAGTGAAGGAAGTGTGAACAGTGGGGAAATACGCACTTACTGGTGGCTCTAGGTTGCAGAGTGTATAGGCTATGGCTGGTGGAGGAAGGGTGTGTGTGCTTATTAGAAGCATGTGGTAGATGAAATAAGGCCAGAGGTTTTTTGAAGCTACTGCCATTAAGAGGTGTTATTGATTTCCCCACACCTTAAATACAGTTTGACAACGGATGTGACAGAAATAACACCGGCATGTCCCAGCGCCAGGGCCGCAAGAAGACTGGCACGTTGCACTTCCGCGCCTGCAGAACACGGCCCTGAAACCACAGTCTCGGGGGTTCCCTCGCCTCCCAGAGGATGAGATGCAATGCGGGTGGCCCACGCCGGCCAGCCGACGGCCAGAGCCACCTACCAGCCGTGGAGAAACCAGCAGAGGAACCCCCACCCAGCCCACAGCGTCACGGGGATGGCCACGGCTTTCACGGGCAATAACAGATCCTCGCTGGAAGTCACTCAACTTTAAGGTGATTTGTTGGGCAGCAACCGTTAACAAAACCTGGGGTGTGTTTTGTTTTATTTCCTATTTTTGCCCTGAGGGTAAAAGGCTTGAATGGAAAAGACAGAGGCAGAACCCACTGGGAACATCAAACCAGGCTTAGAGCAGAGGAGAGGAAATAGGTCTCTGGGGATCTTCTCTGGCTCGTCTGCCCCGTGTGCCTCCCCTTCTGTCCCAGTCATTCCTGCCCCAACTGGGCGCCCCCACTCGGTGCCCTGGGGGGGGTACTCTTCAGGGCTGTGATGTTTGATGTGTGACAGCTTAACTGGCTGGCCAGAGATCACTTAAGTCAACTGTTTAGTTTAATTGGGTTTAGATAATAGCATTCATTGTTCCACAAAAATCGGCCCTGGTTTCCCACCCACCCACCCCGCAGGGGTGGCAAAGAAATGATCAAACGAAGTAAAACAAAGAATGGATACAGACGAAGGAGGGCTCACGAGCCCTAGAGCCTGGAAAAAAGACTAAATGAAAGAAGATACCAATAACTATTTGCTGGACGTTTTACCGCACGCCCATAGTAAATAAAGCCCCTGAGAACATCCCACTGCAACCAGAGAGGCCAAAACACTAGGGAAGCGGCAGCGCCGAAAAGGGAACACAAAGCAAACCAGAAACCCAAACATCTGCACGCGCCGTCCTGCAGAACGTCCAGGCTCTCCCCGAGATCCGTGCAGAACTAGACCCCATGCGAACGTCACCTCCTCGGAGAGGCCTGGGGCCCTCCCCTGGCCGGCTCCCTGCCCTCACTCCAGCTCTGAGAAGCCCCTGCCACACAAGGGAGGCTTATTTGAGCTTTGCTCACCAGAAGGGAATTAAAAATGACAAAAGAATTCCTTCCCATCAACCTGCTTTTCATTCTGCAAGCGCAGGTCCACGCTGACCCCCTGGCGAAATTCTCCTAGGGAACCTCTCCAAGCCGGGCTGAGCACCCAGGCCTCTGGGCTCTCCGCACTCGTGTTTAACTCTTACCTGACCGAGTCGGTCTGCAGTTCTGTGTGCACATCTCCGTCTGCTGTGCCGACCGGTGAGCAAGGGCGACGAGGCTTCCACACAAGACTGGACTTCTCACCACGCGAGGTAGCTTCTGTCGGAGGCGAGAAGGCCGGCAGACGGGTTGGGGGCCTGGGTTCTACGCCAGACTGCTGGATTCCCAACCCTGGCTTTGCCGCTTGCTAGCCCTGGGAATGTAAGTGAGTTTCTTGACCTTTCTCTGACCCAATTTCCTTATCTTTAAAATGGAAACGAAAGTACTTAACATACAGGATGATTCTGGGGAGTTAATACAGGCAGAGTACTTCGAACAAAGTCTGGTCCGTAATGAAGATTTAGAGGAGAGCCATTATTTTTAAAATTCTATCCTAAGGAAGACTATTCATTTAAGTTATTTGGAACTGAGTGGTTACAACGCTGGCATAAACTCATACCGCATAAGCGGACAGAAAGGAATTGAAGAGCGAACACGGTGGAAACACGTCCGGCATCTCCGCAAGGACACAGAGGAGGACCCCACCCCCGGCTGAGCCCGTTCACACCGGCTCCACCGCCCGGGGGTCCCTGTGACCGAGCCCCCGTGGGACTCCTCCCCGCACGGGGCTGAGCTCCAACTCCCCAAGGGCCTGCCGGCTTCCACCGCAGAAGACGCTTAAGATCCACTCCCAGCTCGGCGCCCCAAACCGTCTCTTACTCGGAAGAGACTCCGTCGGTACGGAATTCCCAAGAGCCCCCCCCCCCCACCGCTGTCTTAGGGCGCACAAGAGCATGGAGCCCCATGAAGACCCAGGGCGGCCCGGCCTTCCCGCCGTGGGGGTTGTCCATGAGACAGGCGGCTCCTGGGTGGGGAGGAAGGAGAGGGCAGGAAGGGAGAACTTCAACAGGTCCCCGACCCAAGGCCGGACTGCACTTCTGTCCTTCCGCGGCAAACACGGACTCCTCCCCAAAGGGGCACCCCTCTCCGCTCGAGAGCATGGTCCTCAAACCTGACAATTCCCCAGGGGGCCTGCTGAAAGTGCAGATTCCTGGGCCCCGCTCCACAGACGGTGGGTCAGGAGACCCAGGAAGCAGCCTGGAAATCCGCAGGACTGTGAGACGCGCAGACCTCACCTGGAGAAACAGTGTTCGAGAAGCCCAGTCCATCCGTCCTCCGCCCCCACCGCTGCCTGGACTCTTTCAAAGTGACAGATGTGTTTCCCTCCTCTGCCAGTCACTGCTGCAACAATGATTTAGGGCTGGTGATGACTTAACTTTGTACACAAAACTTCAGTCCTTGTCCCATTTGGTTCCCTAATAACAGAGAAAGGAATCAAGGCCCAGAAGTTAAAGGTTAGGGTAGAGGCAACCCAAATGTCCATCTGTGGGTCAACGGTATGACCCAAAGTGGACCATATATACAGGGGAGCATTTGCCTTAAAAAGGAGGAAATTCTGATAAGGAATTGCTACAGGGGCGCCTGGGTGGCTCAGTGGGTTAAAGCCTCTGCCTCCAGCTCAGGTCATGATCTCAGGGTCCTGGGATCGAGTCCTGCATTGGGCTCTCTGCTCAGCGGGGAGCCCGCTTCCCCCTCTCTCTCTGCCTGCCTCTCTGCCTACTTGTGATCTCTCTCCTCTCTGTCAAATATATAAATAAAATCTTAAAAAAAAAAATTGCTACAGCATAGGTGAACTTTAAGGACTTAGGCTACGTGACATCAGCTAGCCAGGAAAAGACGTTGTCTGATTCCTCTTGCGTGAGGACCCAGACTAGCAAAATCGGGGAGATCGTGGAGAACGCTGGCTGCCGGGGGCTCGGGGCAGAGAATGGGGAGTTCGTGTTTCCTGAGGACAAAGTTTCAGGTTGGGCAGATGGAGAAGTTCTGGAGCTAAGCGGTGACGATGGTTGTTCATCGGTGTGGGGGTACCGGATGCCTCCGAACCATGCGCTTAAAAATAGTTAAGATGGCATTTTTATCACAATTAAAAATAAGATAACAGAAGAAATGAAAGGACAGCTCTCCCTGCAGTATCTCCGGCGCAGTAAGACAGCTATTAGAATCCTGCTGGAAGTCCGTTCGCGATCCTGGAGATTTAAAACGCCCTGGGACTCCTAGACGGGCTCAAACTGCATCGGTAGCCAGAAAAAACAGTCACAGCTCAAACATGCTAAGTGAAGATGTCTCTGTTTGCTATGAATTTAAAGCGAAGAGTTTCCTGTGTGTTCTGACAAGTCATCAAAGCAGCACCGGGGGAGCATGCGGAAAGGAGTTAGTGCTCGGAAGTCTGAAATTCTCCCTCTCCGTTTAACGCTGCTGAGAAGCAGCCCCGTCTGGTTGGAGCTCATAGCAGGTTGGGTCTGTTGGTAACGGGGAGCCGCGTCTCATCACCCTCGTCCAAACATGAGGGGCACAGCCAGGCCGCTCCTGGGGTGCGGTGGTGAGGGGCCAAGTTTACAGGGTGGGTGGGAGGGGAAACAGTTTCTGAACCTGATCGCCGAAAGGCAGATAATCCGAAGACCAAGCCCTCACCATTGCCCTGCTCTCCCTTGGGGAGCAAATGGCCGCCCTGCCCTCCTCCAGGAACCGGTGGAGCTGGGGGAGGCGCTGTTGGCATCTCGAGCCCCAGAACTGCACCCCCTCTCCTTTCTTCTACCAGGCTCTCATTTGGGGAAGGTCGAGGGGCCCCCCCAGAGTGAACTCTGCGGTTTGGAAGATGTTGAGGGCAGGGATTTTCATCTGTTTTGTTCACTGGTCTTGGCATGGAGCCCAGCACAGTGCCTGGTGCATCCTGGGTGCTTCCTATCAGTATGTTTAGATGCGCTAATGCAGACGTGCAAAATTATTGGGATGGAGAATGGGGAGTGCCTGAAAACTGGAGGCACAGCTATATGGAAAAGAAGGGGAAATGGTGTCAAAACTCACTTTCCAGTAAAGCCACCCTCGCCCCTGGCATCTGGAATCTGACAGGACTTGGGATGTAAGGCTGACTTTGGTTTTCCTTTGGTTGCCCCCACTTCCCAATGAATGAACCTAACCCTTTGTAGGGCAGAGGAGAATGCAGAGTGTTCTTAAAGAGCTCATAAAAAAAATCATAAATAAACGCTCTGAAGAAACTCTGTATCAGCCAAAACCTTGGAGAGATTTGTTTCCAGTTCAGGGAGACTCACGGCCCAGTCCTATTTACTGAGCCCCCAGTCAATTATTTTTAGGCTTATGTTTATTTTTTATTGAGGCCAGCTGGTGGGTGACAACGTTAATCCCTTAAGCTTTATTTTTAAAGTCGGCAACATTTGTCTGACTTCGCCTCTCCTTGTTCTGAGTGGCGGGAAGCTGGCTATGGCGAAGGCCAGGTTCCTCTGCTCAGTGATGCCCACAGGTGGACTGAGCATTTCCCTACCAAAAATTCCTCAGAGGCAAAATGCTGCCACTTGGCTTTTAAAACACCTGAAACCAGAGGGTCCTTTGGACTCGTTTCCAAAGGCTCCTTTGGAAAATTCTTAGAGAAATTTGAAGCCAGAAATGAAAACACAGTCCTAGCAAAATATTAAAAAAATAAAAGAGAAAACACCTGTCATGTCAAACCGAGAGCTCTCACTTTCCTTAGAGATGATGGCAAGGGACTTGCCACCTTTTTAAAATCGGTCGTTCAGGAGATCATCCTTTTTTTTTTTAACGATTTTATTTATCTATTTGACAGAGAGATAGAGAGAACAGAAGTAGGCAGAGAGGCAGGCAGAGGGAGAGGGAGAAGCAGGCTCCCCGCTGAGCAGGGAGCCCAAGGTGGGGCTCGATCCTAGGATCCCGAGATCATGACCTGACCTAAGGCAGCAGTTTAACCTACTGAGCCACCCAGGCCATCATCCTTTTTAAAGGCACAACTGAAGGGAAAAGGTCAAGCAGAAATTCTTCCCCCTCTCCCTCTGCTAGATCCTCTTGTTCTACAAATCCTGGGCACACACAGCACACACCCCCTTGTGCACTGTGTCACCTCCCAGGTGATGCTGAGGAACTGGGTCACGGTCAGCTCCTGTGGGACCAGGGACTTGGTCTTGTCCTACGGGGGCGGGAACCTGTCCCCCGGGGTAGCACTCCCTTACCCCTTGCCAGGAGTCTCAGCATGAATCTCTTCCAGGGCAGGTGCCAAAGAACACGCCCCATTCGCCGCGTCTCAGGAACTCGGAACAGAGACGAGGAGGTCATTGGGTGGGTTTCGGTTTTTCACACAACACTGATATCGCAGGCCCCTCTCAGGAAGCACGGTGGAGTCTTAGACCAGGATCTTGTAGGGGCAACTTCTCCTAGGTTCTAGCAACTCCCTCTCTTCCGATTGCTGTGAACGCTGAAGATCAAATTCATACACCAGCATGTAATAGAGTCGGTATCTTCTTTGCTCCCTATCTCAAGGGCCAGAGCCCAGAGAGCTACTCTGAGAACATCCCCTAAACTCATCCTCTGCTCGAAGGGTCTGAGGCTTTGGGTTTTCTGTGGCGTCTGCATTTTGCTCAATAGCTGTGTCTGTATCTGACTTAAAAAAAAAAAAGTCCCCAAAACCAGGACCTAACTCATTCCTGCAGCTGCTTCCAAACCGTCTGCAGGAGCCTAAAGGAGGCCCTTGTGTAGGGCTGTGTGACGTCGGGCCTCTCCAACCCTCCCTCCCCTCCCCCTCCCCGGGCAGGAGGAGGTCATCCCTGAGGAAGGTGTTGGAACACCCACCTGCTTGCCGCTCAAAGTCACTTTGCTCAAGACCAGTCCCGAATTTGTCTTTGCTGGAGAAATTAAGATTTACAATGCTGTGCTCTAACTCTAGGCCCTATGGACCTAAGCTAGTAAATGAAGCAAGTTGATGATGGATTTCACTTTACCCTGTAATATGCTGCTGGTTTTCACAGTAAGAAATAGATACTCCAAAAGGTGGGGTTAAAATCCAGGTAACCATCAAAGCAGCATCAGTCGTGGGGCCCTGACTCGTCTTCCACAGAGACACAGCTGCCTCGGGCCCCGTTCTCATCCCTCCCTTAGCCTCTTGTCTCCTTCTTCCCTGTCCCCATGTATATCATTCAACCAATCCCTTGAGCTGTGGGCTTTCCAGATGTGTTTCCTACCGCTCAAGAAGGAAGAATTCTACATATTCCATATCAACTTCATGAGCTTTCCTTCCAAGGTTATCTATATTTCACTTGAAGAAAAGAATCATTACTACCATTTATGACTTTGAGTTAGAACAGGCTAGGCTCTGCTGCTGTAAGAAGCACGCCCCAACGTTCAACAGGGAAACACAATGAGGCACCTGGGTGGCTCAGTCGGTTGAGCTTCTGACTCTTGGTTTCAGCTGTGGTCGTGAGATCAATCCCTGCGCTGAGCGTGGAGCCGGCTGGGGGTTCTCTCTCTCTCTCTCTCTCTCTCCCCCTCTGTCCCTCCCCTTGGGCCATGCGTGTGCCAAAAAAAAGAAAAAGAAAAGTAAAACATAACAAAAGCTTGATTCTTACCACATCATAACCCAAGCCCAACTCCTGTGGGAGGCTTTCCTGTTTGACTGTCTTCCAGAAGAAATTCAGGTTCACGTGTGGCTTTAGGCTCGCCGTCGTGTCTTGTCAAAGTCTTTTGCTTCCATGAGTTCTGAGGAGAAAACAAGGGGAAGAAATACACTTGCTCTTAACCTTCTCAGACTCAAAGTGATAACTATCGGGTGTCCACTCACCTTCCACTGATGAACCATAACCATCACTACCTGTGATTATAAGCACTAATTTTCTCCACCACAGAGACTGTTGGTTATTTTCCCAGAAATTCTGTTCTTTATGGGTTTTACATTTTCACATTTCACACATAAAAAGAGTGGGGGCTCTGAGAGTTCTACCCCTTGGGTTTAAACCCTGGATCTGTCATCTACTAGTTGCGTGATGTTGGGCCAACTGATACACCTCTCTCTCTACCTCAGTTACCTTGTGTGCAAAACAAAATGATAATATTAGCATTAACGTCTACCTTGTGTGACCGTGAGCATCAGGTGGATTAGTTGATACACACAGAGAGACCTGAGACACTTTCGGCAATGCCACTCAATAAGGGTAAGTTACTTACTGTTTTCGCCATTTTGTTGATGAAGAGCCTGAGGTTCCGAGAGGTGACACAGGGTCTGCGAAACGGACTGGACACCAGACCTGGCTTATCAGCAGCACAGACTTCTTCATCATCACTATTATCCTTCACTGGAATAGGAAGGAAGAACACTTGTGAAGTGTGTTTGACACCGTGCTAATCGCTACCCATATTTTCTCAATTATTTCTTCTAAAAAAAGGAATTGAGAAAAATAATAATAAAAAATACATCAATAAAAAAGGGAATCAAAGTCCAGAGGCACAAACGGACTGCTCTGGGTTGCACAGCTGGTGAGATGTGAACGTGTGTTTATCTCGCACAAAACCATGCTCATGCCATGATAATATAAGGGGTCCCATTCTTGACTTTTAAGTAGAAGACTTGGGGGTGGGAAATCTTGTGGGCTGTGATGCAGAAATTTTTTCTGAAGCCGCCCTCCAGCAGTCTCCTTATCCCTGACATTCTATACCTCACACTGTCGGAACGCTCAGAGTTCAGAACAAAACGGAGAATGAACTCATTAACCCTCCAGACGTGAAGACTGTTTCTTCCCTAGTCGCCCCAAAAGCATCACAGATGGTCTTTTTAGAAACCATGCATCCCTGAGTGAAGGTGAGGAGGCTGCCTTCAGGTCCTCTGGGGTCTCAGGCTCAGTGATTCAAAGTCCCCACAACCCCTGGCCATAATCCCTGGTCTCCTTTCATGAGTCAGCTTTGCAGGAGCTTATGTCTTATTCATGGGGATTAAAAAACATGACATCAAAACATTCTTTAGACACAAGAAAGTAGGAAGGGAAAAATAAAACCTAATATGGGTCTGAAAAACAATCTGGAAACCCAGGTGGAGAACATGGTAGACCTTGATGGGATCAGCCACAGAGGGGGTTCTGAGCCCTTTCTAAGATCCTAAGCAGTTTTTTTTTCTTTTTCTAAGCAAATTATTTTTTTTTCTTTTTGTTTCAATTTCTTCCTTCCTTCCTTTTATCCCTCCCTTCCTTCCTTCTTTCCTTCCTTCTTTATTCCTTATTGGTCAAATTGACTGATTGATTGACTGATTTATACAATAGCTTGTTCCAAACCAATTTGGAACTTGTGGGTCACCTAAGCAAATTCTTGCTTTCTGCACCTCTTGCATTTGTTATAATGTACTCCCAAAGACATCTGGCCATTGGCCCTCTGGCCTCCTAAGAAAGCTCCATTTTTAGGTTTCTGGAGGTCAGAAGAAGGATACGGCGTCAATTAGTCACCATGACCTGATGGTCTCGTGCCCGAAGAATTTTCCCAGCCTGACCCCAGCCAGGTGACTTGATTCAGAGAAGCTTAGTTATGAGAACTCTGGGAGCTGCATTAGTTAGCTATTGCTGCCTAACAAATCACCCTAAAACGTAGTGGCTTAAAACAACAAGCATTTCTCATCTCACCCAATTCGTGTGGGTCAAGAATTCAGGAGCAGCTTAGCTAGGTAGTTCTGTCCTGAGGTGCCTCAGCCGGTTGCAGTCAAGATGCTGGCCGGGGCCTGCATCATCTCAAGGACTGAGCAGAGGATGGCTGGCTCACAAATCTGGAAAGCGGATGCCGGCTGTCGGCAGAAGTCCTCTGTGCTTTGGCCAGGGAACCACCTCATCGTGGCGCTTGAGTGTCCTCACAACATGGCAGCTGGCTTCCCCTGGCTTCTCTGAGCTAGAAGAAAACAAGGCGAGAGTCACGGCATCTAGTTTTCTCACAGCTCTATTGGATTATATAGGACAGAGAACATCGTCTGTAAGTTTAAAATATTTTAAGGTGGACAATGTAACGGTTTGATGTAACTGTCGATTGGGAAGTGACGGCCACAGGAAAGTGAACAGGCTCGTCACCTCACACAGTTACCATTTTTTGGCGCGGGGTACCAACTTTCAAGATCTACTCTCTCGGTGATTTTCAATTATATAATACGGCGTTGTTGGCTGTAGCCACCGTGCTGTCCGGTAGGTCCCCAGAACTTACTCATCTGGTAACTGGAAGCTCATTCTCTCTGACCACCTTCAGTCATTCCCGCTGCTCCTGGCAACCACCCATCTCTGTGTTTCTCTGCGTCTGGTTTTTTTTTAGATTCCACGTATAAGGGAGGTCGTACAAGTATTTTACAACCTCAGCCGCGGAAGTCATACGCTGTCGTTCCTACAGTGTTGCCGTTTGCGCAGTTTGGGAAAAAAAATAGGCAAGACTGAATACTAGGACGCAGGGATCGTCAGGGGCCGTCGTGAGGCTGGCTACTGTCGGAGGCATTTTCCCTGAGCTTCTGTTTCCTCTTCTATAATAATGGAAATAATTGGGACGCCTGGGTGGTGCCGTCAGTTGAGCATCGGACTCGTGGTTTCCGCTCAGGTCGTGATCCCAGGGTTGTGAGATGGGACCCCACGTCAGGTTTTGTGCTCACTGTGGAGTCTGCTCGGGATTCTCTCTCTCCCTCTCCTTCTGCCCCTCCTGCTTGTGCTCTTTCTCTCTGTCTCAAAATAAATAAATACATCTTTAAAAAATAATGGAAATAATCATTTCAACTCCATAACAATCTACTTTTATTCATTCATTTACTCCTCAAAAAAAAATGTCTTACCCTGTTACAGGCACTGTGGTAGGTGCTGAGGGCACGATGGAGAGCAGTCACTGTAGTGACCCGGTCTTCCCATCTCCGTGGAGCCTCGAGCTTACTGAGGAGACAGGTAATAATAACACACACACAAATGCAGTTGAGATCCCAAGTGCAACTTACAATGGAGATAGTCACCTGGGGGGCTGCAAGTGGGTATTCAGCCTAGAGCTGTAGTTCAGTTACTAATTACTAGTCCTTGGCCTGCCCAACCTTCCCTTTCCCACCCACTCACATGCAGTAACTGCTCCCTGGAACCTGAGAACGAGGCATGGAGACGAGCAGAAACTGGCCATTCAGGAGACCTTCACTGACTTGACTGCCCAGAGGTCAAGTCCAAACTCCAATCAAGACCTTTGCAGTCTGAGCCCCTAGCAGCCCCCCACCCTGTTCCCCCCATGCAAGCCCTCTGATCTTGTTCCGCTGGTGTCTCCTGCAAACATACTTCCCTTAAGCTTTGCTCACACAAAGTCCCTGCATGGAATACGCCCTCCACCCCACTGCCTCCTGCCCATCTCCATCACGTACATCCTATTCAAGCGCCATCAGGTCGTGAATCCTACAAAGGTCCCAGAGAGGGGCCTGTCCTTTTCTGCAAGAATATTCGTTGTAGATGCAATTCATTCTACATTAATATGGTCAGGCGGGTTTATATTTAACTTTTCTTGTGTACATACAGTAGGAATAAGGCTGGCTTGTTCCCAGCAAACATTTTCTTGACATTGGAGAGAAGACAGAAGTAACCAAGCCCCAGCTCCAATCTGCACTGGGATGGTCACACTAGGTCATTCCTTTCTTGTTTCTGTTCGCTGCATCACTGAGGCCATGTGGTGCTTGGGTCTAACCCAGTCTAGGAAAAGAAAAAACATACTTGTGAGATGCCCTTGCTGACAGGTATGGCACCCCAGCAAGACTGACACCGGGGAATGGAGTAAACCTAATGCTTCCAAGAAAGGCTGTCAAGCGCTTTTCCCTTTTAGTTCCTTTTTTGTAAATGGACCATAGATTTTTGTGGCTAGTAAAATTACTAAAATAGTCCCACTTTGGTTAACAAATTAGCTTTAAAATCTTAATTACCACGAAATCTTGCGAGGTTCTTCACTTTTTTCAAAACGTAGTACTTGAAATATTTGAGGAAATGTCTGAATACTGAAAAATACAATCTAAATGTCATTAAGAAACAGGTAAACTATGATCTGCATCTTATGGAGCTGAAGAGGAATAAAAAATAAGCTAATCTGAGAATATTAACGGAAAAGATATTCAAATCACATGTGGATTTTAAAAAGTTAGTTGCGGAAATACGTTTTAAAAAAAACACATAAAACATCATAGAAGATTACCCACCGACCTGATAACAGGGAGAGGGGATTAGGATTGGGGGTACTCATCAAAAGGGACTTGAAGCTGGTCTGTAATCTTAGAATTTTTATTAGCGAGAAGATATTTGTGCTCTGTTTGTATAATTAAAAGAAATAAAGATAAAACATTGCACAGGAGGATTTTTGAATTAGACTAAACAGTGCTCCGCAGGCTCCTTAGACATCAAGCCATGTGGAGGGGCTGCCCCCTTGTGGATCAGACTTTAAAAGGTTACTCCGAAATCAATGGATTGTTTTGTTCACAGAATTTTGGAGCTGTAATTTCAGACTTACAGGTCAACCCCTCATGTGTGTCCCACGAGAAGAAAGAGGACAAAACAGGTTCTCCGGTTTACCCCAAGTCACTTATTGTAGACAAGTCAGAACTACAGATGGAGTCTTATTCCTAACGGGAATTCTTCAGAGATTCTTCTGCCTCTCCTCCCCCCCGCCCCCAAACTGTAAGTCAGCAAGAGTTAAACACCAGAATGTGCTTAGAAAGTCATCCCTGGGGCACCTGGGTGGTTCAGTCGTTAAGTGTCTGCCTTTGGCTCGGGTCATGGTCCCAGGGTTCTGGGTTCGAGCCCCACATCAGGCTGCCCACTCAGTGGGGAGTCTGCGTCTCCCTTCCGCTCCCCCTGCTTGTGTGCACTCTCTCTCTCTCTCTGAAATAAATAAAACATTTAAGAAAAAAAAGTCATCCCTGTACAATGTACAGTGGCTGGTAGCTAGAAGCCATTTAATAAGAGGGATGTGGGACACTGACCATATTGCCAGGATCTTGCTGGAAGTTGAGAACCAAAGGAGGATAACGCATTTATTGTGTAGCAGATTGTAAAATCTAGTAGAATTGCCACATTTAATAATAGCGTGACCCTCAAGGCTGCACCTAGTCATCATACCAACGCCAAATAAGCTGGAGGGGGGCAAGGGTGTGCAGAGAGACCCCCTCTGAGCCACAGGCGCATGGGGAAGGCTGACCCCCAGGGTACAGTGAGAACAGATGAAAACAGCAACACAGCTGTGCACCGGTGCACTGCCCGACCACAGGCAACATGAGAGGAGGATGAAGTCCGTGGTGCATCTACAATAATCACAGCAACACCAAATCCAACCCTGGTAAATCCCTGACTCGTCTTTACCAATGCCCAACTCTAACCACCAGTAGTAGAAGACGCACGCCCACCTCCAGGCATAGACATTATTTCAGTCCTTACAGTTCTGTATCAACGTAGATGGCATTCAATCAAACTATCACACACACACAGGAAAAAGAAAATGGCCAAACACACCAGAGACAGACTCAGAGATGACGCAGATGTTGGAAATACCAGACAAGGAATTTAAAATAACTATGGCTACTATGTGTTCTATGGGAGAAATGAATAACATGCGTGAGCAGGTGGGGGAACGTCACTGGAGAGATGGACCCGACAAGAGTAACACAGAAATGCCAGAAATAAAAACCAAAAACACAGTAGTAAAGAGCCAAGGAAAGAACCGATAAACTTGAATATGATCTGTAGAAATGACCGAAATTGAAAACAGAGAAAAACGGAGTAGAAAGTGAAAACAACAATGTTAAGAGGTGTGGGGCAATTTTTGAAAGTCTAACACAGTATAATTGGGACCCCGGCAGGAGAAGTGAGAACGGGAGCTAAGTAGGGAGATGGGACGGAGGATCATTCTCTAGCTTATTCTCATGCCATTCTTTCTTTCTAGAACCACACGCCATCTTCCCCTCCACCGTGTTCCAGGTCTTTCAAGATCAGAGACGGTCTAGTGCCGACAGTCCAGAGTGAGCTGCAAGACTTTGGGAAGTGAGGATAGTTGCTGGATTTTGTGCATGAGGGACAAGATCAGTGGTGTCTAATTGCTGCATTTCATCTTTTTTAAGGTTTGCTTTGTAACATTTTTGAAAATAGTGTGTCTTAAAGTTGATGGCGTCAACAGAATAGATTTTTTCTTTCAATGATAAAACTAAAACAATGGTGGGGCGCCTGGGTGGCTCAGTTGGTAAAGCGTCTGCCTTCAGCTCCAGCTCAGGTCATGATCTCAGGATCCTGGGATCGAGCCCCATGTCGGGCTCCCGCTCAGTGGGGAGCTTCTCCCTCTCTTCTCCACCTGTGCTACCTCTGTATTGCTCTCTCAAATAACTAGAATCTTTTTAAAAAAGGTTTTATGTATTTGACAGAGAGAGATCACACGTAGGCAGAGAGGCAGGTAGAGAGAGAAGGGGAAGCAGGCTCCCCGCTGAGCAGAGAGCCTGATGCGGGGCTCGATCCCAGGACCCTGAGATCATGACCTGAGCCCAAGGCAGAGGCTTTAATCCACTGAGCCACCCAGGCACCCCTCAAATAAATAAAATCTTAAAAAAAAAAATAACTAAAAAAGTTGTGCCTCTTACATCTTCAATATGAGGTTACTTTTTAAAAAAAAATTGTCAAAGAGAAAACCACACCAAATAGTTAAATAGCTTAAGTTATTATAAGGCTAACACTTTATGATAATGGATAGCTTAATAAGCTCTTCTGTTATTATAGGACAAACCTTGTTATATATTATACCCAAGTCATCAAAAAAAACTTTGCCAGCCACTCCCAGAATCCCCCCTCACTGTGCTCTTTCCAAACATCAATGCCCTCCCTCTCCCCTAGAGTAACCACTATCCTGAATTTTAGAGTTATCACTTGTCTATCTCTATTGTTTTACCAACAAAGTGTGCTTCCCTAAATTATCTAGTTTAGTTTTGTCCATTTGAAGAATATGTAATTTCCCCCTCATCCTTTTGCTTACAATTTATCTGTTGAAAATCCCAGGGTATAAACCTGTGGTTTCTCAGTCTGGATTCTGCTAATTGTACACTTAAGTTCCTCCGCAGGTTCCTGTTCTCTTTGTCCCTGGATTTTGGCAGCTGGAGCCAGAGGCATGATCAGACTCCCTTTCCAGCCCTTGACAAGACTATATAGGATGCTGAGTTCTTTCACTAAGAGGCTTAACATGTTTGGCCAATCTCTTTGGAATATTAATGGAAGCTGCTGCTCAACGTCTAAATCCATTAATCCACGAGGTGTTGCAAAATGGTGATATAATCGCATTTCTTTTTCATTATTGGAACACCAAAAAGGTGTTTCCTCTGACCCTTCTGCTGTTTGGTTATCCTGTGGTACAGTCCAGAGTAAAGACAGGAAAATGCTTGATATCTCCATTTCCCCGTTTTCAAGATAATGAATTGGTGATCAATTGTCTATAATGTTTATGATGTGTTTCAACAAGTTGCAATTATCATCCTTTTTCAAGATTAAATTTAACCATATTTGCACGTGTTCAGGTTGGCTCCTACTCACCAAGCTTGTTTTAATAAGATACTCCAGGTTTTTCTTCTGTATTTCCTGCCAGACTATTTTTTCGCCAAGATGCTCTGGTTTCCTTTGATTAAAAAATGGCATTTTAAGACTATAAACTGAGTAATGCTTATTGGTACTGGATTTTTTTCTAGGTCTCTTCAGCATGTATACATCTAGCGTATATGTGTAAGTAGCATACACATACACATATTTTATATATGCTTAAGTTTCCACAATACTTCCAATTCAAATTCATTAACTACAGGGATTTTTAAAAAATAAACTCATATCTCCACCTCCTCTTTCCCACATCAAGAATCCTGGTTCTCAAGAAAATTGGCAATGAATTAAAATATCCTATAAATGCCCATTTATCTACCCACCATATGCCCAAGTCTAAACAACACTATCAGACTACCATCAGCTAAGTCAAATATTTCTGCTTTCATCTGGACAAATAGGCGCTGTCTACCATACTCTCGTAACAATTTTTAATTGTACAGGCTACCATGTTTAATGCTGATCACTGATCTTTATGGTGCTATTTCTCTAGTTATTTTGGTTTTCTAATGGAGTTCGTTTTCTGATAGATTCCTCGAGTTGAAGGGAACACTACTACCCCAATTCTTGCATTTTCCCTTGAGTATGTTCAAAATGCTACTCCATTTTCTTCAAGCAAAAAAGAGTAATTGCAAAGTCTGATGATCATCTTTCTCCTTGTCACTTGCTGTCTTTGCCTACCCCAAGGATTTCTTCTTTTTTAAATTTAACTTTGTTAGTCTTGGTGTTGCAAGTTTTGGATCAATAATCTTGGATTCAAGAGTGTACTTTAAGGGGTGCCTGGGTGGCTCAGTCAGTTAAGCACCTGACTCTTGATTTCGGCTCAGGTCACGATCTCAGGGTTGTAAGGCCTGCATCAGGGTCCAAACTCAGCACGGAGTTGGTCTGAGATTCTTTCTCTCCCTCTGCCCCTTCCCCTGCTTATGCTCTATCTCTTCTCTAAATAAGTAAAATGTTAAAAAAAAAAAAATTCAGTTTAAGAAAAAAATGTCTCAAAATTTAATTTAGTACAGTTTTCTGAAATTATCATTTTCCCTTCAAAGACTATTATCTGTATATTGGACCTCCTGTACCTATCTTCAATATTTGTTACTTGCCAATCTTGTCTTTTTTTCCCCCCTTTGGTTCTACTTTTTACCTTCTATCTTTTAAGGCATTATCTGTAGAATCTGCTTACATTCCTTCTGGTTTAGCTTTCACTTCTGAAATGTTTACTTCTAATGCTTATTCTGAGTTTACCTTTAGTTTTCCTAGTTCTAGATTTCCTTCATACCCTGTATTTTAATAACTTTCACTACATTTTCAAATGGATTGTTTTTCATCTGCTCTTGTGGGCCTTTTTGGTAGATTTTCACTACCTATAAAGATGCTATTCTGCTCTTTTTAAGTTAACATCTTAAGAGATTGATCTAAAAGCTTTTCTTTTTTTTTTTTTTTAAAGTAAAATTAGTTTTCTTTGAGAAGGAAGCACAGTTCATGGGAGCTTCTTAAACCTCGTTTTTTTAAAGATTTTATTTATTTAGAAAGTGGGGGGAGGGGGCAGAGGGAGAGAGAATCTCAAGCAGACTCCCTGCTGAGTGGAGCTCTGATCCCAGGACCAAGATCATGACCTGAGGGAAAATCGAGTCAGCTGTTAACCACTGTGCCCCTCTGTGGCCCCAAACATCACTTGTTTTTAGTGTTCAAAGATAGTATTTTGCTGAGATTTCTTGGTCACCTGTTGCTCCTACTTGTATTTCAACCTCCGCTCCTTTGCTTCTCTTGTCCCCGTCCTGCTTCTTCTCCCTAGTTTCTCTCCTCTCGGAGACCCCATCCCAGGAGCCTTGGCCAACTCTGCAGATAGTTCCAAGGGTTCACATGGACTGTCTGGCCAGTTCCTTCAGACGCTGCTTGCACTCACCCACCACAGGAATCAGAGAGCCTCTCCGAGCTCCAACCTGACCTGCGGTGTGTTTCAATGGTTATTCCAACGTTCTGTTCCCAGGAACAGTCGATGCCCTCTTGCCTTCCTCTGCTTTCCCATCTTGTGGTCTTGTGGTTGCTGGCCGCTTGTCTTCACCCACTTGTATTCTGCGATTTAAGGACAGTGTCACCTAAATTTGTTGTAGTGCTGTTCACAGGTTTCTGATTTTGTTATCCAGTTGCTGTTATGTGGGGATTCAGAGACGAAAACTGTGGTCTTGCTGCCATCTTCCCCTCCTCCCGTACTATTTTTGGTTTTCAGCCAGTTCCATTTTCAGACTCAGCTCGAGCCCCTGGCTTGCAGGAAGCTGCATGTCTCCATCTACCAGGCCCATCTAAGTGTCTGCTTCCTGTTGGCTTCTACCCCTGCAGAACTGATCGTTTCTTTGCTAAATCACTTACCACTTATCCATCTGTTTCCTTGCATGATGTCTCTTCCTCCATTAACCTTTATGGATTTATATAGTTTTATTCCTTTTCTGTCATTTAAGTGGCATTTTAAGTGGGCCAAGAGATAAACATTTGTAGACAATGTTTGAGTCACATTCTTAATTTGTTCCAGAACAGGAAACCTTCATAGAGAGCTCGAATTTTTACACTTTACAATTTTTATGCTGTTTCTTATAACTTACATTTTTTGTTCCACTCTGACTCTTTATCCAAGAGTCCTCTATCAAGTCTTATTTAAAAATGAAAATCCTCTGGATCCCTTTACTTTGTCCTCTGTATCTCAGGTCACACCTTTGTCTCCACTTTCCCAATATTCACTCGCATGGTCGGTTCTCCCTGCCAGGTACCTGCCTGTGGCTTTGCAGACTGCACACATCATAGACCCTGACACTTGAGGATCTCACATCATACCCAAGACTCTGGTTAAGGGATTTTCTGTCCACACTTTAAAAAAAAGACATCGTAGAAAAAACAGGCGATTTTGCAGTTTAAGAATATTAACAAAGTAAGTAGTTCTTTTCACAGGATGTTGAAAGCAGTTTTCCTTCACCGTCAATCCATAACCTAAGGAAATCTTCAGGGATAACAGAGCACCGTCCCATGTGGACAGTGATCTTTAACCCTTTCAGCTACCCCTCCCATGCCAGCAACTTTATTTTCAACTGAACCCTGAAAGAGACAGGAAAGGCAGGGGGTAAAATTTAAAGCTTGAGAAATACAGTGATACTGTCCAGCATAAAAATGATTACAGAATTGTAGGCTTTCCATTTACCATCCTTATACGTGACAACGTGACAGAAATCTTTAGAGCAGATTTTTATAAATCCTGGAGGACTTGCCCCCAAACATCAAAAACTTCCAAAACCATTCAAAATAAAATTTCTCTACTTAGCTTCTTATGAAAATATAAAAAGCTGAACAAAAGAAAGAATCACATGGTTAATATATAAAATGTACTCTATTTAAAAAATGGCATATGTCTACAAATAGATCTTTCAGTCTGCTAATTGCAGATTCCCAAACAACACTTCAAATTGATATTCTCTTGCAGGCAATAGCCTCCCAGCTGCCTGCATTTATTGGAATATTGCTCTCTGAACACGCAGGCATTCAGATTTGTTGAATATATCCTCTTCTGCTTCTGGAGTTAGTTGGATGTTATCTTTGACTGGCGACAGGGGATCTGGCTTCTTACAAGAAGGAAGCTTTTCAGAATCTCTGCAAAATATAATAAAATGAATTGGTGTTTTTAAGGTACTAGTTACTAGAGCATAATCTAGAAAATAATCTACCTAAACCAAAGAAAGGTATATGAAGAGCATAAGACTTTTCAGTTTGTCTTAATATATGATGCATTCAGGTTCTCCTCTGAGTATCACTATAAAATTTGAATTTTGCTTCTTAGTTTCCCTTCTTGCTCCCTAAATCACCTTTCGAGGCAGGTGCAAGGCCACTCCTAAATGTGTGCCAGCTAAGGCAGAATGATTCAAATAAAGAAACTGTAGTTCCTTTCTCCTTAGCACCCTTTCTCAAGTCTGGCTAAGCAGGAACCTAAGTGAAGCATGAGTAAGGATTAAGCACTATCTTTTACTCCTCCCTCCCCCAACTTATCTTTTGCCTGGAAGGGAGCTCTAAGTCTATACAAATTCATCCTATTATGAAGATAACACAGGTAATTCTATCTCCGGTCAACAAAAATCCAAGTAAGTCTTATTTTCTAAAAGGCCTTTAGGAATATAATTTCTCTTCAGCAGCAGCAGTTCTCACAGTATGGCCCACAGGCCCCCCAAAATTCCCAAGACCCCCCTTTCAGGGGGTTTACGAGATTAAAACTATTTCATAATAATATTTAGATTTTATCTGCCTTTTCCACTGTGCTGACATTTGTACTGGTGATCCAAAAGCAAAACTGAATCAAAGCAACTGGCAACTCAGCACGAATCAAGACACTAGGCCCAAACTGCATGAGAAATATTAGCAGCACTTGCATTCCCCAGTTCCATGTACTTGCAGTTTAAAAAAAAAAAAGAAAAAAGAAAAAAGTCACTCTCACTTAAGAATGAACAGGGTGATGGGTATTAAGGAGGGCACGAGTGGTGATGAGCACTGGGTGTTACATGTAACTAATGAATCATTGAACACTACATCTGAAACTAATGATGTATTATATAGTGGCTAACTGAACATGCGAAGAAAAAAGTTCTTGATGAAGTAGTAAAAATCATTAATTTTATTTATTTATTTAAAGATTTTATTTATTTGAGATAGAGACAGTGAGAGAGAGCATGAGAGGGGAAAAAGTCAGAGGGAGAAGCAGACGCCCCGTGGAGCTGGGAGCCCGATGTGGAACTCGATCCCAGGACTCCAGGATCATGACCTGAGCCGAAGGCAGCTGCCTAACCAACTGAGCCACCCAGGCGCCCCAAAATCATTAATTTTAATTAAATCTCAACTATCTCGACTTCTTAGTACTGTATGACAAAATGGGAAACACAATATGAGGCACATCTGTTGTACTGAAGTATCATGGTTATCTCAAATGAAAAAAAAAAAAGTATGGGGACATCTGGATGGCTCAGTGGGTTAAAGCCTCTGCTTTCGGCTCGGGTCATGATCTCAGGGTCCTGGTATTGAGCCCCACATCGGGCTCTTTGCTCAGCAGGGAGCCTGCTTCCCCCGCACCTGCCTGCCTCTCTGCCTACTTGTGATCTCTGTCTCTGTCAAAAAAATAAATAATCTTAAAAAAAAAAGTAATGATGTTTATTTAAAAAAAACCCATGGTTATTCAGATTTAGCTATCTGGCAAAGGGCTTCTCTAAAATGAACAAAGAGGGCGCGCCTAGGTGGCTCAGGAGGTGAACCGTCTGCCTTCGGCTCAGGTCATGGTCCCAGGGTTCTGGGATCAAGCCCTGCATCGGGCTCCCTGCTGAGCATGGAGTCTGCTTCTCCCTCTGCCCTTTCTACCATGCACATGCACGTGCGCTCTCCCTCTCTCTCTCAAACAAACAAATAAATAAATAAAACCTTAAAAAAATAATAAAATGAAGAAAGAGAGCCTGTTGTTAACCCCAAGGAAATAATTAACGGTATTTGTTGCTCACGATAAAATTCAAGCTTTCAAGTGAAAGTCAGAATTTCGGAAAACCTGTATCTGCCACTGAAGACTTTGCTGATAAGACTGGTTTCTTAATATATTGTATAATGAAACGTGTCAACATTTGGAAGAGAAACACAACTCAATAAACCAACATCTCCTAGATGACCAATGCGTGCATGAGTAAGAGATGCACTCAAGGTGTACGATGGGCCAACGGACTGTAACAGAACACAGACTTTGAAAAGTCACCGACTCGGTTTCATATCTGATATTGTAAGTAACCTTTAAGAAACATCACGTGTTGAATGTTGGTACAATATCAAAGTAGAAAATTTACAGCCAAATAAAAAAGTCTATCAAATGTTACATTTCCCAACCACAAAATGTGGGGAGCCAGATTTTCTCCCTGTACTTCGGCCGAAATAACCCATCATAACAGATCAAACACAGAAGCAGACATAAGAATCCAGCTCAGTCCTGGTAAACCATAGTTAAGATTTGCAAAAATTTTTAAAGGTCATTTTTTCCACTTTTTTTTTTTACTTTGGAAAAATTATTATTTTTTTTTTGTAATATACCATTGATTTTAATATGGGTTTGTCATTGTTATCTAAAAATAAATATTTAAAAATGTCCATTTTGGGATGGCTGGGTGGCTCAGTTGGTTGAGCAACTGCCTTTGGATCAGGTCATGATCCCAGCGTCTTTGGATCGAGTCCCGCATCGGGCTCCTTGCTCCGTGGGGAGCCTGCTCCTCTCTCTGCCTCTGCCTGCCTCTCTGCCTGCTTGTGTTCTCTCTCTGTTAAATAAATAAATAAATAAAATCTTTATAAATAAATAAATAAATAAATAAATCTTTTAATAAATAAATAAATAAATGAAAAATAAAAATGTCCATTTTAATTTCTAAGACTGTTAAATGTTATCAAGTATAAACCAAAGTATTTTTGGGCCCTCAGTAATTTTTAAGAATGTAAAGGGTACCTGAAGGCAGATGTTTGAGTACTGCTGCTACATGGCTTAATCCTAGACCCAACACAATGCGAATCAATCAATCGATAATTGCGCCCAGCACTATCTACAATGTGTTTCTGCTCGCACCATCTCATCTGATTGTGACAACATTTCTACTAGCTAAGGTTTAATTCCACCACCCATGTAACCTTCCCCTCCTCTAGTCTTAGCACATTTGCTCTACTGAGAAGAACAAGAGAGTAAAGTACAAATTGTAGCTACTCTGAGACTGATTTTGTAGTCTAGCCCCAGGAAGTATGTGTGGCTCAAGAAGGGCAGATACACAGATACCCAGCTCTTTTAAAACAGTGTTTGCCCCACACATTAGAAATCTGGCCCAGTCATCACCTGTGCTCAGTGATGTTCCCCATTTCAGATGTGATTTACGGAAACTGCTTTAAATCAAGAAATATGACACAGCATTATCTTCCCACCCTCACGTCTAAAATGACTTCATTCTCATTACAATCCTGAGAAACTCAAAAGGAAGGAAAGCAAGACACTTAGGCCAGAAAAAGTCACTTAACAAGAGACTCCAAAGCCGGACCAAGAACTGAGGATTTTTAGTTTGTCATCTTTTCACTAAATGAAGGCATAGACACTGAAGTTAAACATACTTAAAAAGAGTCAGCTAAAGAGAATAGAGGAAAATACTTCTCTTAAGGCAAGAGAAAACAAAACTGACTGCTATGAAAACAGAAAGAATTGGGAAAAAGTGATAGAGATTACAAAAAAAAAAATAATAATTAACTATCCGTAGAGTAGGTAACAAGGGGACTCACTTTTTAAATCCAAAATTTTTCCAGAGCTCATTGATTTTTATCTGTAATCCTGGCCTGTTCTCAGCATCATGGCGATTTCTCTTCTGGATGCTGGATGGCTTCTTGCTGAGCCCACTGACTCGGGCAGGAGCCAGAGGCTTGATCTTGGTTGTGGAAAGACTGTCCACTGAACTAGATTTATACAGCCCAGGAACCTGAAGAGTAAATGCCCTTGTTAATACTGTTCTGTTCAAGCAACGACCTTTAGTTCATTTCGAATCACTCTCGGCACATTTAAATAGAAAAATAACCAGTAAACAATATATAAAGATTTTTTTTCATTTCATGTGTGTTGATTCTACTTAATAATGTATCTTGGATAGTTTCCCTTTTCACATGTAGAAGTGCACTTTGTTTTGAATAGGTTGTTCCAACAGGTCTCTATTGGCCTTTGGCTTTCTCCCCAAGGATCGATTTTTATCCTGTGGGAAGTATGGAGCCATCAATGTTTTGTTGTTCTTTAGGGTAGTAAGAGTGAGGCATATCCAACAGGGCTTTCAAAGTGATGAAGTTGCCAGATGAAGAATAAAGAAATGGGAACATTCGTACATGAAAGATGCCACCTTGACTTGGGGTGTTATTGAGGGGAAAAGGGAGAGAAGCAAGAAATAAGACAAAGAAAGAAAGAGAATTTGGATAGGTACAGATGTGTGATTTTCTTCACCCTCTGCAGAAGAAGGATCAAGCTGACAGTTATAGAGAAAAAGGACCCTAGGATTTGAAACTAAATGACAAAGAGAATAATATAATTGTAGGTAGCAGATGAAAATAAAAAATGTTCTAAGAAGAAATGGTTTGAGGTATAACAATAACAAAAAAGGTGATTTTAGATATTTTAGATAATTAATTTTAGATATTAATTTTAGATATTAAAGATGGAAATTGGGAAGCTAGAGAGAAGGTCCATCTGGGGAGGTTTCACCAAATAATAATAATAATGATAATGAGATGAGAGTTTAATGTCTAGACATAACTTTTTTGGGAAAGTACTTTCTACATATCCAGTCCTATCTGTCACTGCAAATAATTCTGGAATCTTTCCCGAATTCTTATTCTGACTATATAAACATACATAGTGTGCATGAGTATTTTGAGTATTTAAGCAAAAATACCATGCCATACATACTGCTTCATGTTCTTCCTCTTTATTCAAAAATAATATGGACACCCTTCGAAGGCAGTGTAGGTCTGAAAAGGCCTTTTGCATTCAAAGATTTTTTTTAAAAGATTTTATTTATTTGAGAAAGAGAATGAGAGAGAGAGAGCAAATGAGAAGGGGAAGGTGAGAGTGAGAAGCAGACTCCCTGCTGAGCAGGGAGCCCAATGTGAGACTCGATCCCCAGACTCTGGGATCATGACCTGAGCTGAAGGCAGCTGCTTAACTAACTGAGCCACTCAGGCTCCCTCTTTAAAATTCAAAGTTTTAAAGAATCTTATATTTACACATTCTACATTTAAATCTTTAATAGATTTAGAATTTAGGGGCGCCTGGGTGGTTCAGTGGGTTAAAGCCTCTGCCTTCGGCTCAGGTCATGATCCCAGGGTCCCGGGATTGAGTCCCGAATCGGGCTCTCTGCTCAGCAGGGAACCTGCTTCTCCCCTCTCTTTGCCTGCCTCTCTGCCTACTTATGATCTCTCTCTGTCCAATATATAAATAAAATCTTTAAAAAAAAAAAAAGAAAAACAATCTGTTCACTACGGAAAATATGAAAAAACAAAGAAAAAAATTCACTCTGTACTCCCATTACCCAAGAGCTTATGTATTTAATAATGTGATTATGTATTTAATAATATTTTAACTCCCTTATTTTTAGATATTTCAGCAATACGGGATAAGTATTCATATACTTAAACTCTCATTATTTCCTTAGACTTGAGTTCTAGACTGCACTTACTGGGTTGAATTATTTAAACCCGTTCAAATTGCTTTTCTGAAATGGCAGAGCAATTTATACAAACTTAGTTTGTTATTATTTTCTCACTCTACACTGATAAAAATGAGTACAATTAAAATTAAAAATATTTTTTGAAAATCTGAGAGGTAAGAAATCATATTACATTATTTTAATTTGCATTATTTGACTGATAATGAGGTTACACACATTTATATGTTAATCAACCATTTGTACTTGGTCTTTTGTACTGTTTATATCCCTTGTGCATTTTTGAGTTAGAAATGGGCATTTTCATATTAATAGGCAAGAATATTTAATATAACACATAAAATATGCTTTAGCTTGCAGTCATGGACATATTTATATATTTTGATTAAAAAAAAAAAACCTGGCTTATCGGATATACAGTCTCTAGAAGGTCTTTTGGCAACATACATCAAAGCTTTAAATCATATGGGCCAGTAATACCAGTCCATGGAATTCATTCCTATGAAACAATCAAAAACAGTATGCAAATATTTATCCACAAGATCTTAGATGCAGTAGTGTCTGCTACAATAAAATATGTTTAGGGTGAATGACAAACATAAGAGTATTAGCTAAACTCATGCAATGGCATATTGTTCAGTTGTTATAAGTAATCTGTAGAAGCACATAGAAAAAAGATCTTTATACTGCAAGAGAAGAGAAGGGTCTCACAACTTGACCACCTACAATCAGGCATAAACATGGTCCTAACAGGATTGAAAGTAGACATTTTTCCTGTAAATAAACATGTAGGTATTTTAATTTTAAATTTTGTTGATATTTCTGTTTCTGATAATAAACATACACCACTTCTGAAATTTAAAAAAATTAAGTATTTGTTTTACCTTGTTTCTTAGAAGTGTGTCTTTTTTCAAAAGCTGAGATAAACGTAGCTTGGATTTCGGATCACCTTGATTATCGAATGATTTCATATTGCAGTCAGATTCCTAGATTTCCCCAGATTAAAGAAGAAATTAGATTTTGACTGTGGATTCTTTATGACAATGAACCCACAATCAACAAAACGTGAAACAAGTAAAACAAGAAAATCAGTATAAATAAAAACGTAATTTCTCAGAAAACTATAAAACATGCAGTAGATGAAAATAAAACGAATCTAAATGGAAATGGTGTTTGCCAGCTTACCCAAAGTGTCACTGAAAGAAACTAACAAGATGGTTTAGCTAAAGGAAATTATATAAAATAAAGGCTCTGTTTAAATTTCAAGGCTTCCCTAACCCTTTCACGAACCTCTCAAAATGCTGACTCAAGACACATCTCCTACTGTAATGTTACTGGTTCACCCAAGCCTGGCTGATAGTTTTTATAAATTACTAGCTACAAAAAGCTGAACCAGTAGAGCCACATCTTTTAATTGTGTAACATGTTCAACATTAAAGAAAAAAAAAAAAAGGGATCTCCTCTGAAGAAGTAGAGTAACACTGTGTCAAATGTAGTTACTTTTCACAGTGACCTTGAGATCTCGCCTCTGGCTATCCCATTAAGTAGAGCTTTTCTATAGATAGAATAATCTGGCTTCCCACAAAAGTCACATTAAAAAAGGACAATGAATGAAGATTCAGAAGACTTTACATTTCTGCACTGAAGAGGATTTAAAAAAAAATTATCTTGTGATTCTTTACAGTATTATACATTTAAAAATAACCCCAAGTGAAAAATGCTCCATTAACTGGTTTGTAACTTACAGAGACTCCAACATTCCTTGCTTATAGTTAACAGCTGTGGTGACTCTGGGATAAATCATTTGTTTCTTTTTATTTCTTCTTTTTAAGTGTAGTCTACACATGTTAGTTTCAGATGTTAAAACTCTTAAAATAAAGGTCATGAGTAAGGTCCTAAGATTAATTCACCTCAAATAGGGTCATTGAACACAATACACATAGAGTCTATGGTTGTTGCTTTTCATAGTCAACTAGCAATGGAAGGCTCCACTAGAGAAATACTTTCTTCAGAGCCATCCAGTACAAACTAATGTTAAAAATGAAGCCCAATAGTATTGTGGCTTTCTGAAAGATTTTCTGAATCAAGGAAAGATTTTATAATTTTATGTTATCTGTTAGTGTTCTACTTCTTTATCCTAACAGGAGTTTACTACACGTGGTGGGGAGAGATACAAAAAATGGTTATCCAGAAGTCAGTAATGTGCGCAAAGTTCCGTAAGCCTGCCCAGCCATGTGAGCTGGGAAGGCTTCTCAGCAGCACAGGGCTAAAAGCTTACAAAGCGAAGCAGGAAGAGGGGAAAAAATGGAAAAAGAACGAACTGAAAGAGCTCAGCAGACCTGAGAGTATTCTCATAAACAGCTGGAGATGTTTTTAAGAAAGATGTTCAAGACACAGCAGCTGTGGGGGCACCTGCATGAGTGTGAAACACAAAATGAAAATGATGGTATTAAAATGGGGGCTTATATTAAAAAGCAACAGGGGTTCCGGACCAGTATGGACGAACTGAAGCCAAAGCCAGTGAAAGGAGAAAGCAAAGCCCAAGTCTCGGAAGCCGCTCCCACTCTTCAAAACTCAAGCACATGAAATAGATTCTGGATTCCATAATATGAACTGATTCCTACTTCCTCCAAGTGAAAACGATTTGTTCTCACATTTTAAGTTAGCTTTTTTCCTTCAGTTTGAGTCCAATACAACTCACATTTCCTTTCGGAACTTGAATATTTCCCTTTTGATAAATACAAGCTATCCTGATTTATTAGATAATCTTCAATGTTCAGGATTATCAAAATTCTGTCTGTGTAACTGTTCTTACGGCTTGGTGATTGGAGTTGGTGAAGATAAAACAAAGTATGTTATACCGGCAAGTGTGAGGTGACTCGGATGTAAAGGAAACTATCATTTTAAAATAGAACATCACTGGGCCTTATGAGTGGCACTTATTTGAAGTTCTGAATGAAGTCAGACTAAAAGTTATTTTTTAAATAAGGAAAAGCATGGATGCTTTTATTAACTTGAAACAGAGTAACAAAGTCAGATGTATTACTATTTTGTTTTGTTAGAAGGGGAAGTGTAGCAAGACTAAGAAGAGTAAATGAAAACATATTGCAATATGTGCCCTCCTCAATACCCACCACCAATATGCACACATATTGCATGGAGCACTGGGTGTGGTGCATGAACAATGAATCTTGTAACACTGAAAGAATAAAATAAACATATTTGGGGGAAAAAACCAAAAACAAACCTATTGCTAAGTACTAAAGCTTCAGATGAACACCAGCAAATTAAGAAGCCCATTTCCTTATAAGGTTTCAAATGTTATCTAAATTCGAGAGTGTATTAAGGAATTCAATACCGAGTTTATTATAACGTGTCATTCTCCTTATGTCTTAACTGCACATAACTTGAGATACCTCTCAGTGGAGCACATAGTGACTCAGGAAATAGAGGGTAAGATTAAATGTGCGAGAGTTTAAAATATGAACATCCAGAGAAGTCCTTAAGATGAATAGAATGTGAACTTTCTACACAGTAAGATCTAGAATAAAAAATTCAGACAGCTAATGATTTCCAAAACACAGGCAACATTTCCCCAGTGGTCTGATTAACACTCTATTTTCTGTTACATACGGATTTGAAAACAAAGGCTTTATAACGTGACTTACCTCTGAATCCGAATCCTTACTAGATGGCTGAGGAAGTTTTGACACATTTCCGTCGTGTGGCGAGAATTCTGCGCTTTCCTGAGACTGTGGAGAGCACCCCTCGGGCCAGAAGGGAGGCGCTTCATCACCTGACCCACTGCTCTGTAACTGAGACGCAGGGGACACGTCCCTCTGGCTAGGCAGAGCGGTGGGGGGATCGGTCCTTCTTCGGAACTGCTGCAACGCTGCACTCGGAGAGGGGCTTGGAGAGGGGCTTGGAGTTCGTGAGAAGTCTCCAAGACTTCCAGACCAACTGAAGCAATTTCTGAGTGTCCCCAGAGTGGGTGGTGAAACGGTCCTGGTGAACCTGCTGGTCTCAGGAGATGGAGACCCCCTGCCAGGCATCGCGGCTCCATTGTCTGCAGTCGGGTCACCTGAGCTGAGGGCCACGTCCGACCCAGCCAGCTGCTGGCCAGCTGCGCACTCTGACTCACTTTCTGTCTCCTTCTCCGTGACCGCACTTTCCTCCAGGCGCTCGCTGCTCGCTTCCGTGGAAACACAGGTGGCAGAATCCGGAGAACTGCAAAAAAACCTACCAGAAAAAAACAACAGAAAGAACCCATAAATATTTTAGAGCTTTCTCACAAAGGTGATTAAGAATCAGAAAATGAAAACTGGACTCGATTCTTCAAGAAAAATCTCATCAGTGCATAATTTCGTAAATAAAGACAAAACAGATCTTGAGAGCTTAAATTTTGGTTATACCAACAATCACACATTTAGGAATTTATTTATCTATTTATACAATGAATTTGTAGGTAAGATTTCCTAAAAGCAGTCCTCTCTACATACGTGTACTTGGAACTTACATATTTCATCTACACCTAATCGTCACATAGGTCTTTCCCCCCTAACCTTTATTTAATAAACGCCCAGACAGACTAGAAGCTCCCCAAGGACAGGTACCATCCACGGCGTCTACACCAGCGGCTAACATATGGCTGACAGTAAAATATTTGAAGAGTTATGGAAATATGCAAAAGAGGGGACAATTTACAACTATTGTCTCTTCCTTTGTAAAAGCAATAATGAAAGAAATTAGCCACTTACTCTTTATCTTATTTTCCTAGTGACAAATCTGGGAACTTGTAGTGGTAGGTCCTCTACCAGCTTTTAAAATAAATACTCTATAAACTTTTACACTATTTTAAATATTGAGTTATGACTTTCACATCTATCATTAAAATTCTGTATTAATGAGAGATATTACCTAGTGTGGCAGTTTTAAAAAATCACTTATAAACACTCCAATTCAAAAGAAAGATCAGTATCATTATGGAGAAGATGTACTCAGAATTTTGAGGTTAAAAAGGAAATTCTCAGGGGCGCCTGGATGGCTCAGTCCTTAAGCATCTGCCTTCGGTTCAAGTCACCATCCCAGGGTCCTGGGATCGAGCCCCGCATTGGACTCCTTTCTCCTTTCTCTCTCTCCCCACCACTCCCCCTGCTTGTGCTTAGCACTCCTCTCTTTCTGACAAATACACGAAATCTTAAAAAAAAAAAAAGGAAATTCCCAGGAAATTCCCATCTTGTATGATCAGATAAATATGAAACTTAAAGAGTATGTACCTCCTTATAAGCATTAGTTCAAATCCAAAATGATAAACAGAGTATTTACTACATGCTAGAAAGAAAAAAATCCCCTCTCTCCTTTATGAAATCCCTGGCTGCAGTGTGGATACAGGCCAGGAAGAAAGCAGTCCGTGGAAAGGAAGGTCTTACTAGGCTATTCACACTAAGCACAAAACAGGAGCTCCCAGATCTGAGCATCTAATTCATTTTTAAGTAAATAAGAACACCTGTGATATCCAAATAGTCTTCCAGATAGGATTTCATGGATAAGAGAAGTTACAGTGACAGTGTCCAATGTTATAAAATTAATCAGCTAGAAATTAAACAATTAAAACCCAGAATCCCTCCCAGATCATGGTTACTTCTTCCCAATTAGCCTACAGTGTTACTTAATTGATATTTCTATTTCTAGGTCTCAAAAGATAACTCGGCATGTTTCTAGGGTAAGTATTTAATAAAGAAGAATTAAAGCAGACTTCCAAAAAAGCAGATGGGATGAGGACAAACTTTGGCATATTTAAATAGCTCCTATTGCATTACATTAATGTAGCGGGTGATATTATATTAAAATATAAATCACATTACAGAGTGGGGTGATGATAAATTCTCGCATACATCTTAGGGACGGGGCACTTGTGTCAGGTGCTTGAGATATTTCTGCTAGTCTCCCGAAGAGCCTCCAGTATCTGATCATATTTTATAAAGAAGTAAGCTCAGGGTAATTAAGTGGTGTGTAAATATCCCTCTACTAATTCAATGACACAGTGAGAATTCACATGCAGGCCGATGAGACTGTCTGCTCCTTTCAACCCATCGAGCTGAGGAAGACTAGGAACCTCTCTGTCGCAGGTACTAACTACACCACCCCGGGGAAGTTGTTTAGCCTCTCAGAGCCTCAAGGTTGTAAGCTAAAATAGAGAAAATAATAGTGACCTTGAATATCTCACAGTTTTGCTGTGAGGAATAAGAGTGTATTAAACAACTTCAAAAATTAGCTAAAAAACTAATTTAATCCTATCTAGTTATGAAATGTTGCTGTATCACCAGGTCAGAAAATTCTACATCAAGGAGCGCTTGGGTGGCTCAGGCAGTTAAACATCTGCCTTTGGCTCAGTCATGATCCTGGGTTCCTGGGATCGAGCCCCACATCGGGCTCCCTGCTCAGCGAGAAGCCTGCTTCTCCCTCTCCCACTCCCCTTGTGTCCCTCTATTGCAGTCTCTGTCAAATAAACAAAATCTAAAAAAACACTGAAAATTTATATTAAAAAAAAAAAAGAGGGTGCCTGGATGGCTCAGTCGTTAAGCATCTGCCTTCAGCTCAGGTCACGGTCCCAGGGCCCTGGGATTGAGCCCCACATCGGACTCCCTGCTCAGTGGGAAGCCTGCTTCTCCTTCTCCTGCTCCCCCTGCTTGTATTTCCTCTCTCGCTGTGTCTGTCAAATAAATAAATAAAATCTTTAAAAAAAAAGAAAAAAGAAAAAAGAAAATTCTACATCAAAGACTTACCATTATAATTTCATGGGAAACTGATGGAGAAAAAAATGCATTTCTCCGAGGATCTCTTAACAATTTATCAGTGACACATCTACCTAAACTACAGCGAGTGGACATGTGCCGCTTTACACAGGTATCTCAGTATAAGCTTGTGTGGTGACCGGGCCGGTCCTATGGACGGATGCAAACATGGCCTTCAACAGCTGCCCTCAGAGAAGAGCTGGACGTCAAGGGACAGAAAAGGGAAATTTGATTTTCATCCACATGGAAAAATGAAAAGCAGGTTCCAAGGATTTCTGCACATGAGGAAAGCCACCTTTCTAGAATGTAGTAACTGGCATGTATCATGTATCATGCCTTCTTCTCCATCGGTCCAGCCTCCTTTTTCAACACTCCACTGGTAATAAGCACCTTCAGTGAGAGGGACTAGTACAGGCCGAATCAGGATGATCATTTACTCGGGATGTGGCCGCTTCCTTGAGAAGACTGGATGGGAGAAAGGTCTGGAACGCCACCTACAGTGAGGTTCGGGGATGGCCGGCAGCTGGTTCCTTCACACCTGTCTCCCACCGTCACGGTTAGGCAGACTGGCTGCAGCCCGGTGTGTTAAACTCGAACACATCCGTTCTAAGTCTTCCAGAGGAATGTGGGGGCTGATCGGCTTTCTCTTAGGGCCACGAGGTCAGCCTGAGTAACTTCCGACACTGCAACTTCCTGCTGCTCGGTGTGGTACGCCGTCCAGACCCTACAATATGAGCTATTCACTGTGTGTTGACCATCCCTCAGGTCCTATCTTGGGCACCTTTACGTATAGTCATAATGTAATCCTCTCAGTGGCCCTGAGGTTGTCCTAAGTGTCGGCCCCGTTTTTTAAAAAGACGAACCTGAAGCACCCAGAAACTAACCTGCCTGAGTCAAACATCTCCCGAGGGAACAGGACAGGCCTCAGATCCAGGTGGTCCGATCCCAGGCTCCCAATCCCTGACCCCTACGTCATACCGACTCCCAAACCGCAGCCTCGCTCACCTGAGCCCTGTCTCTTCCCTCTACCCTTCCGACCACCCACTCGGGAGACGTCCCTTAAAAGCCCAGCACACCTCAGGCATACTTTTGTATGCCTAAGATTTTCTTTATGGACCTATTTTTGCGACTATACCACAGCTTCTCAACAGATACTCTCATTTTGAAACCCAATGCCTAGTACAGTATCAGGTTCTCAATTCCTATTAGAACTTTAGTCATCTGTACTTAAATGTATCTGTAAAACTATGCTGTCGGGGCGCGTGGGTGGCTCAGTCGGTTGAGCATCTGACTCTTGATTATCAGCTCAGGTCATGATCTCAGGCTCCCTGCTCAGCCGGGGTTCTGCTTGGGATTTTTCTCTCCCTCTCCCTCTGCCCTTCCCCTCCGCTCGCATTTTCTCTCTCTCTCTCTCTAATAAATAACTCTTAAGAAAAAAAAAAAACTACTCTGCAAAATTGTTTTTAGCTCTTAAAAAAAAACCAGTAGAAACAAAGAAGCAAAGGACCCTTGAAAACAACAATTTTTCTAATGTGCAATGGGAGTCTACAGTTCTTATTTTGCTTTAGTATGAAGAGCTGGTCAAGAGAAGGGAGAGGCACTTAGGTCAGGACTCAGACGACACGTGACACAAACAGTACGTGGCTCCGCACACACGACCCAGATCCGGCGTTTCTGTAAGACGACTGGAGTAAGGACTGACGGCCTAAGTGTTACAATGGACACACGCCACCGTGTGGATGAACCGTACCTGCTTCTGGTCCCTGGGACCACAACTGCTCTACTGTCTTCATTTTTCTTCTGTAAAAACGCCGCGAATTTATTTCTCGGCGTAGGTGCTGCGCTCCTGTTTTTTCTGACGGTACTTCCGTTCGGCAGGCCAGGCACGAGCATTTCAGACGAGTTCAAGGATTTAGGACCTTCACAGTTATTTTTCTTGGTCTTCTTTGGAAATGAAAGGGAATACTGACTCAGCAGGTCGTCTTCTGACAGCTCTTCTAAATAAAAACAAAACGGTCCGTAAATCCTTGTTCCATGGGGAGACGCAGCCTCAATGTTACTGTCCACATCTCACTGCCCAAAGGATGAAGTCTTATTTAACAGTGCATACCAAAAGGAGACAAGAATGACTAAGAAAAAAAAAAATCCCTTAGCTGTGTTTTACAATTTCACAGATTAGTTAAAAGATTTAATGTTAATTCTTTGTATGATTTAATGTGAAATCACCGAAACCAAAATTTCAGGATATACTCAATTCCGTAAGTCTACGGACTTCTGATACTAAAGGCTTGATTATGAATAAAAAAAATTCAGGCAAATTTATAGGTCGATGTACGATTTCCTGTTTGAATTTTAAAATGTTCCAATAAAACCAGCAGCCATTACAGATGCCACGGATACATTAGGGCCTTGGAAGTGTCTGTGACTGTCGCGTGGTGAAGTCATCTGTGCTCTAGTTCTGATCCTCATTACCTAGCGGCTGGGCCCGCGGAACTCGTGTGACCCGTGTATTCTACGGCAGTAGACTAAATCATAAGACGAAATAACAGTCGGTTGATGCCCGACATAGGCAACAACAGAGATAGCGCGCAGGGGCCTGACATTGGTCCAGCTACAACTCATTCTCAGCCTGAACAGCTCCCGCTCCCGTGAGAGTGAACTCACTACCCTAGGAGATCAGTGAAATGGCTGGGGTACCAAATACTGCCGACGAGAAGAGGATCCCTCAAATTTAAAAGTACACAGATTTTTAAGAAGCTACAAATCTGTAAATTTGATTTTGTTTATAAAAGCCTTCATTTGTTTATCATGCAGAGAATTGTGAGCCCTTAGGGAAAAAGAAAACACAAACATTGTAGGATCCTCAGCTAGGTTTCTCCAAGAAGCAGCCACACCAAGCTAACTGCATTTTCCTTCTGTGATGAGGCTGTTAGCCTAGCTATTTGGGGGGATTCCATGGGTTTAGATGTGGGGCTGTACACTTCAGTGTCCCTCATATTATCCTAGTGGACGAGGCAGAGCAAAATAGCAGATATTAATTACATGGAATTGCAGCAAATTGAAGTGCCCAGAAAGACCACAGGCAACTAGGAGTCCGGATGGTCTGGAATCTAGCTCTCAACGTCCATACCTTGAACAAACATTACATAAGCAAACACGATTTATTCAAAACCTTGAGACACCAGATGCAAAACTTCTCTCATTTCCAGGTGACACAGATAATACCCAAGACAAAGATTTTTCAAGAAAGGTAGAGCAATGGATTGTAACGAATTGATTACATTAGTAGAGATAATTTAATCCACATTTAAACTTGAAAATATAACCGTACCTGCCGTAACAATGAGTGGATTTTGATCATAAACTCAGTAAATGCCAGCAAAATGACACGAATGTTAACAAAAGTTACCTTCGTTTGCAATAACACAAGCATAGTCTCCGGGTGAAGGCTGAAATAGTGACCTAATTCGAAATATTTACTGTGTTCTATGGGAAGAGGACTGCATCTCTTCCCAACCCAACAACCACTCACTGGGTAATAGTCACACAATTATTAAGACCTGTATTGTACCCAAAGCACAACCTGGGTAGGTAAGCAACTTTTAGCTCGGAAAAGAAATTTAGGTGAGTCACAATGGCAGTCTCTAAATCCACACAGGGCTGTCAACTAAAAGAGGGAAAAAACTTAACTATTTTGTGTTTGCGTGTGAGCCCAGGGCACAAAAGCCATTGACAGGTGGGAGTTATAAGAAAGCAGACTGTGACAAAACGAGCAGCTTAACCTCGTAGGAACAGAAGGAAAGGAACGAACGTGCACAGTGTACTTGCTGCAGACCCGGGGCTTTATATGTTACTGTACACAACACATACGAACGTTAGTAAATAGGCAGTATAATTCCCATTTCAGAAGAGGAAACAAAGATCCAGAGATATTATCAGGGAAAGATTTAGGCTCCTAAGGAATCAATACATTTCAACAAAACATGAATAATCTACACCTAAATTTGAAAAACAAAAGCATGAACTAAAAGATTTGCAAAGGGTTTGTTTTGTTGTTAGACTTTCATTCTTTCATGTCTGAGGGAAAGAAGACAGAAGGTCCAGATTATAATTAGTCTTTCTACTTCCTTTTTTTTTTTTTTTTAAAAAGATTTTATTTATTTGACAGAGACACTGTGAAAGAAGGAACACAAGCAGGGGGAGTGAGAAAGGTAGAAGCAGGGTTCCTGCTGAGTAGCGAGCCCTACACAGCGCTCGGTCCCAGGACCCTGGGATCCCGACCTGAGTGGAAGGTACACGCCTCACAGCTGAGCCACCCAGGAGCCCCTCCCTAGTCTTTGTACTTCTACTACATCTTCTGTGATAAAAATAAAACACCTTCCCCCAATACTTAGTTTTCTACTCTTAGCACTTCTGTTCAACATTATACTGGAGGTTCCAGAAGTCAAGAAGAAGAAATAAAAGGAGGGAAAAAGTGAACAAATAAACAAAAAACAAACAAACGGCATCTACACTGGACAAGGAGAAGCACAATTGTCTTTAGCTGCAGGTGACTTCGACTGTCTGCAGAATCCCATGGAATCTCTGAAAGAAACACTATAAACTAATCCGTGGATTTACAAGGTTTCCAAACAGGAGTTTAAAATACAAGAATCAATCCTACAGCTGACCCTTGAACAACAGGAGAGTTAAGGGCTGACCCCCTCCAGAGTCAGAAATCTATGTCTAACTTTTGACTCTCTAAACACATAACTACTAATGGCTTACCGCTGACCAAAAGACTTACTGACAACAGAGACAGCCAGTGAACACGTATTTTGCATGTTATATGAATCATACAGTGTATTACAATAAAGTGATCTAAAGAAAATATTAAAATTATAGAGAAAATATATTTACTGCACTGTACTTATGAAAAAAATTCCACATATAAGAGGACCTGCAAGTTCAAACCCTTGTCATTCAAGTTAACTGGATTTTTAGCAATGAACAATTAGAAATCAAAATTTAAAATACCATCTGCAGTAGCAGGAAAAATCTCAAACAGGGATAAATCTGACAATACATGTGTGTAAGACACTAAAAGCTGCATAGCACTGCTGAACAAAACAAAAGACTTAAACAGATCAGAAAACTCGACTTTGGTAAGAAGTCATTTCTCCCCAAACTGATCTATAGATTCATCTAAATTCCAATCAACCACTCAGCAGGCTTTATTTATTTTTTTTAATTGACAAGGTGATTCTAAAATTTGTATGCAATTGTGAAAAACAGAGAGTAGCCAAAACAGCTTTGCAAAAAAAAGAACAAACTCAGACTTATGTGATAGACTTAGACTTATTTTACTTAATTACAAGATTTACTATAAAGCTATGATAATTAAGACTGTTCCGGCATAAAGATAGCAAGAGATCCATGATACAGAATGACAGAGTCCAAAACAGACTCACACATATATATATGGTCAAGGTCAAGGTCAACTGTCACCAAACATGCCAAGGCAATTCAATGGGGAGAGGACAATCTTTTAACAAATGGTGGAACAAGTGGATTGCCATACACAAAAAAGGTGAACCTCGATCCTTACCTCACATCAGATAAAAGAATTAATCCAAAATGAATCAAAGGCCTAAATCTAAGTGCTAAAACCACAGAAGTTCTTAGTGACCTGGGGTTTGGCAAAGATTTCTTAAATGTGAACACTCGTTTATATTTCAAAATATATAAAGCAAGCAAAAATACATACCATTTCTTGGTCTTTTCATGATGGACGACCTCCTTGGAAGATTTAACCCTTTAATACTGATCGCTTGTTCCATGCCCACAGTACCCGGATTCTCCTTCAATCTTGTAGTATTTGAAACAACATCCAGCTCAAGACTAGGGCAATAATTCCTATGCCAAATGCTATTCAAATTAGATGACTTTTGACATGTTTTGTCATTCCAACTCTGACTTCTCAATTGGGCAGGCTAAAATAGTAAAAATTAAAAGGATTACTTGAAGAAGGAAAAGAGCCAAATCATTTCCCTCTCTCTCAACATAAATTATAAGTAAATAATTTACTTTTGGAGCAATTTCTGATGAAATATCTGTTCTCTAATAACATTTCTACTTTGGTGGTATTACACTTTTCCATTAAATGTGTCTTGTACTCCTGGGTCTGTTTCTTTTCTAATAAAGGTCAAGTGAATTGTTAGCTTACTTCTAAGAGATAAAAGGTGAATCTTAAGATGAACAGTGCAAGAAATGAAAATACACTTGAAGAAATGTGGCCAGAACAAAGTACTTTTAAAATTTGAGTATTATTTCAAAACACAATACCAATCAGGCTAATAAGGATCTGGCACTAAGCCTCTAGTCACTCACCCTTTATAAAGCACCTGAGGGTCAAAACCATAAAATTTTATATTTAAAGCAAGCAACCATCCCATCTCTAAAACCTGGTTGAATTTAAACCAAAACCATCTAATTTATTTTTATTTTTTTGGAATATTATTTATTTGAGAGAGAGAGCGAGCGAGCACGCACTCATAGAGGGAGAGTGAGAAGCCGACTCCCTGCTGAACAGAGAGCCTGATGAGGGGCTAGATCCCAGGACCCAGAGATCATGATCTGAGCAGTAGGCAGACTAACTAAGCCACTCAGGTGCTCCTAAAATGATCTAATTTAAAACTCTAGTTTCTATTTGACCCATACTTGGGGCCATCATTAGTGGACAATATGAACAAACAGGAAGCTACTTGGGTCTACACTGAGTCTTGCATCGAACTTCCTCTGAGAAACAGTTATTGCCAGTAAGCACTGGTAAGCAATCATTCTTTTTTTTTTTTTTTAGAGAGAGAGAGAGAGCGAGAGAGAGCATGAGAGGGGAGAAGGTCAAAGGGAGAAGCAGACTCCCTGTGGAGCTGGGAGCCCGATGTGGGACTCGATCCCGTGACTCCAGGACCATGACCTGAGCCGAAGGCAGTCACCTAACGAACTGAGCCACCCAGGCGCCCGTAAGCAATCATTCTTAATGCTAATATAAGTTATTCACAAATATAACATATTTTGGATGACAATGATCTATTAGGATATCGATGATATTCTAATAGGGCAGAGAGGCAACGGGAAAAATTAGCAAAGGCATAAAATATGTTGGTACTTAGGTGACATTATTCAGGATACACTCTGATAATTAACAAGGAAGATAATTTAGAATATCTGAGTGAATGGTTATTAAAAACAGCTTAAGCATAATAGTTCATGGCATTAGATCCCACTGGTGGTTTTACTGGAAAAAAAAAAAAAGAGAGAGAGAAATAGGTGAGTAGAAAACCAGCCTGGGAAGACTAAATTTTAGATAAACAAAAAGAACTAATTAGTTTTAAGGTACAATTAATGGTTCCTACAGAAATTTCTCTGTAAAAGGATGGCCATCTTGGTGAGTCATAATATTCTCCTTAATGTCTAGACATAACCAACTATTTAAGAGGTTCTGAGACAAAGGGGTTAACTTAAGAATCATTCCTGATGAAATTATAATCATAACAATAATTCAAATGTGTAAAGAAGACTGCAGAGTAAACACTTTTCAGTCCCTTTCCTTAGATTACCATCTCCCAAAAACAATTAGTAGGCAAACTCCATATGCAGTAAAATTAGGAGATATCTATATGGTCCAAACCACAGTGAAGACAGAGTACAGAGAGAGAAATTTTAAGAACTTAGCAGGAAATCAAGCCCAAGTGTCTGCAGAAAAGTATCTCAAAGGCGAGTCAATTTCTCCTACACAAACGTGCGAAAAGTGCAGGGATTTAAGGCACCAGGTATGATGCAGGCCCCAGATGGGGGAGGGCTAAGACAAGGATTATTTGACCAAAATAAGGGCTGGGCCTTATCTTCCACCTGACCCTACGGTCAACTCACACCTACCTGCCCCCAGAACCAGAACTATTCAGCTGAAACCCAGAAACAGTAGATCATTCAGAAGATGGGAAAATCCATCTGTCTATAAAGACAGAGGCCAAATGAAATGCCCACCCCAACTCGCATTCCCTAACCTGCTCTCAAAATGCAAACTGCCACATATACCTGTGATAAGTAGAAACTGGAGGATCCCTTTCTGGAAAAAATAGAACCGTGCAGAGGAAGCAAAATCAAGCCAGCTTGTTGGGAACCAGATTACCCAAGAGTAAAAGCCCAAGACTGTAAGCCCCACTTGTTCACACTAATCTCCGGCGGCTCGGTGCCTCTCTCAAGTAGGAACATCCAGACAAGAAGCTTCAGATGTTTGAAGAGTCTTCACCATGAAAAAGAAAAGGCCAAAACAAATAGGAAAAGAAAAAAATAAAAAAGAGCAAACAGAATGCAAAAAACAGCAGAACATGTGGCAAGAAATTATAATTTACATTCTCAGAGAAATCCATGACATTGCATCTTTAAAAAAGTAGTTAAAGAAAGCACCCTTATACAAAAAAATGATAGTAAAAAAAAAAATCCAACGGAATTTTGAGCAAGACAGAAATGTTCTGTGCTGCCTAATATGGTTAGTCCTTCGCAAAATGGCCAAAGCAACTAAAGAACTAAAATTTAAATATTATTCAATGTGAATTATTTTAAATAGCCACATGTAGCCACCGGCTACTATGCTGGATAGTACAAAGTTGGAAGGCAAACATTTCCCAGAGAAAACACAAGACAAACGTGAATAAGACAGAAAAAGTCGAAGACTAGGAAATCTAACATCTAATCAAGAGAGAAGTTCCAGAAAGAGAAAACAAAAGAGGAAAGGGCAACCCGAGTGTAAGGTTTACATGATTTGAGCTGATGAACAGAAGGCTCTTGCTGAGTATCATTAGGAATTTGTGCTCTCTTGGTAGCCTGGTTTGTTCTAGCTGACGGTAATGGTTTCTTTTTAATATTCGGCTGGTCCTGCTTTCTCACTGGCCAGCTTCTCCAGGCTTACCTCGTCTTCTTTCTCAAGGGACTCTGCTTCCTTCACACAGTGTACACGAGGACATTCTTGGGGCAGCCATAATTAACTACTCATTACCACACACATGTTGTTTGCTTCAGCCTGGAATCACTCATCTATCTCATCCTGAAAATCCCCACTGTTCTTCACAAACCCAGCATGCCTCAGTTTCCCTACAAGGAGACAGACAGAGCTTGGCCTGGGATCACAGCTCCCCTGTTTATTAAATGTGTGATCTGGGCATGTCCTAACCTCCCTCTCATTTCCTCCTCTGTAAAATGGGAATAATAGTACTGACCTCACAGGCTTGTTGAAGAGTAAATGAGTTACTACATGCAAGGTGCTTAGAACTGCATTGAGAAAGGGGGCATCTGGGTGACTCAGTCAGTTGAGTGTCTGACTTGGACCCAGGTCATGATCTCAGAGCCCCACGTTGGGCTTCCTACTCAGTGGGCAGGCTGCCTGTCCCTCTGCCCCTTCCCCTGCTCACGCTCTCTTTCAAATAAACAAAATCTTAAAAAAAAAAAAAAGCATTTATAATGTAACAAGTGCCCAATAAATGTTTGCTATTATTACGATGAAGCATTCTTTCCTTTAGGTGAAGTTACGTACATGCCCCACACCCCCACTTTTTTCATGGAGCCTAGAATACATCTCTATTACAGAAATTTCCACCTTTCTATATATATATAACCACATCTCCCTCCCCTAGGCAATGAGCACCTGAGGGAGAATTATATTTTCTTTTTCTTTATATTCCAGAGCAATAGATAACCGATGCTTGTCACAGTGCTTAATAAATGCTCGGTCAAGAACTGAAGTAGTGAGCAAAGGGAGAAAGACCTGAATTGGACTGGAAGTTATGAGAAAGAAGAAACTATCACTCAGAAGAACTAAAAGAAGCAAAAGGACTTAGCAAGGAAAGAGAAGCCCAAGTCTATTTCCAAGTTTTCTAGTCTGAGAATCAGAGAGATCATGTAACTGCTATTCATTCCTTCAACAAATAAACGTGGTAAACACAATACCGCAGTGAAGTTCATAAAGCCTTCGCTTGTACGAAAATTAGATCTGCTGGGAGGAATCACAAGGTACACTACAGAGGCATCACTCAGGTAGTAGTAAGTGCTAAAAAGGAGAAATGTACCAAGGAAAGCTGATAAGGAATGCTTTTTGACTGTGGATAGATTTAGTTATAGGAACTTACTTCCGTACAGATCCAAGAAACATTCAGAATTATGTGGCTGTTACTAGAGATTAGGTTAAAGATGTGCGAGTTCTCTGCATAAATAAGATAAAGTCATCAAAACTTACTTAAGGAATAAATATGAGCAGAACAGAGTACAGTGTGAGAAAGGAAAGAATGGTGGTGGGGGGGTGGCAGAAGGGACACACACACCTGGGAAGAAGTACAACAGGAAAGGGCTCAGAGACACAGCTCAGGGGCCCGCCATTAGATCTGTGCAGTGCTCTCGAGTGAGCGAGAACACAGCGTTTACTTCCAATGGTACTGTTTCTAGGTCTGAACCTTCAACTATGCCAAATGTCAGAGGCGAATGGGGTGGGACAAGAAGAAAAGCATCAAATGCTTGTAGATTCAGACAAAATGTTCATGTCTAAAGGCCTGGTGATATATTATGTGGTTGCTTAATTTAAGGAAATTAACCAATATACCTATGTACTAAGATAACTTCTCTAACATCAAGTTGTTTTAAAGCCACACTCCACACATTCTGGGAAATAGAGATGCTTAGATATTTACTAAATGAAGATTTGCCGTTAGTCATACTGGGCCCCTGGGTGGCTCAGTCGGTTAAGCGTCTGCCTTCAGCTTGGGTCATGATCTCAGAGTCTCAGGATCGAGCCCCGCATCAGGCTCCCTGATCAGCAGGGAGTCTGCTTTTCCCTCTCCCTCTGTCAAATAAATAAAATAAAAATCTTTTAGTCACAGTTCCTGAGACGTAACTAAAATGTGCTCTTTAAAAGTGAAGTCATTAGGGGCGCCTGGGTGGCTCAGTTGGTTGGACGACTGCCTTCGGCTCAGGTCATGATCCCGGAGTCCCGGGATCGAGTCCCATATCGGACTCCCGGCTCTGCGGGAAGTCTGCTTCTCCCTCTGACCTTCTCCCCTCTCATTCCCAGTCTCTCTCTCTCTAGTAAATAAATAAAAAATCTTAAAAAAAAAAAAAAAAAAGTGAAGTCATTAAAAAAAAAGTCCTTGTTACCGTGGCAGTGTCTGGATTGTAGTCATCAATCTGTTCAAAAGTGTTTATATCTTTATTTCCGAGGGCTATTTGAAGAGCTATGGAATCATCAAAGTATCTAGGTTGGTAAGATTAAGGAAAAATGCCTTTATTCACAACTGAACAATAACGTATTGAGATCGAAAAGTGTACTATCACTGCAGGGGCTGGCTGATTTTGGAAGCAAAGCCCCAAGTCCTCACTTCCTTCCAAAGGAGACAGAGCGGGAAGCCTCAGCTGGCGCGCTGGCACACCCACAGTGCCCTCCTGGGGAGTGGAGTGCCGGCCAGGTGCCACCTTCGGAATGTGCACCTTAAGCGACTGACTCAGTATGTGCTCCCGTCAAGGCATCCTAAGAAATTAGCACATTATAATGGATGAGCCGCAAGTTTATAACCAAAAAGGTGCTCTGAATTTTCACCAGCATGGTAAATTAAAATGAACACCACAAAGGTTTCACTACAAAAAAGAAAAGCAAAAAACAATTCGCAGGTTTTTTACCGCACGCCTCACTAAAAATATCACCACAGAACTACGGAAGTACAAAATTCTACTACTCTGGTTCAGAAAGGATACTGCCCAGCGTAGCTTAGTGCTTTGGGATCAATGTCGTCTTCGTAAGCATTCAGAGGGATGAGCTTCCTTTTGATGGGATCAAAAACTAGCTGATAAAGGAAGGTATTGTTGGCTCGAATAAATCCTTTGATGTAATCTTCTGGTACTGTTATATTCATCTTAAGATAATGTCCGATTTTCTTGATGACCTAATAATGGACATAAAAATATTTACTGGATATATACGAATACAGAATTGGGAATGCGGCATCACCAAGATCAAGTGGCTCACATTCCAGGAGGCTGAGGGAAGACAGAAACTCAACTGATTTTATCAGCACTGAAAGCCTCTACCAGCAAACACGACCCTGTCACATCACCAGAAACCGTCTCTGTAACAGGATTTTCCTCGATTTTTCTATTATTAACCCAAAGAATGAACCGGCCAGTTACACATCCAGTTTATATTCCCGGCTGGGACATGAAGACACATTCCTCGCCCTCAAAGTCCCTCTCATCCAAAAAGCAAAATACGAACATACGAAACCCGAGAATTAAAAATGAAGTCAACATTCTAACTGCGGTTAGAGTCACGTATGATTGAAGCTGGCAGTGGTGTGAATACTTCCTCACACGTGCAGGGACAAAGAAGGGGGGAGCCGGAGAGCGGAAGCGTCGCCCTCGAGCCACGGCCCGGTCAGTGCGCTCGGCTCCCTTCCCGGCTCTGCCGCTACCCCTCCTGAGGATTACCCGACCGGGAGCAGGGCTGCGGTGGCGAAATGAGCTTCTTCAACATATGCTGGGGTTTTTTCCTTTTCTCTCTCTTTTTTTTTTTTAAAGGTAAAGATATCAGAGAAACGATAGAGCGGTGATGCAGGTGCCTCCGCCTTCCGGAGGACACAGGACACGTGATCCTGCGTCAGAGGACGGTAGCCACAAGAACCCAGCTGTCTTCTACCAACCCATGTGAAAGAGATTTGCGTCAGTGTGCAATCCTGTCATAATTCTCACCTTTTCAGAAGACAGGGCTATTTTTCATTAAAATCTCCTTTACATGCTAACATGTAATGAATTTATTATTATTAGCTTTTTTAAAATAGCCAACATTTTATCTGTTTGAATTTGATTCAGTAAATATCAACAGCTATAACCCATTTAACAAAAATTTTGCCACTGAGAGCTTCAAAGAGTATAAAGGGATCCTGATGCCAAAAAATTTGAGAACCATTACTACAGAGAACAGGACAGAAATTGAAAGACCATACATTTTAACATTAATTCCATTTAGGACATTTTGCCCTTAAATCTCTTCATATTGGTCTTCATTTTAAAAAGCTGCCAAAAGCAAAATTCTAGTGTTTTAGTCATTGTGTCCTTTTGATGACACAATATGGGTTACTGACAGGATAGAATACTTAACATTTATATTCTGAAGGGTTCACCTATGATGTAAGAAATGCTGTGGAAACCAGACAGGACAGTGGGCGACTCACTCTTACCTTCACGATGTCTGGATTATTGGCCAGTCTTAGCACTTTGCAGGCCTTTGCTAAGCCGATCCCACGCAGCGAGGAGAGGTAGTCACAGCCCGAGAGAATGCACATATAGCGGAACTTCTCCTCCGTGAACACGTCCCCAAGCTGTCTGCACATGCCCAGCCGTGCCTGGTCAATCTCTAGTCCATTTCCAAACTGGTCCATTTTTAAAATCACCTTCAAAAGGCAGGGAAATTGTTAATACCCATAAGGGTCATTTTAATGTTTCATTATCTAATCCACTGCGATATTGCTAAGAATCCTTTCTTGTTCTTTATCATCGCACTGAGAGAGAAGAGAGATAGGCAGGCCAGTTTAATTACTGTGAAATCTGCAAATAAATTAAACCGAAGCATAGACAACGACAGACAAGGCCATGCGCTGGGACTCCCCTGCTCTGACTCGGGGACAGAGAATACCCTTTCTGCACCTCTTACCTCCCACTGACATCCAGGGTGGTCACCACGATCAAACAACAATTCATACAAAAATACTTTTTCTTATTCTTAAAGTAATACGTGTTCATCGTAGAAAATTAGGAGAATGTGGAAATTCAGGACGAAGAAAACAGAAGTTGCTTGACCTCCCTCATCTATCACTGTCACCCAGCATTAACCCTTTGACAGATCCTTCTAGTCATCTATGAACTACATAGATGATATAAACAACACTGGCAGTAATAAAAATGAGATCATTTTGTAGTTTTGTACCTTAATTCTTCTCTTACAATATCATAATAACATTTTCCATTAAATAGTTTTATACATAATTCTAACTGCAAAGCATCCAACTGGATAAGTTACTTACCTCACCTAATTGAAAAACGTAAAGCATATAGTTATACCAAAAATAAGAATAATGAGTCTACTCTCTATTGAAGAATTTGGGTAAAACAACAACAAGACCTTCTAACCTTAAGGGCTTATTCTGAAAAAATATCCGGATTATGCAAATGTCAAGCAGCAAACCCCTTCTTTTCATTTTTAAATACTTATTAGTATTGTAAGTAGAATCAATGGCAAGTATTAAATAGAAGAGTGATTCCTGCAGAGGAAAAACCTTATTTCCTCGCTTTACACCACTGCCAACTGCACAGAAAAGCAGCACAGAGTAGCTGGAGTCAAGTACCTTTTTACAGCCAAAGGCGAGGAGGTCTGAGTCCTCTGTGATTATAGCTTGTACAATACCAGCTTTGTTAAGATAGGCCAACTGCGCGTCTGCTTCGTACGGAGCCACGAGACAATCTACTCCCTGGGACCGAGCAGCCTGCCAGAGAAGGTCACGGTCAGTCTCCAGCACAGCGTCCAGAAAGCACTCAGCAACCTCCCATCTCATTATCAGCCTCCACGTGTACTTGCTCGTGTTATTTTCGGAAACCATTTCTTCTGGGTTAAGTCTTTCTACTTTTAGGCCTAGCATATATTGTACTAATCATAGAGCCGCAACGCCACAATCATATAGCCATCTTTTTAAAAAAAATCAATTTATAGGAGAAAATACCGCTGCACATTCAGAGGGAGAAAAACAATTACAAGCCAGAAAATTATTTCAAACTGTAGAAAGCTTGCATCTCAAGATGGCTAGGCTCCAAAAGCTTACAGGACATTTGTTTGGAGTTTATTTTCCCCGTAAAAACAATGTTTTCTTTTCAGTCTCCAAAATCTATCTGACACTGTTTTGATAAAACTACAGAATTTAATCACTATATTTATTTTCCCACGTTTACCAAGCCATTTGAACAGAGGCCTGCAGCAGGGGATCTGAGGGCTGGGGCTAGAAACTGTGGAAGATCTATGGCGCTAAGAAGCTTCTCTGCAGAAGCAGGCTGAGGAGACTAGGGGTCTGAGAGGTCCCGAACCAGTGAGGCTGGCTTGACAGATCCCACAGCCGCCAAGAGTGGAGGTCGTAAGTACTGACGACTACACAGCAGCGGGTGAGACTGGCCCTCCAGGAACCACCCCTTCCGTCTCCATGGAACAAGGTGCCCACCGAGCTCAGATATCGAGAAAGGTAGAGCGTCCCTTGGTCCTTAGGATTTCTCCCTTGGAGACTGTTGGACTCCTCTCCTCTGTTGAAAGATACTGCTCCCTTCGTCCTGAGACCTGCCCTTCCTTGACGTTAGGCCTAGAATAATTTCCCTCCCTTCACTTTCTCCCATCAATAGACGATTCATAACTAGCTTTGATGAACTTAGCCATCTGTTACTTTGGCTTTCTCATTCAGCTTACTTTAATAACTTTGTGGGCCATCACATGTGTGATATTGATAGAACGGGTAAAACATTCTCTGGCTTCTGAGACTTTGCCCTCACGAAGAAGCTGCTTTCCCTTAAGAAGATTGGCCTGTCGTCTTCTGCAAGGAGAAAAAAAAAAAAAAAATCAAGAGGCTGACTCAAAAAACCGTATTAAAACAGTAATTCAAGACATTTTCCTGGGTGGGGGGAAAAGTTTGACTCATCTGATAGTGTTTACCAGGTCCCTGAGAACATGAACCCGATCTTTCAGGCTTCTAGGTAAAAGGAACACAAGTGATGTATAATACACGCATATACAAGCTTATCCTCAGACTTCCACAGAAATGCTTTATGTCAAAAGAAAATGGATGGGGCACCTGGGTGGCTCAGTTGGTTGGGCGACTGCCTTCGGCTCAGGTCATGATCCCGGAGTTCCGGGATCGAGTCCCATATCGGGCTCCCGGCTCTGCGGGAAGTCTCTGACCTTCTCCCCTCTCACTCTCTCTCTCTCAAATAAATAAATAAATAAAATCTTAAAAAAAAAAAAAAGAAAATGGAGTAACTAAGACACCTAAGAAAATGTTAATCAAGGCTTTCCCACCACCAAAACGAACTTTCAAGCATAAAGATGCACCTTCATCAACATATGAAGAACTTGAGAAATACTGTTTCCGTGAGCTTGTGGATCTACTAGAAAACAAATTTGAGAAAAACCCAAAATAGCATCTGCGTAAGAGATGCCATAACAAGCAAATATGTGGTAATTTGTAGAATCAACACTAAATATGGTTAAACAGGGAGACAGCGATAGTACACATTCTGACAATATAGAACTGCTAATTTTAAACTGGGAAAAGAGAGCATATGCAAAGGATAAAAGAAAGAGATTTTAACTGTTTTCCATAATTGTATTGGTAGTGGTAGCATCAGTATTTTATTCTGAATCTACTGTTGAGTATAATAAAATATTTATTTGGGGATAGGACAAATGAGTCATAAGATACTGCAACTTCATCCCGCCTGTGCCCTTGAAAATAAGGATTCTCAGGATGGAAGAACAGAGATAAAGATGCATTACAGAAGAAGTAGAAACCCTGTAGCTGTGGGTCTGAACCGGAAGAATCAGTCAGAACTCACGAGGTTTTGATCTTTAAGAAAATGCGCGCACACACACACACACACACTCCCTAGTTCCAATTTTAGACCGGGCTCCACAGATGAAGAGACTTGTAGAAAAGGATTGAAGTGCCTCTCCCACTGGTACAGTGAGGAGAGAAAGGAAAGCTGCTCCTACAAAAACAAAAAGTTCCTGGGTCAGAGACAGTTGTAACTTTTGGGGGCGGGGTGCCATTTTTGAGCTTAGCAAGAGAAAGTAAGTATCTGCAATTAGAATTAAGAACATGGTGTGGGACACCGAGGTGGGATCTGGTTTGGGGATTGTTCCCTCAGCCATCCTAGTTTGGGACTGTCACCCATCCTTTTAGAACTAACCTAGAACCTACTAACTTTTTATTAAGAGTACATTTAGTAAACTATTTATTTGTAATAGAATCTGGGCTCAGACAATTTCAGATATTTCTTTATAAATAAACTTTTTAAAGTTCTGGCTTTAAGAATCAGAGAGCCTCCAGGGGCGCCTGGGTGGCTCAGTCGTTAAGTGTCTGCCTTCGGCTCAGGTCATGATCCTAGGGTATTGGGATCAAAAACCCCTGCCTCAATCAGGCTCCCTGCTCAGCCCCTCTCCCCCAACTCAAGCATGTGTGTTCTCTCAAATAAATAAATCTTAAAACACACACACACACACACACACACACACACACACACACACAGTAAGGTGTTCTTTTTAAGTGGCAAACCTAAAAACTAATGATGTAGTAAACCTAAAGGTGAACAAATAAAAAAAAAGTAACAGTAGAAACACAGAAAAAAGTTATGGATATGCTAATATCAGACAGAATAGACTTTAGGAAAAGAAAGTATAATTAGAGTTTAAAAGAGCCACTACATATTGTTTCGGTTATCACAAAAATGTAACTAACTCTAAACTTGAATGCAACCAATAAAATCACTTCAAAATAAAAAAGTGGACAGAACTATAAAGTAAATGACAGATCCACTACCGAATTTTAACATACTTTTCTCAGTAATTTATGAACTAAGTAGACACAAATAAAAAGCAAACAGTAAAGATACAGATTAGAGCACCATAATCAATAAGCTTGACGAACAGGACAGATACACAATCTTCCTCTTAATAACTGGAGAACACACATTCCTTTCTGGCACACATGGAACATTTAAAGAAATTTGTTCAAGTACGAGGCTATAAAGCAAGCCTCAACAAATTAAAATTTAAGAAAACTGGTAAAAAAGACAACAGCATCAGACCTTAATGCAATTAAATTAAGACAGTGAACAGAGAATCAACTTACTCTCTTCTAGACTTTTCCACTTCCTTTTTAGAAGGTAAAGTACACCCATCAAACACGAGAATAGGCTTGATCCCATGAGAGAGTAACATATTTACGAATTTCATACAAAATCCTACATACCTATGAAAACAAAAAGATTAATAAATTAAAAAAAAAATAAAAATGCATTTAGGTGCATGGCATCTTATCAGGTAATACTCTTGCTCTTTTTAAAATCAGATAAGACAGATTATAAAAAGAAAAGGTTTTTACTATTTTTTTTTTTTTTTTTAAAGCAAATGCTTTCACAGGAAATGCAAACTCTTAATTTAGACCTGGGTTCAAATCCTGCCTTGGATCCTACGTCTATGTGGCAGTTGATGAGTTATTTGACGCTGCAAACCCTGCTTTTCTTATCGGCAGATGAAAAGGCTTTGACATCCCTTCCCAGTTCCGATATTTTGTGCTTCCAAATCTTGCCTTTTTCCCCTATTTTTTTTTTTGTGTGTGCTTCGAAAAATTTCCCATCTACTGAAAAGCTGAAATAGTACAATAAATATCTGATTCCTCCAACAATATCATTATCACACCCGAGGTACTAAAAGCAATAAAATATCATCTAATATACATGTATATTAAACTTTGTCCTATTGCCCCAGTATTTCTTATAACCAGTGGTGTCCTGGTAAAGGTTTAACAACTAGTTCTGGGGGAAGGGGTGGGGGAAGGGGGGCCTGCTCCATCGCATTTGTCAATTTCTCTGACACGAATATACTGAAATGGTGAATAAACTACCAACGTGGGGTCACCGAGTGCTGAACTGAGAGATGGTACGTAGTGAACCTGTCCGAGCTGGCTCCAGCACAACACTGCTACATTACCCCGCCTGCCCAACAGTCTGGGATCCACACAAGGATCCTGTACTGCATTCAGTAGTTTTATTCTGGCAAGGCAATTAGCAAAAAGAGCCACATTACAACTTCCATCATTTATAAAGAAAAGGATACTTTAACTAAAGAACAAAAACAGACATAATATTAAAAGATAATCTTTTGGGCACCTGGGTGGCTCAGTGGGTTAAAGCCTTTGGCTCAAGTCATGATCTCAGGGTCCTGGGATCGAGCTCTGCAGCCCCGCATCGGGCTCTCTGCTCAGCAGGGAGCCTGCTTCCCACTCTCTCTCTGCCTACTTGTGATCTCTCTCTGTCAAATAAATAAATAAAATCTTAAAAAAAAAATCTTTTAAATCACATACACTCATCTTAATGAAAGACTCACTATGTGGCCCTTCTTTTTATTTATTAACTATTTTTAAAGATTTATTTTTTTAAGATTTTATTTATTTATTTGTCAGAGGGAGAAGCAGGCTCCCCACTGAGCAAGGAGCCCCACCGCAGGGCTCGATCCCAAGACCCCAAGATCACCACCTGAGCCAAAGGCAGCCACTTAACCGACTGAGCCACCCAGGTGTCTGTAGCCCTTCTTTTTATTGTTAACCAGTGACAAGAGACATGCGTCGGTCTACAGAACAGTGACTTTGTATTAATTCTGGGCCTACTAATGAAGTATCATGTAAAAAACAGGGGAATGCAAATATAAAAATCATAATAAATCTCAAAGGAAATTCACATATTTTTTAACCAGACAGAATACCAACATCAGACACCTGTTGCAGAAATCTTCCCAGGTCAGCGTATTAGATCTACCTCGTTCCTTATAAAGGTCATAAAGGCTTAGCATACGCTTATCCAAATTTTCTCACCTTTTCTGGTTAATATATCCCCATCCAAAGATGGATAAGAAAGGAAAAGTAAACTCTATCAAATGTGGCTTATTAGTTGCTGTGAGAAAAAAAGAAAAATTAAAGTCCACAGTACTTTGTGGGAAGTCCCGAAGCTTTTTAGTTCAATCAATTACCACATGGCAGGTCTGTGGAGTTCATCACTGACATCTCTAATAGAGGATATTTTCTGTATTTTGGTAATTCTTCCAATTAGTCAAAAATCTCAGAATCCCCAAGATTACAAAAAACTAGATGGAAGTTCTTCCCTTGGGAACTATTCAAAGAAACACTACAGGTAGAATGAAGAACTTAGCTACACCTGCAGCTATTCAAATTCAGCGGCAGAAAAGAAATGGCCTTCAAAAATAAAATGAACCCAGCAGAGGGAGTGGCAGCGGGGCCCGGCTCCTTCAGATCCCACATGTACTGTCTGGTCCGCGTCACTTCTGATCAAAGTAACTGGAGAAGCCTGAAAGCCCAAAACATTCACCATTCAATAAAGCCTTTCCCTCTTTCCTCCAGGAAACAAACGGCATTAATACATTTTACCTATTTTTCATTGTGATTAAGTAAGTCACGTTAAGATCTGGGAGCTTTTCCTCTAGGAGATAAATTACATATTGCAAAAAAGAAAATTCATAATAGCGATCAAATCGCTCTGGGAAATCTCTGTTCTGAAATTATACTTGCTTCTTTTTCTAATGTTTCTATGTAAAAAAATTGAGAAGATATTAGTCCATGGAACATGCCTCAAATGAGGTCGCAGTTATGACTGGGTATCAGCAAGGCCCACCACTTTGGTCCCCAAGTAAAGTAAAAGGGAGTCAGAACACCTTGTCCCTTTGAAGCAACTACTTTGTTTTGCCAACAGGGCTCAGTTTCTTAGGTAAAAAATAAAAAACACAGTCTTCAGTTTTTGCCTTTTGGTGTCTTGATACTGTATCACAGAATGCCATCGCTCCTGATCTGGCAATGTTCTCGGTCTCACTTCCTGAAAAACCAGGCACTGAATGAAAACGATCCCAGTATAAGTCTGATTCGTAGTTGGCAAAGAATTAATACAAGGTCCAAACTTACTTATCAGTAGGTTCACCTCTGGCTAGTTTCTCAGCACAAGCAACAGCTCCTTTGTGAAGCCAGCAATACGTATCCACAGCTACTACCTGTCCTTTATACTTCTTCACATGGATGGGTTCAGAAGCTTCTTTGATAAACTGCAGTAATCCATGTATCCCCATAGTGCGAACTATGTGATGTGAGAGGAGAAAGGAAAAACAGCAATATTTAGAGTAAAATACAGTTACTCAAAAGTTCTAGAAAAATAAGAAAAAGAACTGGAAACGGATATAGCAACAGTTATCGCTTGATATTTGAGAATCACTGCTCTTTAGTACTTTAACTGGGCTCCTCTCTGCCAAGAAGTTCCAGTCTAGAGTATTTACGCTAATCACCAACTCTAACGTCACTTGATAGTTCCGTAACGTTTATTCTTTCCAAAGTGCTTTCCCACTTGGAACTGTAACGTGTGTTCCCAGCCTAGGCACACAGGAAGTGCTAAAAGAGAATGAACCTCTTTCTCTCCAAAAAGGCACCGTTAAGATCTACCTCCTTCTAGCCAGAAAGAAGCCTGGAAGTCCCTCCTATACAGAAATACTTGAGCTGGCTCAGATCTTTCTGAAGCACTATTGTTGACCCTTTGAACAAGGAGGGGGATTATATGGATCCACCCCCACTGAGTAGAAAATCCACATACGATTTTTGACTCTCCCCAAACTTAACTACTAATAGCCAGAAGCCCTACCAATTCCATAAACTCAGTTAACACATATTTTCCATGTTGTATGTATTACAGACTGTATTCTTAGTAAGCCAGAGAGAAGGAAATGGCATTAAGAAAATCACAAGGAAAATACATTTACAGTACTGTACTGCATTTGTTTAAAAAAAAAAAAAAACAAACAACAACAACAAAAAAACCCCCACAACTCCGGGGACCCTCGCAGCTCTAACCCCTGTGGTTCAAGGGTCAGCTCTAGCACCTCCCCCCCTCCTCAAGATAAAAAGTAAAAGCAATGGGGCTGAACAGCTGCTTAGCATTTCATAACATGACCCTCTCCCAGCAAACACTAAGTTTGGGGGGGAAATCAAGAAAGAACAGGGTAAGAAGCCAGCCTCACCTTGATACTCTATCAAAGCTCTGAGCTTTAGGACAGCAGTGCATTCACCAGTTGTGGAGCCAGGTGGGGGATTCTGACTCAAACAGGGCAGGTAATTAGGATGCAGGTGATCCTCAAGCCACAGTTGGAGAAAGGCAATTAGCCCCCCAGCTCTCAGACAACGCCTCTAAAAAGAGTTTTCTTCCCCTTTGAGGGAATCGGACGCAGTACACATCTTGGGAAAAATACGCTCGCCTAAACGTTTCCTTTTCAGCGGAGTGGGAATCGCCGGGGACCACAGGGCGCGCCTCATCTCAGGGCGCCCGCCCGCCGCACGCGAGGTACGACCACACCCGCGACCTCCCCGCTTCACTCCTGTCCACGGGCCGTGCACGAGTGGCCCGCAAGCCCATTCCAGGAGACACGCTTCCTTTTGCCTGCAAGACATCAAGAAGAAAATTCGCTTTTCTACATTTAAGAGTCGGCACTGCACGTGAAAACCGGGCTGCTAGCTTGGGCAGCAGCCCTGCAGGAGTCCGGCGGGCGGGAGCCGGCGCCCGCGGACTGTCCCTGCGCTCGGGACAGCCTCGGCCCGGCCTGCAGCGCGACTCGGGACTCTGAGGTGAGGGCCCCCGCCGGACCCCCTCCTCCCGGTCCGGGACGACCAGAGTCTCGAGAGGACGTCACCCTGGGCCCAAGCGCAGCTCACTCCTCTCCCTTCCAGGGAAGGGTTCTCCCCGTCCGCTCCAGGGCAGGCGGGCAGAGGGTCCGAAACCTGCTCCCGACGCCCCCAACTCACCTGGGCCAGGAGCGCCCGAGGCAGGCGGCACGGAACTCAGCGAGCCGGGTGGCAAACGCGCACCGAGGCCTTTTCAATTTGCGCGGGAGCGCCTGAGGTCCCGCCCCAGCGGAAGTGACACCAGAACGCCCCTCCCCGACGCCGGCTCCGCTTCTCGCGGCCTCCGCTTCCGGGACCTGAGCCCCGCTCCTCGCCGGACGCCATGGTGGCCGCTGCCCTGCGACCCCGGCCGCCGCTGCCCGCCGGGCTACTGCGCGGCCTTCCGAAGGCGCGGGCGGAGCAGGAGCAGCTGGCTAACGGGAAACGAGGCCGGAAGTTGGTCGTTTTCGCTTTCGCCGGGGCTGCTGGGAGTTGTAGTTCTCCGCTGATGGCGGCCTCTCGTCGAGGCTGCGTTGGTTTAAGGAGCGCCATCGAGTGTTTTTGTGTGAGGGTTTCCAAACCTGAAAGAGATCCCTGCGGCAGATTAGTCCGTTGGTCACCGGTGTGCAGTTGACCCCAAGGCTCTTCAGAGACCCGTGCGCGGCGGGCTGCAGGGAAACAAGATGCGTCTTTAGTTACAGTATTCTTTGGACCCTTCCCGGAGACTTTGGGAGGGGAGAGAGGGGCGGCTAGGAAGTGACAGAGTCGCCCCTGGACCCCACTCCACTCACACGGCCGTGAGCCCTCCTCTCTACGGGGCCTCATCTTTGGCCTAGAAAGGCTTGAACAAAACACTAAGTAGTTCCCAACAGCTCAAGGCCACATCCCCAGGGTGACCTTGGCCACTTTTAACGTGCCTGCCTGAGAAACCTCAAGGCTGCGACAGCAGTTACTGTTTGTGCCAGCCACCGCCTGATGGCAGGGTCTCTTCTCCCAGGGTCTGTAGGAGGGTAGAAGCCTGACTTCTACAATTGCTGGTTCACACTCGCAGGTGATGCTCCCTTCGTTTTTGTCATTTTCACCTCCCTGATTCTGCTGAGCGCTCATTTGGCCCCGGCCGCTCACTCATTCTCTCCTTAAAACAACCCTCCTCCTGCCCACCTCAGTAAGAATCAGTTAAGAGCAGGACTTGTTCCCTGTTCCAGTAGTGGATTACTGATTAAAACTGCCCCTACCGCTTTACTTAGCGTCCAGCTTCCTTCATCTTTGACCTAAATGAGGGGCACGGGGTGGGGGGGGGGCACAGATGGACTTTGCAGCCAAATAATGAAAATGAGTCCTGTGGTGCACAGACTTTAAAGACATTTCAGACTCTGGTGGTCACTGGGGTGAGGCTTCCTATCCTCATGATACTCTAGACCTTGTATCTGTCCTCTTCCCTTCAGGATATTGGGGTAAAAAGTTGGGAAAGAACCTTAATTCCTACTCAACTTAAAGAGCTGAAGGGAAAGAAGCTTGTTTTCTTTAAAAAAAAAATGCTCCCTATTTCACAACCTTCTGTCCATGTTTCTCTCATGCTTCTTTTAAAGTCTTTTCATGATTGGTTTAACATCTCTCCTGCCAACCTATTTTACCTTAGAAAATGTTGAAACGGTGCCACTCTTGGGTTCTGTGCTCAGTGGGTATAGGGCTGCCTCCTCCCAGGTCTGGTCTTTAGAGCTGAGTCTAGAGAGGTGGTCAGAAAAGTTATCTTCCCTTGTGCTTCCAACGGCAATGGGTAGACCTCACCCTGGGCCAGCTTGGAACTGACCACGGAGTTCAGTGGGGGACAGTTCCGAACCACAGGAGGGTAAAGAGGAGCTTAAGTGTGGGTGGGGCGTGTTTGTAGAAAACTGGTCTTTTTTTTTTTTTTTTAATGATTGTATTTATTTATTTGACAGAGAGAGAAAGAGAGATCACAAGTAGGCAGAGAGGCAGGCAGAGAGAGAGGGGGAAGCAGTCTCCCTGCTGAGCAGAGAGCACGATGTGGGGCTCGATCCCAGGACCGCGAGATCATGACCTGAGCTGAAGGCAGAGGCTTTAACCCACTGAGCTACCCAGGCGCCCCGAGAACTGTTCTACTCATTGGACTGCCCAGCTGTGGTCCAACCAAGAACGTGCCACACATGGGGTTCTTAGGAAGGAACCCAAACCTCAGGAAGATGCCCAGCCCCATGGAATCCATCATGAAGCGAGCATAAGAGGTCGCTGTGCTATGAACGGTCCATACCTTTACTTCTAATTTGACTCCCAAGTGTCAGACTGGATTCTCGGCTGCGGCTTTTGAAGCCTGGAACTTTTAGAAAACATCAGTTAACGTTTCACTAGACAGAATCCTTTGACTTTTTGGGAGGATAAAACCACTGGCGTCAATTCAGGCAGTAACATGTGTTAGGGTCCCTGTCATACTAGGTGGTATGGGGAACAAAAGAAATGGTCCCTGTCCTCAAACAATGTAGGCTCTGGTTATGCAGATAAAATATCTACCCATTAAAAAGTTAAAGAACAAATCATGATGGTGTGTTGTTAAATTCTGCAATGAGTGGTATGGCCCCGAAGTTCTTAGCTGAAGACTGTTTTCTGAAGTTTTCCCTAAAATGAACCCAAATACCCCATGATGACCCCTTCACCCTGACTGACATGTCTCATGTTCTCTATTTTAATCAACTTTCCCCCTAGATTTAGCAACTAATAATACAGACCCAGTTAAATATGAATTTCAAACAAGCAAAAGATACATTTTTAGTATGTCTATGGCAATATTTGGGACATATACTAAAAAAAAATCTATGTTTATCTGAAGTTCAAATTTATTTTTTATATTTTATTTATTTATTTGACAGAGAGACAGTGAGAGAGGGAACACAAGCAGGGGGAGTGACAAAGGGAGAAGCAGCCTGATGCAGGGCTCCATCCCAGGGATCGTGACCAGAGCCGAACGAAGGCAGACGCTTAACTGACTGAGCTACACAGGCGCCCCTGAAATGCAAATTTAACTTGTTCCTGTATTTTTATCTGGAAACCTTACTTTGGGGGTAGGGATCAAGTCTCCTAATTTTCATATCCCTGGTGTTTAGCCCTGGTGTTGATAAAAAAAAAAAATGTCAGAATTTGTGGACTAATAAATGAATGTCTTAGGTACAGCACTATGCATTCTAGATTTTTCTGGGCAGCTCTGATTTTTTAATTTGTTGAAAGGTCATGCACTCCGATTTTTGACTTGGAATATACTACCTCTGTGGTTATGGAGCAGTGTTTTCTAAAATGCAGAATAGGGGTGATCATTCGGGGCCCCTCTGGTATGCCCCTCCATCTTTGTCTGGTTTCAGGCAGGGTGTTAGAGCTACAGCTGAAGAGCACATGCCCCCCTCAAGACAAAAATGAGCATTTTCCAAGAGAAAAGGTGGAAATGGGTTCTTTTTCTTGGCAGCATGGGAGGTTTTTGCTCAGCACCAAATTTCCTTCCAGGCCATGGAGACACGGAACAGGAAATGACCTGAGGTGCTGGGAAAGTCAGCATTCTTTGTTGAGCTCAACAGGAATGTGTGAAAAGCAGGATTCTTCCAGTGTAAGAGCGAAGACGATGAGCAACAGTGTGATTGTTACATAGACATGGAGCTGATGTGGGAAACAAAGGCAAAAAAAAAATGTCGCTTCAATTAAAATCTCCTTACAGCTTGCAGCCCACTGACAGATCCCTGAAACAAGCAGAGTGTGACCTTCCTCAAGGAACTCGTGGCTGCCTCAGGGCCTTCATGTTTAAAAGGAACCTTATCTTGGTAGCAACTGGCACCTCAAGGTTCTGAAAGCCTCGCTTCCTTGGAGACTTGCCCTATCCCCAATCCCCACGAATTAAAAAGTATGCACCCCTCATTCCTTGATAACTCTTTCTGCCCACAGGTCCTGTCCCATGAATAGAGAAGCGGTTAAGGGATAGACAGGAGAGATAGGAGGCCCCTGCCTCCCCTGACTGAAACTATTCCTGGCAGGTAGAGAGCCTGAGACAGAGCTAAACAGGAGCTAAGGGAACAAACCAGGATGGCGGGAGAGTCTCAAGGCCACAAGCTTCCCAGTCAGTTCTCAGTAAGACTGCCACTAAAAGCCCTCAGTGGCAGCCTATTTGGGAACCCTCTCATGATAGAGAGCTTTTTCTTTCCTTTCTCTTCTTACCTTCACTTACTAAACTTTCACTTCACTTCACCCTTTTGTGTCTGTGAGATTCTTTCTTCGACTCAGTGAGACAAGAAGCCTGCGATCCCACAACAGAAGAGAGTGGTCATGAAGAGCTCTCGTTTTCTGACTGAGGAACTTATTTTTAGGTGTCCATTTGTGTAGCCCAATCCGACTGATTTTTCCTTCCATTTAATTGTTTTAATTATTTTAATTGAATGACTTCATTGGATTTTTAGTTACTTCTGTTATGGCAAGTGATACTTAACGAAATTTGCTTTTTCAAAAATTTTAAGTTAAAAATGAGTCAATTTAAAGAAAACCTATTAAGTAAATAATAGGACAGGTGTTTCTCCTTTGTGACAACTATGAGTAAATGGAGTTTCCCAAACAGTCATTTTCTCCCATCTTTAAAATACCCCTTCAGCTTTTGTTCCATTTCTCCGCTTCCCTTTATGGTAAAAATGTCTTGACAAAATTGTCTGGGGGGATAAAAAAAGAATTGTTTGTTTTTGCTTTCTCAAAGTCTTCTATTCACTATTGTGTATTTTTTAATTAATGTATAATATATACGGAAAGATGCACAAAGGCTAAGCCAGTTATCCCAAAATAAGTACAACATGTTACCCCCACTCAGCCCTCCCAGAAGACCCTCATGGCCCAAGGTTACTCACTCATCTCGAAGCTTCAATTCTTTGTTTTTTGTTTTTGTTTTTTGTTTGTTTGTTTTTTAATTAGAAAAACCACAGTTGAGAGGATGCAGTCCCCTTTCCCGGTGAGCTTGGGATCAGTCCTACCACCGGTACAAAATAGATGTGGCTTTCTTTGACTTGAGTGGGAAGGAGTGACTCACAATAAGATGCCAGGATAATAGTTCCAAGGTGGTAGGCTGATGGAGGACACTCTTTCATCAGATGGCTCCAAGGGACACTGTTCCTGGAAAACTCAGTGAAATTCAACCTGAAACAAGAAGCAGACGTCAATACATCAATGGGGTGAGAAGACCAACCAGTAACAGCCTGCTTCGTGAGGAGAAATACAAGATGGAGAGGCTGGGCTTGAACAAAGGAGTCCCACGGATTATGAGGGGACGAGTGGTCCTTGTGTTGAGAGAGAGAGCCAGACGGTGCAAGCAGCAGCTGCTCTCAGAATGAGAGAATCATGAATTCGTGTCCATTTATTGGCCTTTCAGCCTCCGGGGCACTTACTCAGCGAGCAGTTCTATTTTCAGAAGCAGAGGATAAACACAGGCTTTAATCTCACCATTTAAAATCTAATAAAATATTTTTACCAAACATCTGTGGCCAATTTTCCCTTTGTTCTTTCGCACATCTAGCGGCATATTTTATCTCTGTAGCTATCGTCTGTCATTCCTGATGTAACGCCTCGCCTGCAGAAGAGCTTAGGCTCTGGACTTACGTTACCTGGATTCCCACGTGGACTCTCCCACCTGTGAGCTATTAATTAGCTGGCTTGGGGAAAATTTCCTAGTCTCCTTATTTTTCAGTTTATCCGAAGCTGGGGTGGATAATATCTCATAGGATTGTGAAGATGAAGTGAGATGATGTATGTAAAGCAAATACAGTGTCTCGATATTGGTTAAGTGGGAAAAAAAAGCCCACGATATTTAATAGTGTGTGGTGATCTATACTGTGCCGAGAGCTTTCACACATATTTTTCATTTGGTCTTTACCATCACTTAGTGAGAGTTCAGGTTTGTCCTTTTCATAAAAGGGAAGGTTTTTTTTTTTTTTTTTAAAGATTTTATTTATTTATTTATTTATTAGGAAAGAGAGAGAGTGAGAGAGAGCCTGAGAAGGGAGAAGGTCAGAGTGAGAAGCGGACTCCTCATGGCGCTGGGAGCCCGATGCGGGACTCGATCTCCGGACTCCGGGATCCTATGACCTGAGCCAAAGGCAGTTGCTCAACCAACTGCGCCACCCAGGCGCCCCAAAAGGGAAGGTTTTTAGCTCCTTTCAAGGGCTCGCATAATAGCATAGAGCAAACAGTAGAGTCAGAATAATTTATCTAAGAAGATATTTTCCTCCTTAGCTTAATGGCTTTTTACGGCATTATGTAATATATACAGAAAGATGCACAAAGGCTAAGCCAGTTATCCATTACTTCCCTTTAAAAGGAAATTGCTGTTCTCTTTGTAGTTGACTTGGTTAACTTCATTCATAACAGAAGAATCAAAATGAGAGCCCAGGTCTCCTCCCGCACCGCACGCCTCATCTGAACCTCTGCTTTCCCTCAAGAACTCTTCAGAAGGAACTGAATTGCTTAAATAAAAATCGTGCCTGTGCACATTATCACCCATTTTTGGAAACTTGCCGAGACCTAAAAGGGAAGGGAAGGGAAGGGTAAGGGGAGGAAATTGGTGAGGGAAGGAAATTAGGTAAGGAAAGGAAATTGAAATTCACTGTGCAGAAGAAGTCTTTTAGCTGCAAATGACAGAAACCCAATGTAAACTAGCTTTTGTAAAAAGGGACTTTATTCCCTCTGTTATGGGTTGAATTCTATCCTCCTCAAAAAAGACTATGTTGAAGCTCTAACTCCCCGTACCTCAGAATGTGACCTTATTTGGAGACAGGATTATTACAGAGATAATTAAGTTAAAATGAGGTCATTAGGGTGGGATCTAATCCACTGTGACTGAGGTCCTTATGGAAAGGGGAATGTGGATACAGAGATGTGGAGGGAAGACAAAATGTCAGAGACACTGGAGAAGCTGGCCATCTACAAGCCAGGGGAAGAGCCCTGAACACATCCCTTCCTCACAGCCCTCCAAAGGAACCAACCTGCCAACACCTTGATCTTGGACTTCTATCTTCTGGAACTGTGAGATAATAAATTTCTATTGTTTAAGCCATTTCGTATGTGGTACTTTGTTGCAGTAGCCCTGGCAAAGCGCACCCTCTTATACCTGGAAAGTTCAGGGGTAGCTTAAGGATTTAGGCAGGGGTGGATCTAAGAGACCAAATGATAACACAATCACTTGACATGAACTGTTTGCAGGCAGGCTGTGTTGGGAGGGGGCAATCTTGGCAGCTCAAAAATTAGTATCTAATCACTTAGCAACTTCCATGGGACGAGGGAGCCTTTTCTCAATGTTTCAGCAAAAGGCCCAGGACAAGTGTTTATTGGCTCTAACCCACCTGGCTTTGGTTATGCCCAAGTCTAGAGAGCAGGGTTGGGAGAAGAGACAGGTAGTTTCAGCACCACTGAAATCACATGACTGAAGAGCGGTAAAGGGTGACTTCCAAAAGAGAAATTAATTGATGTTACTAAGAGAAGGAGGGCTAGAGTGCTTAGGAGGCCTTTGTCACCACCCGCATCTGCCTGTGCCAAGCACTGTCGCAGCACTCTTGCTTCAATGTCCCATCCGTGGCACTAGTTAGGAAACTGAGTCTCAAGGAATCAAGACCTGTTGGCAGAGCTGAATATTGCCAGATAGTTACAGAGTGTTGATGATGCGTAAGGCACACTCTTAGCCAAGGACTATGAATGCAAGGACACGTATTGTCCTTGTGCCCACAGTGCTTAGAGACCAGTGGGGAGATAGACCAAAACACTGAACAACTTTCTGGAAAATAAAAGGGAGGCACGATAGGAACAAGATCAATAGGAAATAGGAACGTAGTACTATGAAAATCATTAAATCTGCCCAGGCAGGGAGTGGGAGGGGGGGTCCAGTACAGTAGGTGGGTTGGGAAAGCTCCTTCTCGCACTTGTCAAAAGAGTCTTACTACACTTGTGCCAGGTTAAACTGTCAGAGCGCTGGAAGGCAGTGATATTATTAAACCTTGCAGAGCCTGGTACCTGGAAAGCATTTATTAAGTATTTATAGAATGAGCGATGGGAAGGATGAAGTGGGTCTTATTTGAAGAAGCTAAATGTCATTAAGCCCTGGTCTTGCTTTATCGGTCTTCAACTCTGTGTACATTTCCAGGGTCACTCGTTCATTACATCCAAACCTTCCTCCCTGCTCACTTCCATCCATTTTGCAAACAGAGGACTCGAAGCTCTGAAGTTTGCACTCTCTTTTCTCTGAGTTGTGAACAACTTTCTTCAGTTTTTTTTACCTACGGCATAATGAATCGTCTCCCCTAGAACATGGTTTTCCAAATATTTGCTTTATTTAGCTTTCGAAAACGCCTCAGCAGGACATGCCATAGCTCCCCATTGCTCTGTCTGATTAGTTTTCAGAAATAAAAAATGTAATGACTTTATAAAATATGTAGGCTTTCATAAATCTTTGGGTCTCTAGGCGATATATATTTTTCATTTCTGTTCTGCTGATTCTCGATGATTGCATTTTCACAAAGACATGAGTACGGGTCTCTGCTTGTTCCCACGCTGGTGCCCTCCCAGCCCCCTTGCTTTTTCCTCCCCTACCTTTGGGGATCACTCTTTCCCACCTGGGAGGTAGGTGCTCACTGCCCTTGTACCTTCCTGATGTCTAGCGTCCTTCTCAGTAGGACCATGCCCACCACCACAGCTGATGATCCCAATGATCTTTCTAGAATGAAAATTTGAATTCATTGACTCTCAGTGATTATTTAGGGCTTGGGTTCCTTTTCTATGCATACCACCTACAGCTGGTCTCCAGGCTGAGGTATTTCTGTTCACTGGGGACTAGATCGTCAGCTACTGACAATACTTACATACTTACTGGCTCAAGAAGTATCAGTCATAGTGAATCCAGCCCATTCCACTGGAAGTCTGTCTCCATTAGACGTGGACTTAGGTTTTCTGCTTCCAAATTCCTATAAAGCACTGTCGAGTCTACAAATACTTTTGGCAAAAGCATTTCTGGGTTGGCATAACCCAGATATCGTACCCGGATCTTCATGCCATTGTACCTGTCTTCATTAGCTCTTGCAATGATATAAATACTTTTTTTGAAACTTCGAATGTTCAGGTCTATCTGTAACTGAAACTGGTGAAATGCTGCTTGTAGCTTCCTAGAAATTATCAGCGCTCCCTAGAAATCCCTTTTCAGTGGAAACTGTAATGATATAAAGCACCTTCTGTTTGAAAAGGGCACTGACTTTATCCATCAAACCTTCTCGGGTCGGGTGACCTTTTGATTGTGACTGTGAATGGACCGCAGACCATCTGTTCCTTCTGTTATACTCAGCACATCCTGTCTCCTCTAAATGAGCTGGTGGTAACGGCAGGGGTCCTAATGCACCGTAAGTCCTGCTCACCCTTTCCCCCTCCCCACTGTATATTTTGTATTTTGATCTGGCTCCTAAAGAATAACAACTACAGAAATGCTCCTGGCAATTACTTTGTCATCCTTGGGTAGAATTTCTGCTTAGACCAGATGTCCGGTCCTTCTTCCTCAGATTACCTGTTCGTGACAAGTCAAGATGTCCTTGTACCTCTTAAATCAATGTGTATTTTCTAATTATAACAGAAATACATATTTTTGTACTGCATATTTTGTAGCAACTCTAGGTAGACACAGAAATGTATGGAGAAGGAAACGAAAGTCTCCAGGAAGACTGTATTACTATGACTATTCGGAGGTAACTACTGTTAATAGTCTATGTATTTTTGCACCGTACATATGTATGTGTATATATAATCTCAAGTTTTTCTCATATGTTATTATCTCGTGAGCATTTTCCCGTGCAGTATTTTTGAACATATCGTATTATATATTCCTTCATTGTGGATGAATCATGATGATTTAATTGTTTACCTATTGTGGGATATTTAGCTTGTTTTTATCTTTCCTTGTAGATGGTGGATGTAAGTTACATCTTCATCCTCTTATCCCACGACCTCCTTGGAATAAATTCCTTGGAGAGGAGTTGCAGAATCTGATTATCTTGATCCTTACTGTCCTCGATGTGTACAGGCTGCCCTTCTGCAAATGATCAGCAATTTTAAACCACCAGCTCTTTAGAAGGGCCTCTTCCAACGGTTCCCTAACAATGTAGGGTATTTTCATTAAGAGACATTTCGGCCGTGTGCTAGGTGAAAGATGTCATCACACTCTTCCTTTCCATTTTATTTCTTTGACTGCTAACAAATTGAGCATCGAGCCTTGTATGCTTTTTCCTTTTTTGCATTTATTTTGTATGCTTACTCAGGATGCCCTCTGTAGAAAAAAAGTAGAATTTTTTTCTACTAGGCTGTTCTAGTTTTCCTTTCTTTTTCTTTTCTTTCTTTTTTTGACGTTGGACCTCAAATGTAGAGCGTTGAGGTAATGATATCCCTTTTTTTCAGGCATATTACTCCCTTTCATCCCATTTTACTGGTTCCCATCTCACTGCTTCTCCCCACACCCAACAGAGGCAAGCTTCCTGGTGTAGTCATTCGTGTGCATTGTGAAATATGTACCATTATAGGCATGTATTTCAGATTGATAGAAATCAAACGGTATTATGCATTACATTTACTGCGCACAATTTTAAAGGTCACCTGTGTTGCTCTGTGTGTATCTAGTGCTTTACTTCTAACTGCTGCAAAGTGCTAAATGACAGGCGGATGTGTGTATTTCGGGAGTGGAATTGCTAGGTCCGACCTAACGTGACTAACCCCCCGTTACTCTTCACATGGCTACTGCAGTCTAAATTCGCACAAGCAGTGCATAAAAGCTCCTAAATCCCTACATTCTTCTCATACTTACTGGTCACTTTAACAGGTAAGAGTAATAGGCTATTATCTTACTGGGCATTTCTCTGATTGCTAATGAATTTGAGCATCTCGGTCTGGGTTTTCCTCTTGCCGAATCATAGACGTTACGTAGTTTTTCCAATGTTTTCTGGTGTATCTGGGGTTCTTTATAGATTTCCAAGTCTCTTGCATGTTTCGCTCTACTTGTACATCATGTTTGTTAGCAGTGTTCCCTCCAGTTTATTTTAATTTTGCTCATGCTATTTTATACATTTAGTGGGTAGTCATACCCACTAAATTTAAAACCCATAATGCCATCTCCTAATGGTATTATGTGATTTCGTCTATGTATTCATGATATTTGTAAAGTGAATTGTGTTCTCTTCTGTACTAGCAACCTGTTTTACCGCTTTCTTCCCAGTATGTCAGACAGTTGTTTCAAAAAGTGTGTTGTCACTTTTGATCCACTAGGGGCCAACACTTCCTTGAAAGAAACTGATGTCCCTTCCTACAACTCATCCTTTTCTCTCTGAAAGGGAGGGAAGTAGCTGAAATAAGCCTTATGTAAAAATAAGTAATTTCCACTTAAATGACTGGAAATTCTATGAAAGAGTCTAAGTAAAATGAAAAGGCTACCAATGAGATAAAAAGAATTGAGCTTTTTTTAGTGAAAAAAAAAAAAACAAAAGCAAAAAAACCCCCAAAGCAGTTAAGATTAAGAAATTAACTGAGAAGGGACGCCTGGGTGGCTCAGTTGGTTGAGCGGCTGCCTTTGGCTCAGGTCATGGTCCCAGCGTCCTGGGATCGAGTCCCACATTGGGGGGGGGGGGGGTCCTTGCTCAGCGGGGAGCCTGCTCCTCTCTCTGCCTCTGCCTGCCTCTCTGCCTGCTTGTGTTCTCTCTCTGTTAAAATAAAATAAATAAAATTAAAAAAAAATAACTGAGAAGAAAAATTTTAGTTTTAAAATAAAAATGGCCCCGCTTCTATTCAAAGGCTACATTAATTGTTAGTAAATAAGAGGTAGGTAACAAGAAACAGCAGTAATGATTTATTCTGCTTTTCTCCCCCTCTTTGCTCTGAAAGGCCAGGAGGTGGGGCTCTCCCATCCTCCATACTCTGTAGGCTCCTACACAAATAACCCACTGGAAAACTGTTCTCAAACTAAGAACATCAGTTGTTTTAACTCAAATGAGGCAATCTGTACAAAAAGATCCATGCTGACCTTAAAGCAGTCATTGAAAAGTGCTTCCTCTCTGAGTCCCATTAAAATTCTTAAATCATGTTTATGACATAGGAAGTAGACAAATCCAAAAGGGAGGAAAGGAGGAAGAGAAGGAAGAGAAGGAAGAGAAGGAAGAGAAGGAAGGAAGGAAGGAAGGAAGGAAGGAAGGAAGGAAGGAAGGAAGGAATCGATGGATGGAGGGAGGAAGGAAGGAAAGAAGGAAGGAAGGATTGAAGGAAAAATCAACTACCAAGGCTGCAATTCTTTTATCTGTGAAAATACAAAAGGGCTGCAGAAAACAGTTCTTTATATGTAGATAGCTGCATCTGCTTAGTCCTGGAAGAGAAGATCAAAATCAAATGGTGGCTCATATGCCAAACTACATGAAAAGTAAGGTGCTATTATTACTACAAAGATGCAAACGTCAGCTTGGGACTTGGGTTCTGGGGTGCCCCTTCCTAAGTGGGGTGACTATATCATATCAAATATGACGGCCCATACTCTAAGAAGAGATTTGTACTTGATTTTTTTTTTTTTTTTTGAGAGAGAGAGAGGGCATGTGCAAGGAGTGGGAGGTGCAAAGGGAGAGGGAATCTCAAGTAGGCTCCACACTCAGTGCAGAGCCTGACCTGGGCCTCCGTCTCATGACCCCGAGATCATGACCTGAGCCAAATCAAAAGTCAGTTGCTTGGGCACCTGGGTGGCTCAGTTGGTTGAGCAAGTGCCTTCGGCTCAGGTCATGATCCTTGAGTTCCAGGATCGAGTCCCACATCGGGCTCCCAGCTCCATGGGGAGTCTGCTTCTTCCTCTAACCTTCTCTCCTCTCATGCTCTCTCTCACTTTCTCTGTCTCTCAAATAAATAAATAAAATCTTAAAAAAAAAAAAAAAAGTCAGTTGCTTAACCAACTGAGCCACCCAGGCGCCCTTGTATGTGAATTCAAACAGATGCATGGAAGATTTACATTTGGTTGTAAGACAAGGTAAAGCTTTAAAAATCAACTGAAACACACCTGAAACATGACAATTTATAACAAACTTTCAAATTAGTGTCTCTTCTGCTTACCTTTAATTTAGTACCTATAAAAACTGAGTATGTACAACAGTAAGAACACATTTAAAAGTACTACGAAATCCCACAAAGTCTTTCACGAAGTTTATTTTTTTCACTCTTAATTGATAAGGTTCATTCTTTATGTGGAAGTAATATGCAGTACATGGAAAATGCAAATACTACAAGAGTTTTCTCTGAAAAGCACACTATTATTTTCCCATCTCCATCCCCACCCTCTACTTTCCCAGCTTTGCTCCCCAGAGGTGGTGAAAGTATTATTATTTTATTGCCAGTTTCTTGCCATCTGGATATGAATATGAATTTTTTTTTCAGAATAGGTACTTGCTTTAAAGTACCTTGCTTTAAAACACTGCTCCACCAGCACCAGGAACAGTGATAACCACTTAAAATGACAGACAGCTGACTCTTTAAAAACATGAATCAGAAATGCCTGGGTCAACTTATGTGCGCTGTTTCTAGTAAATACAGGACAGTCCTGTAAATGTGTTTTCTTTACCATTTTCTTAACATTTTCTTTGCTCTAGCTTACTTTATGGTAAGAATACAGACCCTAATACATATAATATGAGAAGTTTGTGTTAACTGACTGTTTTTGTTATTGGCAAGGCTTCTGGTCAACAGCAGACCATTAGTAGTTATGTTTTGGGGACATCTACAGTTGTACGTGGATTCTCAAATGTGTGAGGTGTGGGCCCCCCTAACCTCGGTGTTGTTCAAGGGTCAACTGTAGTTTGGATTTGATTTCAGGTCAGTCAGATCAGAATGAGGTTTCTTTTCTTTCTTTGTTTCTTTCTTTCTTTTCTTTCTTTCTTTCAAGATTTTAAATTTATTTATTTGACAGAGAGAGAGAAAGAGAGACAGAGTGCACACAAGAAGGGGGAGTGGGAGAGGGAGAGGCAGGTTCCCTGCTGAACAGGGAGCCCGATGTGGGGCTCCATTCCAGGACCCTGGGGTCATGACCTGAGCCGAAAGCAGACGCTTAACCGACTGAGATACCCCACAGTTGAAATTTTTTAATTGACATGTTAAAATAGGTTTAAAAATTTTAATAGAGGTCTTGCATATTTATTGTTAAATGTATCCTAACAAGTTAATATTTTAATTGCTGGTGTGTGTATATATATATATATATTTTTTTTTTTTCTGGTATCTATTAGTTAGTTGTTTTTTGTGCATTGGAAAACTATTGATTTTTTTTTTTTGCATTAATTTTGTACCTAAGACAACTTACTGAATTTTCTTCTTGTTTATAATGGCTTTTAAGTTAACCCTCTTGGGCTTTCCAGGTATATAGACACAGCATGTGAGAACAATACATTTAAATTTTACAGTCTTCATTTTCAAAAAGCAAAGTAAGAAGCTACAAAAAAAGTAAAGCTATATAACTTTTTGTTGTACATAGAACCATTACTGAGGGAATAGACATCTGGGATACAGAGTAAAAGTTAGGTCTATTTTAAAATAATTGGGGTGGGGGTGGTGTGCAGAAAGAGAGAGGGAGGGAGGGAGAGAGGGAGAGAATTTACCCAGAAAAAAAAAAAAGCAAGCTCTTGGCAGTCATTAAGAAAATCAGAAAGCCTACCTAATAGCAAAATATGTGTAATGTACATATGAACAGTAATGGACATTAGTATCTGTCAAAGCTGTTCTATTATGGCACCGACATTGAACTTTAAAGCTAAATTCTCCTTAATATTGTGAGTAACGTGGTCAGGTCACGTGGCTTGTCCTTCAGCCCCCTACAGCAGTAGCTAATGAAAAGTGAGGACCTCTGTCCCCTTTGCGACAGAGCTGCAGCTAATAGACAATGATCACCCTGACCTGCTTCTTCTTTTCCCCAGCCAGAGATGAAAGAATTCCCACTGACTCTTAATCAAAGCGAGGGGAAGAGAAAGGATATGAGAGCACCACTGGATTCAGACTCAGTAATGGACTGTTAGCCAAAGATGACAATCCTCTCGCTGTTATCGGGACGGGGAACACTGAGCGTCTCATCCCTCGTGAGAAGAGTCCGCTTACGGAGGGGGCAGTTATTCACTCTTTCAGAGGCTCTTCCTAGCTTCGTTGGCTTCCTCTAAGTTGGCATCTCTGCCCTGGCTAGCAGCCTGCTTCCTCCCTGCCAAAAAATTATTTTGGATTCGATTCATGGTTTGCTTCCTAATGTTTTTTTTACGCTTTAAAGGAATTGGATACTCTATTTTGTGTGCTAAATAAATTTTATGTGCACTTAAGTATTCTCAGGCAGTCCGGTAAATTCTACAGACCTCTTTTTATAAAGAGGTAACCAACTGGACTGAGAAACAGAAGACAGAAAGACAGACCCTGCTGATGGAGTTTCCATTACATGAGTGAGATTGTATGTTTCATGACACAAATGGGCTTATCTCTTCAGACTTGGCTTTTCACATTAACAGTCCGGTTTGACTTTGGATGTTAGTACATATAAAGGTAACTCACTCTTAATGACTTATAATTATGTACTGTATGAAGGTACTCTAAGTGAATGGATCAATTCTGTATCAGGGGAAATGTGGGTGGTTCTGGCAAAAATTCATTGCATTATATGTACCAACCTTTAACCCATGGTAGCCTGAATGAGAATGAGGACAGTTATTCCAGAATCTTGGCTTTGCCCAGAGCAGGAGTACTTCCTAGTGGACCAATGTCCACTCTGCAGCAGTGGAACCAATAGAGAGCTGCCAAGCACGGGGAGCTGTGCTGAGGGCCACCGATGGTTGGATACGATGGCATCGGTGGGTGGCCTGGCACCAGGGGAGCCCACGAGAGGAGCCACAGAGGTTGGGCTGGTACCTTCCAGTATCCCGGCTTAGTAACCGCAGCACTGGACGGAAATGACAATGGCATTTTCATAGTCCCATTATCTCGCAATCCCCAAATGATGGCACTAATGTTGGTCTTACTGACAGTATTTTATATATTAAAAAAAAAAAGAATTGTATGGGGCCATCATTTTCTACGCTTTGTCATCGGAAACGGATGAACGTGAGAGAGAGCCAAGGACTGTTTGTCCCTGTGTCCTTCCGACCTAAATATTCTAGAAAGGGTAAACTGGGAAGAAGTTAAAATAAATTATCCTACGGGAGAATCATCTGTTGCTCGGAAAATGGGTTTGGTGCTCTCAGGAAAGAAAGGGAAGAATGCTAACCTACAGCTTCCTCAGCATTTTTTCCCCTTCTCGCCCTATGCCTTCCCTCCCACGCCATTTTCCACACAGCCCTTTCCTAAGTCCCGATCCTCCCCCCTCACCCCCTTTCAGATTCCATCAGCGACTTCCGGAAACTGGGCCCAGACTAGCTCTGGGAAATAAAAGGCCCTGAGAACAAAAAATGCACAGCTTCACTAGTAATTTAGAAAATTGGAATTAGGGGTGGCTCAGAGGGTTAAAGCCTCTGCCTTCGGCTCAGGTTCAGGGATCGAGCCCCGAATTGGGCTCTCTGCTCGGCGGAGAGCCTGCTTCTCCCCTCTCTCTCTGTCTGCCTCTCCGCCTACTTGTGATCTCTCTCTCTGTCAAATAAATAAATAAAATCTTAAAAAAAAAAAGAAAGAAAATTGGAATTAATACAACCAAAGGATGCTTTAAACAAGCTTTAGAAGTGATGTAGTAAGAAAGCTTTCTAGCAAGTTGCCTCTATGTATGTACGTATTGTTTAAAAGATTTTATTTATTTATTTGAGAGCGAGGGCAGGGGGCAGACGGAGAGGTAGAAGCCGGCTCCCGGCTGAGCAGAGAGCTGGATGACGAGCTCCATCCCAGGACCCTGGGATCATGACCTGAGTCAAAGGCAGACACTTAACAATTGAGCCAGCCAGGTGCCTCTAGGTCATCTCTATGTAATATAAAATGTCAATGCAGTATAGAATTCTCTGGATATATCCCATAATGTACATAATTTGGAATTTAGATTTTTGAAATACTGAAATAATGGTTCTACACTTGGAAAAATACCAGAAAACACTTGGATTTTCAAAAATAGCATGATATTCTGACATACCAGGATATTGTTGACCACTGAACAATATGGTGGTTGGAGCGCCAACCTCCGCACAGTTGAAAATTCACATAAAACTTTTGACTCTCCTAAAACTTGACTACTAATAGCCTACTGTTGACCAGAGAAGACTTACTGATAACATGAACAGTTAATTAACACTAATTTTGTACGTTCTATGTATTACATGCTGTATTCTTACAATAAATGAAGCTAGAGGGAAGAAAATGTTATTAAAATCATAAGGAAGAGAAAATACATTTACAGAACTGTACTATGTTCTGCAAAAAAAAAAAAAATTCTTGTGTAAGTAGGACCTGCACAGTTTAAACTCGTGTTCTCAAGGGCCAACGGTACTCCGTCATTTGGAATGATCCTAATGGTCAAGGCTGGAAAGACTGAACAAGGAGGCAAAGTATTGGGATGGGGTACCAAACCCACAATTAGAAGCAACCCATGAAACTGGGCGGAGTAACACCGTGCAGCAAAGAAGGCCTGAATTTGGAGCCAACAGACTGAGGCTCTGTGTTTTGACTCTTATTTATTGAAGCTGCTGGGTTTTGGACAATTTCCCCCAACGCACTGGGTCTTACTTTCTTCTTTAATACAATACGCACAGTGACTCTGCTCTGCCTCTTTCACAGGGCTGCCATGAGATAACAGACAATACTGGGAACAAAAACCGTAAAAATAAGACCTCAGGCTCTAAGGATGGAATTGTCCTTTATTTCAAAATTTTAATGTTGGGAAAGAAACAACATGGTACGATTTTGCTCTCAAACTGCGTAAAGGTGACCCCTTTCCTCAATGTTCTCTTATTTTTATGTAGTTGTAAATTGAGAGGAAATCTTGCATTACAGGATAAGTTTCCTTCCTCACTCACAAGATTAGTTGGTACTTTTCATGAATATGTTTAATTTCTAGCTATCGTTATCTCTATTCAGAATGATGTGTCCTGAATGAAAAAAAGAGCTTTTTATACTGCTCTGTTTGGAGGGCCAGTTTTGTTTGGTCTGTATACACAGGATCATCCCATTATTTTCAAGCGAACCTCAGATAGCATATTTATAGAACCTTTGAACTTGATGTTTGATTAGAACCATCTTTGATTCCTGCATATCCATAGGCCTTATGTCCTGTGGCCGAGCTGGTCTTGAAGCTTCATGAAAGTCTTTGGCATTGTTTGCTTGGAAAGGGGGCTGGGATCCTTCCTGGCAATCATCCTGTCCTGTCTTTGTTTGGTCCTTCCTTGTTCCTGTTCTCTCCGTCCATCTTTGAATTCTGGTCCACTCAGCCTTCAAGCCCCTAGTTGGTATTTGTTGCCACTGAGCCGGGTTCTCACTCTCCTCCCAAGGGGCAGTTGGTTATTTGGTCTTCCAAGCTTTCCTGCCTTTGGCTTCCTCAGGCAGTTCTCACCTAGTTCTAGCCCCTTAAGACCTAGTACTGGTTCACTGCCAGCTCCACTAAGGTGAGAAAAAGACATGGATAATATGTGACAGCTTTCTCTCATGTTGTGGTGGTGTTTCTCCTTCACCTGGTTCTTGAAAGTATCCTCCAATGGAGCTCTTCCAGGCAGAATTGGCCAGTCCTAATTTCCATGGTTTAGTCATAATAACTACTGGGAAGAAGATGGTTCAGTATCCCATTTTGTGTTAAATGCTGTCATTGGGCCACCATCTTGTTTTTGGCCTTAAGGATCTTCCCAGTTTTCTACTGCAAGCTCTTTTTTTGTGTGTCAGCAGCTCTTTCCCTTGATTTGAACCATTCTGATTCTGATTCCACACCAAGCAACACTCCAACACCAGCTGGGTGTCCTATAATTCAACTCTATTCTGAAACTAGCTACCTGGACAGAGTGTCCAGTCCCACAGGTTGATGGCTCAGCCCAGAAGACTGTCCCCACTTCAGATGCCAAACTGCAGGTCCAGATTGTTCCCGGTGCTTCTGCCCAACTATAAACCAGTGGCTCCCATAACCCCCTCCTTGGTTTTGTTAAAAAACGAAATTCAACCAAGTAAATTTGAAGATCAAATTGGCTTTATTCAATGATTTATGAATTGGGCAGGATCCCATCTAGCAAGGAGAGAAAAGCTCCAAGAAGCTGTACAAAATGGAAGTTTTCCAAAGATGGAGAGGGGCAGGAAAAAGGAATTTATTAGCAAGGAATGCAGTTTTAGGCAAGCATGCCTCTTCTGAGGGGGACTAGAAGGGGTCAATCAGATTACCTACTAGTGTAGACCAGGAAATTCCAGTTTGGCTGGTTACAAGTTATCTTCCTGGAGTGTGGGAGTGGGGTAGAGGAGTGGAGGGAGGGGGGAGTTGAAACCCCAGTTAAGCTATATATTAAGTCTTAGTTTACTGACTTACCATAAATGACACCATTTTGGGCCTGTGCTTTTCTTTTGTAACAGGTTCCATTAATTTGCTAGAGTGGCTCACAGAACTCGGAAACATTTTACTTACTAGAAAATCAGTTTGTTGAATATATAATTCAGGATAGGATTCAGGATAGAGGAGACAATTCAGAAACAGCCAGGTGTAAGAGATTTGCAAGGCAAGGTATGGGGAAGTGGTATGGGGCATCCACGTCCTCTCTGAGCATGTCCTTCTCCCCAGATCTCATGTTTACCAGCCTCCAAGCACTCCAAAATCCAGACTTCAGGATTTTTATGGAAGCTGCATTACACGGGCATGACTGATGAAATCACTGGGCGCTGGTGATTGAACTCAGTCACCGGCCCCTCTCCCCTCCTTGAAAGTCAGGGGTGGGATTGACAGCGGCACCCTTTTAATCACGTGGTAGGTTCCTCTGGTAACCAGCCCCTCCCCCATCCTTAGGCGACCCTGGAGCCTTCCAAAAATCACCTAATTAGCATAACAAAAGACACGACGCTAGCTCTGGTCTCTTAGGAAATTCCAAGGATTTTGGATAACTCAGTGCTGGAACGGGGATTAAAAACCAAGTGAGTACTCCTTATTGTATCACAATATCACAATTTGCTTTTCAGAATCCATGCAGCTGTTTTTCCTCAGCGGCGCTGAGAAGGAGCCCGGGGAGCACATCCCCAGCGGCGAGGCTGGAAGAGAAGTTGGCTACTGCTAGCCATGCAGCGCAGCGTTCAGAAAGGCCCCTCGAGGACACCCAGCTTCTCTGTGTCTGTGGCTCCTCTTCCACGTGGGTGAGTGGCGTCCCCATGTAGTAAATGATGCAGGGGGGAAAGGAAGGCTCATTCTTCCAACTGCGCGGGTGGGGCCGTTTTCGCTTTGGAACTAACCATTAGCCAAAGACGTTCAGTCCTGGTCTCCTTGTGGAGCTTAGGCCCACAGGCAAAGAGAATGGCGGGCAGGCCCAGCCCCTGCTTACAACAGCTCCTGGTAGGTCCTGTCCCCTAGGGGTCTGTGACTATACAGGAAGTGGTTCCATGGAGCCCGGTAGCCTGAACACCACATTGGGAGGTCTGTAGGTTGAGCTCCAACTCTCCCCGACCCGTTCAGCTAGTCCTAATCCATTCTGATTGTTCTCCTTTCTTCACTTTTGACACATGCAAGCAGTGATTAAGCCCCAAGAAGGTATTAGAACATAGGCAGGAATAAACTTGCCGCGTGTGACTATTCGCCTGTCTCTCCCACCGCCCCCCTCAGTCCCAGGTTTAGTCCCCCCTCTTCTGAAGAGCTCCCATCATATTCTATTTTGGGTTCGAGTTGGATTGGCCTTTGAACTAAATCAGGGTTCACAGGAGAAGCGATTTTTCTCTCCAGACAGAAAGCTGTGTGGGTTTGTTGATGTTTTCTGAAAACAGCTGAAGCTGCTCCTATCCCACGATCTAGAATCTCAGATTTCGAATTGGTGAAGGAAAAGCACATTATGGATTACCCAAGCTGTTTTTATTTGTCTTTTCGCTATTTCAAGCAATGGGGTAAATGTCAGAAGGACTGACATGGATTAAAAACGAACAGTTTCTAGGATGTGAGCTTTGGGTTTTTTGTTTTTTTCTTCAAGATTAGAATGAAAAGTTAGATTGCTTGTGTTCATTTGGCAAAGGGCAGCACAGAAGGAGAACAAGGCTGGGGGAAATAACAAAATATTTTGTATAGAACACTGGCAAGATAAGAACAAAGCAGAGTGAATGCCTAGGAGAAATAAAACTGAAAAAATAGGGGCGCCTGGGTGGCTCAGTGGGTTAAAGCCTCTGCCTTCAGCTCCGGTCATGATCTCAGGTCCTGGGATCGAGCCCCACATGGGGCTCTCTGCTCGGCGGGGAGCCTGATTTCTCCCTCTCTCTCTGCCTGCCTCTCTGCCTACTTGTGATCTCTCTCCAATAGGTCAAATAAATAAATAAATAAAATCTTAAAAAAAAAAAAACAACTGAAAAAATATAAATGCACACACATAGATCTATATCCATCTATATACATATAAATTATACATTAAGTAACTATATATGCGTAATATAAACTTTGCTAAGCAGTTTCACATGCACCATGTAATCCGATATGCATAAAAAAATCTATGAAGTTTGTACTATTGTAATTTCAGTTTGGACACAGGTGGACTCTCACATAGAGATCTCAAAGAACTTGCCCAAAAGCATGTTTGTTTGGAGCCCGGATTTTAACAGTAGGGGGGCTAATTCCAGAACTTATGTTCTCTACCACAGAAATAAGTCTGAGTTAGTTCCGTGAATTAGGAAGATGGGGCACTTACGGTTTCTTTGAGGATACAGTGCCCCTCCAGATAAGTGTGGGTGGTGAGTGTGATCTTTAGACCACAGACCAGATATGACTCATCTCCAGAGACAGTCCTGGAACCCCAGGCCAAAAACATATCCTGGGTCCGGGCTGAACTGGCCTGGCAATCTGAAAAGAAGAAGAGGAATTCTATTTAATGTTTGATGGACAATCACGTGATTATCACTTGTACAGCTGAATTTGAGGCATACATATTTGTTTCTATTGTTCTGACTTCTGATCCAGTTTTGCAAATATTGTATGCAACATTTCTTATCCTTCTATTACATTTAGAAGAACATAAGTAGTAAAATGAATGACATCCCTTAACTATTGGTTCAGCATACAATTTTTTTGTCTAAGATTATTCCGATAAAAAATCCTTTGTTCTGTGTAGCAGAAACCTTTTATTTTTGTTTTCTTCCCAACGTGTTAATCTCCTTTTATTCGTGAATAAATAAGTCAGTATGGCAGGAAAATAATAATTCCAGGCAGTGGACAGAAATGCAGAAGTTGAATTTACTAGCCAAGCACCAAATCTGAGTCATTATACCACAAATAAATTGCGTGTACATATGAGCAATGCATTAACTTGTTTCACTTGTTCTGAGAGCATGAGACATTTTAAGGAAATGTTAGGGACTTTTAGTTTATTTCTATTCATTGAAAAATCATATTTAGCCACCTATGCCTCTGAGCTTTCTTGCAGTCTGCAGCCTTTTATGTAGGAAAATAATTCCAAAAGTAGATATGACATTTCTTTTAAAATCAAATGCTTCTTCAAACATATTGCCATAATAAAAATAGTAAGCAGTGCAGATGGTATATGGCTGTAAACTAAAACTTATTTTGACTTGGATGCCACATGCAATCATCTATCTTTTGATAATATAAAATGGGGACTAGCTGTATAAATAAGAATCCTTTTTTGTTGGTCCCTTTTACGTCTCTTTCTCTGTATTTCCAAATCTTGGCGACCCTTGTGTGTATTGTTCTCTCTCTTCCTGCCTTTAATGTGGTGTGCATTTCCTATAAAAAATTGGATAATGGCTTTCATTCAGCTTAAATATTTCTTCCTTTTTGCCCCCCCCCCCCGCACAGAGGATGACTGTCACTCCAAGTACAGGTGTCCATTTGCAGAATGGGAAGGTTTCCCGTGTCCCTGGGGTACCTGTCCTTTCACCCTAGCACCGCCAGCACGTCAGGGCCCATATCTGATTCGATTGGTTTCTCCTACGCAATGAGTATGGTAGAAATCACCTCTTATTTTCCCAGGTATCTCTACTGTTTTTACATAATATTTTTAAGCAAATTAACGTTTCCTTCTGTCCCTTACCTCATTATTATACAACCATTTAAAAACTGGTATCTCGGGCGCCTGGGTGGCTCCGTCGTTAAGCGTCTGCCTGCCTTTGGCTCAGGTCATGATCCTGGAGTCCTGAGATCGAGCCCTCAATGGGCAGGGAGCCCAGTGGGGAGCCTGCTTCTCCCTCTCCCATTCCCTGCCGCTCTACTTGTGATCCCTCTCTCTCCGTCAACTAATAAAATCATAAAAAAAAAAATTGGTATCTCCAAGAGCAATATATAGGTAGGCCAGCTCATAAATCGGTAAATTAAAATTCAGGGGCACAGGGGTGCCAGGCTGGCTCTGTTGGGAGAGCACCCACCGGAATACTCTAGCCTTGATCTTCCCAACCCTCTCTCCTGAGAACTTGTAATTGCGCTGCTCGGCTCCTTCCGGGTTTTCGTCCCCTATTTCCTCAGCACGCTCAAACACACGCACGTATGGCGTTCACACGTGCGCACGCACGCACGTACCTCGTTCACGCGCGCGTACACAGGTACGCGCTCACGCGTGCGCGCGCGTCCTCCCTGCCTCTCTTACGTACCTTTTTGTGCCTCATCTTTCCTTTTCAGCCTTTTGAAGTATCAGATTACCCGACAAACTAATCTTCACGGCTGTATCCCTGGAGGAGGCTGAAAGTCGGTCAGGGCACGTGTCCTCTTGAACATTTCGGCGTCCAGAAACCATGTTTTTATTGGATGACCCAGGGGACGCCCCTCAAATGCCTCTAAAGAGCTGACAGTTTTCTCAAGCTGTAGGTAGGATTGGAGATCTGGATCCGGGAATGATATGCTCGATTGGATTCTAGAAGGCTAGCAGTCTAACACTGCGCGCATGTACAAAAAGGGTTGATTTGAGGGATGAAACTGCTCATGCCGGCATCATTTACATGTAACCTGTATCCTGTCCTGGCCTGAATAATCGGGCAGGTGAATCTGAATAATCGTTTCAACGGTTGATTTTGCTGACAAAGAGAAGAGAGCATTCTCGATTGTCATGAGATGTCTGTCCTTCCTTTGGGGGGAAACCGATGGGGGTTCAAATTCCAGACCTCAAAGTCTGCGTGTCCTAGGTCCTTAGGCTTGGAACCCACTTTCCAGATCACATGAGCAAATCCACAATCCGCCCGGGGCTACAACTCCCAGCAACACCTCTCCTTGGACACCTTCTGCCAGGCAGAGGCTGGAATGCATCAGCAAGGAGCATTTCATCCCAGGCGAGCAGAGCCCAATAAATAACCTCTTCTCCTTTGGATAGAGTTTGTGGCTGTCAGTCTGCCGCCTGCTCCCCGGGCCCCGGGAAACATTAACAAATAGTCTTTTTCAAGTTCTGTCTATGTGCTAACAGTGCCCCGTGTAGAAGTTATGGTTGCTTTGTTTCATTTGCTCATCAAACGTAAAGAAACCTATTATGTATTTCTACTGTTTCATATGGTTTTCTGAATAAGAAACCTTTCTGTTTTCCATTATTGCATTTTCAAATCTAAAATTATTGGTTTGAATACATTTATTGGTTCTGGGTGGGTACCTATGTAAATTTTAGTTCCATGCACATATTCATTTCAAGGTTAGTAAATACATGTATATGCTCTTATTAAATCGTTTTTGATTTTTGCTTAGGACAAAAGGAAGGGGGAAGGAATGCCTGTACCTGGGCACCTTCCCTTCCAGCTTCTGAGGGAGATTCTGGTTGAGGATATACATGAGAAAACCAAATCCTACAAAGGTTGAGCAATGTGCTCCGTCACCCAGCTAGGAAAAAGCCAGTCAGGATTTGAAACCAGCTCTACCCAGTTCTCTGCCGGCTGTCCTACCTGGAGCTTCCTTTCCGGATGCTTTGTTCCCATCTAGCCTCCCCACTGTGCCCAGAGTTTTGGAGAAAATCTCTGTCCAGCAATTCCTTCAGTGATGTGAATGGCAACTCTCCCTACTTCGACCGCCTTCCCCCACCCCTGCACCAAAACAAAAACAAGAGAAAAAGAACCCACTCTCTCCACCTTGTTTGCTCCTCACTCCGTAGTCCCCTTGCTTTCTCTCCCTTTCCAGCAAAGCAGCTGGAAAGGGTTGCCTTCGCTCTGTGAGTCGTCTCTGCTGCCCCCCCACCCCCACCTTGCTCCGCACACACCTTGCTTCTGCCTGCACCTTCTTCTCTGAACTTTGAAAATGTACAGGGTTGACCAGTAGTTCCTTCCTGAAACCCTCTCCTCCTCAGTGACACACAACCGAGCCCTTTTGCCTTCTGGTCCTCCTCCCCTTGACATCTGCCTCCCACCTATGCTCACCCCCAGGCTCTTTTCCGTCGGGGAGATGCTTGGTGTTCTCCGCCTTTTTGCTTTCCCTACTTCCCCTTTTTCTTTGCATTTGATTTTTTTTCCCCCTGTGAAGTCTTATTCATGCCATGGCCTCAGCTCTCAAATATATGTCTTCAGTTCCAGACTTCCCTTGTAAAGTACACACTGGGCATCTCCCAGGGCGTGTTTCGAGACGCTCCAGGCTTCTCTCCCCTCTCTCCCTATGGCCCTCATCAGTAGACCCTTGGCCCTCAAACAGTTGGTTTCTCTGTACTTGATGATAATGTAATACCTTTAGATTCCTCTTTTATCACTTGATGTATTATAATTATTTATGCATCTGTTCCTTCTGTGGTTGATTAGCAATGAAAGAGCTTATCTTCAATGCTTAGAATATTTTCGTCTATTTTTAGCACAGTTTCTGGCCAAAAGTAGGGGCTCAGGAAACATTTGTTGAATAAATGACTAAGACAGCAGATATGCCTTTATAGACTCAATTGAATCATTCTGCAATAAATCTGGAAGCACAAGGATGAAACCTACCTTCGTGCCTCTTGTTTTCTGTGATCTATACAGATAACCCGAATTCCTGAGATAAAAATGCGGGCCACTTTTGTTGAATATTCTAAGCATGTCTCTGAAGAACACTTCCCAGTTCTTGGCAAGAGTTGGTTTTAGTATCTCATCCCATTGTAAAGAGTTATGTAATCTTAGCTCTGACTATGATGACTTCATAACAAAGCCCACCAGAACACAGTAGAAGATTCTAACTCAGATCCGTCGGTTCTGTCCCAGTGCCCAGATGTCCTAACCATGTGGCTTCATCACAGAAACACCCTCCAGCTTTGCCCTCCGCACCAGCTTCCTTTTCTTTCTCAATCCTTGGTCCATGCTTATAACTAGCCCCAGCAGATTTGACTCAGCATCACTCTGGTAGGTTAGAAAGTTGTTAAGGTTTTACATGTATCCACGAGAAGTTATGTTGCCTGAAAATTTCTTTATGACCTTGTATCTCAAAACTACTGAAGAGATGTTTTTTAGTCCCACACAGAATAAAACTGAATTGGGCAAGGTCTGATTGAGCAGGTATTTCTGACCGTAGTCCATCAATAAGCATTGATGAGGCTCCTAGAGTGAGCAAGACATTGCATTAAGCATAGTGGGTAATAAAATGAAGAAAATATATGCCTGTTTTTAAAGCTGTCTCTATGCGGCCTCATTTAGAAATTGATCGCCAATTATGTAATGTTCTGAGTTAGTCTTAACAACCTAAACGTGTCTGTATGTCACAATCACTTTGATATACTTAAAATAATAAAAATGCCTTGAGTCCACATTAGACATAACCGAGTCAACATTTTTAGGGGATTAATCCTGGAATCCGTATTGGTTTTTGCTTTGTGTTGTTCTTTAAAGATTTTATTTTTAAGTATTCTCTGCACCCAGTGTGGGGCTTGTGGGTCTTGAACTCACAAACTTGAGATCAAGGTTTGTATGTTCTTTGGACTAAGCCAGCCAGGCGCCCCTGTATTTAAAAAAAAAAAAAAATTATCAGTGGATTGTAATGCAGCCAGTGGGCTAGCTTTTAAACTTTTAGAAACCATTGGTTCCTATTTCACCCAAGTAAACCTCAACTGAAATGTCTGGATGAGGGAATAAACTGGAAGAGCTACATTAATTTATCTCCTCATCTTTAGTGACACAATTTTCAGAAACTCAGGCAAATTTTGAGCTTTATAATTCTGTAAAGTGAAAGCTCAGAGAAAAGAAAAATGGAAGTCCATTTTTTTTCCCCCAAGTGAAATGTCTGCATTTTTTTCTTATGTGACTTACATATAATTTACTTGGCATGCTGGAATGGTTCATGATTCAGCTTTGCTAATCAGTGCTAATAGGAAGAGCATCTGGCATATTGGAATGGAATTAGTTATGGCAATCATGAAATTCAAATCAAACAACAAATATTAGCAAGTGCCAGCTCTGTGCCAGGCAGAGCATACAAATCACAAATCACTCTTAAAATATCTTAAAAATAGATGACATGAGCTACTAAGTAAAGGCAGACTATGGGGAAATAGTAACAGTGATTTCTAAGTGGTAGCATAATACCAGGGGGATTATTATAATAACCCTTCTGAGTCAATCAAGGCAAATTGAATTAAATTCTGTAGTGTTAGAGTTAATGCCATCGATGTTGGTGTTATTCATTTCATATTTTTAATATACATCAAAATGGAATTCCAAGATCTTCTCATGTTGCATACAAAGATCTTGCATCGCATACATTCAGCAGGGGGAGGTATTTTTTAGTTTTCCATGCTGGGGAGTGTTCTTCAGAGACATGCTTAGAATATTCAACATGTCCCATTCAACAATATGTCCCAAAAGGCCGTAACTACCGAAAGGTCACTAGGAAGGTCAATTTAGCAATTTTTAAGACTATATTCTTATTTTAAGAATAAAAGTCTTATATTTTATAAGTCTTATATTTTAAGACTATATTCTCTAAAAGAATATAGAGGGTGGAACAGGAGTTGGAGGGAAATGCGAGAGGTATCCTGATCCATGACTATTGACTTCTATAGAAGCAGGAACTAAATTATTCCTTTGGCAGAGATGTGGGGTAGGGGAGGAGAAAGCAAAGTAATGAATGAGGTTGGTTTCAGTAAAAGTCAAGTGTGCAGGGAAATGGGGAAGATGTCTTTTTTTTTAATATTTTATTTATTTATCTGAGAGAGGGAGAGAGAGAAAGTGAGAGAGAGCAGGTCAGAGGGAGAAGCTCTCCCCCATGGAGCTGGGAGCCCGATGAGGGGCTCGATCCCGGAACTCCATGATCATGACCTGAGCCGAAGGCAGTTGCGTAACCAACTGAGCCACCCAGGCGCCCGGGGAAGATGTCTTTAAAGGAAGGTAGAAGACAGTTATATTTGGAATCCACATGGCATGGTAGGCTGACATTCCAGGACTAGAAAGATAGAGTTCTTTGAGTTAGATGAGTCAGGGGAAAAGAGGAAGAAACGGTAGCAGGGATTGGAAAAGGGTCAGATCGATATCTGGCTCTATAAGTGTTTGAAGGCAGATTTAACTTCCTCCCTCTGCAGTACTGATCAAAGGACAGTTTTGAAATTTTAACCGAGAACAATTTAGAAGTTAGATAACCCTTCCCATATTTCTAAACAATAGATTAGGTGTATGGTTGGATTTTCAATATAGTATCCCAAACTCCTGAAAGTTCTTGTGTAATAACAATCACATTTAAAAGAACCTTTTAGTTATTGACGTAATGAAAATATTTTTTCGTAATGGTTGTGTATTTCTCAAAGGCCTTTTAAATGGTTTAGTGGTAACATATTCTCCATATCCATTACATATCTTTCAAAACAAGAGGATCGAGGATCGTATTTTTTTTTTTTAAAGATTTTATTTATTTATTTGACAGAGAGAAACACAGTGAGAGAGGAAACACAGGCAGGGAGAATGAGAGAGGGAGAAGCAGGCTTCCCACAGAGCAGGGAGCCTGACAGGGGACTTGCTCCCAGGACCCTGGGAACATGACCTTAGCTGAAGGCAGGCACTTAACTGACTGAGCCACCCAGGAGCCCATGAGGATCATGTTAATAAAAAAGAATGCTTCATCACTTATGACAAATGTCATTCGTGCCCCAAGTTCTGTTTTTGGTGGGTTTTGCTTTGTTTGGGTTTTGGTTTTTGGCTTGTCACGATTTTAGTAAGAAAAAAGAAAAGGGTTTTAATTTTTACTTCTTTTCTCTTTCCCCTAGATGCCTATTTATGTGGAAGGATCTAAGGTATTCTCTACAGTTCTCGACGTTTCATGAGTCCCATTTCGGGAGGAGGCACACTCATTTGCACAAACGTTGGCTACTGACATTTGGAGTTGCAAACAGACTGCTTTATTTGGGTTGTGCTTTATGAAACTCCGGTCAGCTTTGGGAGAAGGAACTTATTACTCACCAGCAGAATGTCGCAGAAACAGACAAAATCAATTCATAAAAGAGAACTAGAGACCGAGAAGGACATTTGGAAACAAATTTTGTGCTTTTTTATTCTCTAAATGCTTAACTGTGAAATGCCTGTATATGTGTATGTAATCATTCATCTGTTCCCGACCTCGTCCCACAAAAGGGTTCAATTAATTCATAAAAAATACCTACCACACAAAAGGTTAACATAAATTACTTAGGCAATCTGGGCCAGAGGACTCCTTGTGCAAGAACATAAGATGTAGCCTTATGTTCTAAAACAGTTGCTAGGGAAGGATACGAATCTGGCTCTCAACGTTCTGAGCCATCAGAGAAGAAACAACATCCGCTTACAGGAATTCTGGCGTTCTGAGATCTAAGCGGATCCATTCTCTGGACAAAGCACAGCCTTCCCTAACCCCGAGACCCGAGACCGAGCTCTCTCTGAGTCTTTGTGAAGGACCCCCGTGTGAGCTGGGGATGCTGCTCTCATCTGCGTCGCTGTGAGGAGTACAGCAGAGACCTCCATTTGGCTGTTGATCACCGTGTCCCTCCATTTTGGTCCAACAAAGCCAAAGCACCATTCAGTCCGAGCAATTCAATGAACTGCCAAATAAGGTAACCCACTCGAGTAGGCACTTATCAAACACAATGATACGATATGAGGGACAAAACATGTATTTGTTTTTTTTTTTTTTTAAGATTTGATTTATTTATTTGACAGAGAGAGAGATCACAAGCAGGCTGAGAGGCAGGAGGAGGGAGAGGGGGAAGCAGGCTCCCCGCTGAGCAGAGAGCCCAATTCGGGGCTCGATCCCAGGACCCTGAGATCATGACCTGGGCCGAAGGCAGAGGCTTTAACCCACTGAGCCACCCAGGCGCCCCAGAGTCCCTATTCTTGGAGAGGCAGGAGTAACAGATACTAAAAAACAAGCAAATGGATATTATCAATGGGGTGCTAAGCGCTATAAAGAACAGTAAGGAAGACAAGAGGTGAGGAGTAGAGGCAGGGATGTGGGGAGGGAAGGTGCCATTGCAAATGAGAATCCTCCAAAAAGGACTTTTTTAGGTGACATTTGAGCAGAGACCTGAAGGAAGTGAAGCGCCTTGAGAGAAAATATTCTCTTTTCACGCCAGATATGGCGGCTAAGGTATACAACCCTCTTTTTTGATACTCGGCTGATACTGAGAAGGTGTGCTTTGGCCATTATTTTAGACCTTTTTTTTCCCCTCATGTAAAAATTGCCACTGGTGATTATTATCACATGGGTAATTATTATGAGGTGTTCCCAGCTTGGTGGGAGTAAAATCTGCTAGACTGAAATAAATCTAATTATGTCATCCTCAAATGTGGTAAGACATTGCCCAAAATATCCTGGCCACACGCAGCATCAAAACCGGGCTGAATCAAAGAGCAGATGGAGTTTCAAGATATTATGGAGCAAAGATAGCCAGAATTTTATGGCCAAGATTGTATCTTCCACAATGAATGAGTCCAAGGATCCATTTCAATTGGATTTTGAAAAGTACAAAACTTCCCTAATCTCGGAAAGTTTGTAATTGAGTTGGGCTGAAAACAAGCGAAAGAACAAAGCCAATAAAACACACAGTGCACAAGTGAATTAAATAATAGCGATTGGCATACAGCCGAGGTGGGCTTCAGTGAGAACTAGAGTCTTGGACACTCTGTGAAGCACCCAACGTCTGGAACTGCTGGGGTTCGTGTTTCTTTCTCATTTTGCCCAACATCGGAGTGTTAAAACCCTTATTCTGTAACCTCCTCGCATGGCGGTATCAGATGGGCCAACTCCATGATAAAGTCACTTCCTTTAGTCTCAAAACCTTTCCCCTTGTCCTTCACCTTCCAGTTCAGTAATTCTCAGCTCTGGTTGCTGGTGGAGGGAAGTCATTGGGGAAATGAAGCCGAGATCAAGCCAACACAGCAAGAACAATGCCTGGGTCTCTCTAGCAGATTGAAATGTTAACTCTTAACCCCTTTCCCTCATTGGCTTATTTTCTGCTGCTTAACAGCTTAAAACAACACAAATTCACGATCTTATTGTTCTGCAGCCCAAATGCCCGAGGTGGACCTTACAAGGCTAAAATCAAGGTGTCAGCAGGACTGTGTTCTTCTAGAAGCTTCAGGGAGAGTCTGTTTTCCTGCCTTTTTCCAGTGTCAGAAGCAGTCTGCCTTCCTAGGCTTATGGCCCTTCCTCCATCTCCAAAGCACGTCATTCCAACCTCTGCTTTTGTTGTCAAATCTCTTTATTTGACAACACCCTCTTGCCTCCTTTGTGTAAGGAGTTTTGTGCTCACCTAGATAATCCAGGATAAACTCCCCATTTTAGAATCTTGAAATAACTATGTCTGCAGAGTCCTTTTTGCCACGAAGGTGACGTAGTCACAGATTCTGGGGGTTAGGATGTGGACACATTTGGGGGGAATTGTTGTCTCTCCCACTCTTCCTCTCCCCCCACAGCCTTATATTGTGAAAGCTCCCCCAGTGATCCCCTGAGAACTGCCCTAATTTATATGCAGGATCTAAACAATTTTTACATTTTTCTGATCTATTGATGGGAGACGGCATAATAGTAATAATAACAAAAACAATAGTAAGAATAACGATACTAATAGAAAACAAATAATGCTTCCTGTGGGTGGGGCACCGAGCTTTTCCCACATGTTAACCCACTTAATCCTCGCAAACCCTGTGAAGTAGGTACCGTTCAAATCTTGAAATGGGTGACATGATGACTCAGAGTCAACAGTGAGGAGACTGGGGGTAATTTTATCTTTAGATAATGGGCAAAGTTTGCAGTGGCAAGGTGGGGGAAGGACCACCTTCGGTCAGCTTTGTTTAGAATTCTCGAATTGTGTCTGGGGCCCCATGCCTTCGTTGCCATGGTGTCCGGTTGGTCATGAATCTATAAGATCTTTGGTTGTCAGATTCCTTTTCGTCTTTCATTGAAAACTCATTGTCCCAAAGGCCCATAACTACTGAAAAGTGAGTTGGATGTTACGAGTAATCGATGCTGATGTAGAAAAATGATAGGAAACACAACAGGAGTTCCCTGTTCAAGGAAGACTTCATGGAGAGCTGGTTGTCGTGTAGGTCTAAAGGGTGGCTAAGATTCAGAAAAGTGAAAATAAGGATAGAATTTGCTCCAGATCTGAAGAAGAGATGTTTAATGTGAAAAATGGTTCCCACTATCCTAATTCCCTCTATCTACACTTTAGAGAAATGGGAAATTCGTTGAGAGCTACATTTTTGTAGCTCAATTTTTGCCTTGCCCCAGACTTAGCTATCATGGAAATATCTTTTTTTTTTTTAAGATTTTATTTATTTATTTGACAGAAAGAGAGATCACAAGTAGGCAGAGAGGCAGGCAGAGAGAGCAGGGGAAGCAGGCTCCCCGCTGAGCAGAGAGCCCCATGCGGGGCTCAATCCCAGGACCCTGAGATTGTGACCTGAGTCGAAGGCAGAGGCTTAACCCACTGAGCCATCCAGGCGCCCCCATGGAAATATTTTTACACAGGTATTACAGTCTGAATCCTGAGACTGGCCAATATTACTTTATCTCTCATTCCTGCTGTCCTTCACCCCCCAAATCCCAGGCCATTCCGGTCACCTATCCTCATATATCCTTTATCCTAGTTCTGTTCTGAGCTCCTCTCTCCTGGCTTGTCCCCATACTCCGGCCCTACTTGCTAGTCCTTTCCACAGAGCTTGCCAGATCCTCCATTCACTTGCAAACAACTTCATTCTCTTAGTACAACCCAAGGTCTGATGGTGACAAGGACACATTCTTGCCTCCCATCCCCACGCCCCACCCCCTTCTTTTTCAAAATCATTCTTCCTTTACCCTCATGAAAAATGAACTTCTGGCTCAGGCTATTTTCATTCAAATTCAGTTCCACCATCTTCCTGGGTGTCTTTTATGTCTTAGAAATTTATTTAATGCGCAACGTTTGAATTTCCTGATCTCAGTTTCAATGAACTGTACCTCCACTTTCTTCCAGTTGTCCTTCCCCAGTGGCCATTCACTAGACTTCAGCATCTGGGATTGTTCCGCTTCTATAATCTAAAATTTCTGACCAGACCACAGCCTACAACGAACTTAGTCACTCCTACTTTTCCATACGCTTTGGAAGTATTAAGTGGTCCGTGGCCACACACTTTCCCTGGCTTATCAGTACTCTACTAGCTTCACCATCTTCTCGACCACCCTCCACACCATGGTTCACCATAAAATACCGCCTTGCCATTTCACTGAATCGTCTGCCCCTTGTCCTTCCTTTGTGTTCATTCTATAAAATTCCCAGTCAGACCACAGAGCTTTCCATTTCTGCAAGAGCTTTAGAGGAGATCCCATGACTCTGTAGATTGGAACCATTGCCATTTCAGATTTTTTAACAACTCAGTTAGACCTTCAGTGCTACCTGGCAGTCTCTTCCGTTCTTAATCAATTTATCCAAGTTTCCTTGATCCTTGTCAACCCCACACTAAAGCCCCTGCTTCAGTTTCACTGCCGGTTCTGATTGGCTAATGATTTGGGCCTGGGAATCAGAATTTGATTCTCCTCCATTTCTGAAGATGTGACTTTGGGCAAATTAATTTCTCTAAACCTCTGTGTTCTCCTACATAAATTTATTTTTTTTAAATTTACTTTAATTTAAATTTTAGGTAATTAACATACAGTGCAATACTGATTTTCTGGAGTAGAATTCAGTGATTCATCACTTACAGTGCTCATCATTGCAAGTACCCTCCTTAATACCCATCAACCATCTGGCCCTCCATCAACCCTAAGTTTGTTCGCTGTCCTCAAGAGTCTCTTAAGCCTTGTTTCTCTCTCCCTTTTTTTTCTTTCCCCCTCCCCATGTGTTCATGTTTTCTTCCTTAAATTCTCTTTCTTCCTTAAATTTCCTCTTCAAATTCTCACATGCACGAGAGCATATGATATTTATCTTTCTCTGACTGACTTGTTTCGTTTAGCATAATATACTTGAGATCCATCCACATTGTTGCAAATGCCAAGATTTCATCCTTTTTGATGTTTAAGTAATAATTCCATTGTGTGTGTGTATATATATATATATATATACACATACAGACATATATACCACATCTCCTGTATCCATTCGTCAGTCAGTGGACATTTGGGTTCTCTCCATAGTTTGGCTATTGTTGATAATACTGCTATAAACATCCGGGTGCATGTATCCCTTCGAATCTGTATGTTACTCCTATGGGAATTCAGATACTTATAGTATTATTGTATTACAAGAACTCAATGAGAAAATCTATATCTAATGTCTAATGCTTAACATGGGACTGGTAGATAATAAATATTAAATGTATGTTTTTGTCATTCGTGAGGGAAGCTGAGACAAATTGGCAGGAACTCCCTTAACTTTTCTCCATGGCAACTACTGTTTCATCTCTGTATCTATTTATTCATTGTTTCCTGTCACAGTAGAAGGTGAGTACTGCCCCTGGTCTAAAGCAAATTTTCCTTCAGCAAATATCACAGATATCTCTGGTATCTTCAGTTTTTCTCTTAAATGTTTTGACTCTCTTCTCAGTCTTTATACATGTTTAGCCCCTTCCCTCCTACAATTCTATATCTGGCCACCCTACTTTCACAGTCAAAAATATATTCTTTTTGGAAGAGTGATATAGACTAGATATTTCAAAATTCTCAGAACCACAAGGAAGTTGAGTAAAAACATCATGAGCTAACACAAAGGACTTCCCTTCATTTTCCTTGAAGTCATTGCCAGATTTCACACCATTGATAACTTCTTTCTTGAAAGTCTTGGCTGCTGTGTGTTCAATTCTCTTCTGACTTTCCATTGACATTTCTTCTCTAACCAAGTCTTTCTTTGCCTATTAATACTGATATTCTTTGGAGTTCTTTTTTTTTTTTTTGAGATTTTGTTTATCTATTTGACAGAAAGATAGAGAACACAAGTAGGCAGAGTGGCAGGCAGAGAGTGGGGGGGAAGCAAGCTCTCTGCCCAGCTTGGAGCCTGAAGCAGGGCTGGATCCCAGGACCCCAGGATCATGACCAGAGCTGAAGACAGATGCTTAACCAATTGAGCCAGCCAGGTTCCCCTTCCTTGGAGTTCTGTCTTTAGTTCTCTTGTCTTTTCATCTTACACACACTCTGGTTGACCTTCTCAGAACCTATTGATGTGCTCAACACTAAAGCTCCTGATTCCCAAATCTCTCTGACCCAGAACTCTACCAAATCATTAAAATCTGGAAATACATATAAGTACCCCAATTAACGAATTCAAAGTAGAATGTGTTTAACACTACAAGGCAGGTTCAGGGAAAAAAAGTACTATGGAAGCCAAAGAGAAGGGATATCATTTCTGGTGAGGTCAAACACAGGAAAAGGATTTATGGAGGAGGGAAAATTACCCAAGCCTTGAAATATGGTGCTGTTTTGACGACTGGAGATATTTGGTGGCCAGGAGCAAGAGAAAAGGAAATTAAGGGAAAGTTTAGAGTCTACCGGGGAGTGGTGAGTAGCCTGGATTGCCTAAAATTAAGCACGTAGATAAGACTGAATATTTAGTTTGGAGCTAGACTTGGCAGTGTAGTATTTCTCAAGTTGTTAACGAATGCCCATGAGTTGTCAACCGTGTCTTCGGGAATTCTGTCATTAAAGTAGTAATACTTTATATTTCGTTTTCCTAATTTTTTTAAAGATTTATTTATTTGAGAGAGAGAGAGAGTACACAAGTGGGAGGGACAGAGGGAGGGAGGGAGATAGGGAGAGAGAATCTCAAGAAGACTCCACACTGAGTGGGGAGCCTGATGTGGGGCTCAGTCTCACCACCCCAAGATCGTGACCTGAGCCAAAAACAAGAGTCAGATGCTCAACTGACTGAATCACCCAGGCCCTCTCAGTTTCCTATTTTTAAAAGTTAGCACTTTAGTTCTTTATATATTTCTCTTCTTTAAGATAGGATGATTTAAGAGCTTCTGAGTATATCTAGTATAGACACGTGACATTTTGTGGAGGTCACATTGGTTTGGCAAGGATCTCATAAGCATTTAACCATTTTCATATTGTGTTGAATTTATACTCATAATGGATATTGGTTGAAGGCAGGAATTGTAACAAATGTTGATGTTGAAATGCAACGAGGCAATGAGGACAATAACATTTAATTCAGTAAATGTCCTCAAGGTCATAATTAAATTCATATATTATATCCATTTTATCAACATTCTTTTTTTTTTAAGATTTTATTTATTTATTTATTTGATAGAGAGAGAGCACAAGCAGGGGGAGCAGCAGGCAGAGGGAGAGGGAGAGGCACTTTCCCCACAGAGCAGGGGAATCCAGATATAGGACTTGATCCCAGGACTCTGGGATCATGACCTGAGCTGAAGGTAGTCACTTAACTGACTGAGCCACCCAGGTGCCCTAGATCAACATTCTTAAAAAGCACATCAATATGCCTCTAGCATTTCAAAGTAGAATTAAAGGAGAAAAAAATATTAGTGGTGATTATAACTATTTTGGCTTTCTTCTTATTAGAAAGAAGACCATACACACCTATAATAACATGTTATTTTCAGAGAAGAACCTGTACTTAGCATCCCAAGCCCTTTTCTCATAGCTAATTATTTAGAAATGAAACACAACAATTATTAAAAGAATCCATTTTTTAATGTGTAAAGTGCAGTGATTCTAAACAAGTCCTGACAGCAGCTTTGGTTTATTTTGGCTGTAACATGTAATTTAATTATTTTTTAAACTTTTCTTGCGAAATATAGCATAACTATAGAAAATTGGTCTAAAGGTAGATGGAAAGCTCACTTTATCATCACAAGTCAAAAAATAAGGTGTTCCCAGCACCCAGGAAGCCTCTCTCATGACCCTTGCCGCTCAATTGAGGTTCCATTACAGAAAATGATGAAGAATGCTCTAAAATATGGGATTTATCGTTACACAACTGTGGGAACTGGGTGAACAGTTTAGTATATAAACTGTCGCCTCTGTGTCTAATGCTGGTTCTGAAGTCAGCAGAGCAGACGGTCTGGCCCAGGAGTCGGAGAAGCTAAAGGAGGAGGTTTGGGGTAGTGGTAGGAGCACAGGACTTCCTCATGTGCACCTCTGTCAGTAGGACAGAGGTGAACCAGGAAATCAGGGACAATATGCCCTAAATGCAACCACACCTGGTATCCTGTACCACCTTTTGTGCATAAATATATATATATATATATATATATATATATATATGGCGACTGCTTCACATTTGCCTTCTATATTGTGCTTGAGTTCAGACAGCCTATGCTAACTTAGAATGATAGAACAGAAAATTCTGGAAAAAGTAGCTGCAGACAAGCTAATTGATCCCATACAAATTCCCTTCATACCCTCCCGATAACTACACTTTGCCTCTGCCTGAAAGGTAACCACTATCTGATTCTTATAGCAGCCACTTCCTTGCATTTCTTTTTTTTTTTTTTTACAAACTATAATTCATACCTAAAACACGGTAGTTTCTTGTTTTTAGTCTTTACATTTATTCAAGTGGAATCCTATAGCTTATGTAAATTCATGTGTGGCTTCTGGTCAACATTACTTGTGAAATTCATCCATGTTTTGTGTATAGCTGTAGTTTATTCATTTTTATTGTATTCTCTTATATGAATACCTATGAAAAATTTATTTATCCGTTCCACCATGAAAGACATTTGGATTGTTTCCAATATGGGGCTATTGTAAGTAAACAGGGCTTTGGACACTCATTTACATGTCTTTTGGGGTACTTGTACAGGTATTTCTGTTGGGAATATAGACCTAAGAGGAGAATTTCTGAGTCATGGAATGTGCATCTGTTCAACGTTCATAGATACCAAATTGTTTTCCAAAGTGACTGAGCCAATTTATATTTCCACTTCTTCCACTAGAAGTATATAAGGGTTCTTGTTGTTGCCTATCTTTGCCAATATTTGGCATTGTTAGTTCGTTTAATTTTTGCCATTCTGGGGTTTGCATGGAGATAGCTAAGGTGGTTTTGGTTAGCATTACCTTAATTACTAGGGAGATTGAGTACCTTTTCATACATGTATTGACTATGTGGCTATCCTCTTTTATGAAACGTCTGCTTGTGTCTCTTGCCTATTCTACTGGAGTATCTGTGTTTTTGTTGTTGATGTGTTGATGTTCTTCATATATTCTGGATCAAAGTCCTTTCTTAGTTATATGTGGTGCAAATCTCAGCCATTCTGTGGCTTACTGTTTTACTTCTTTGTAGTGTTTTTGGTGAACAGGAATTGTAAATTTTAATGTAGGTCAATTTTCCAGGCTTTTTCTTTGTATTCAGGTACTTTTTGTATACTATTTAAGAATTATTGAGGCACCTGGGTGGCTCTGTCAGTTAGACATCTGACTCTTGATCTCAGCTCAGGTCTTGATCTTGGGATCATGGGTTCCAGAGCCATGCGGGGCTCCTCTACTTAAAAAAAAAAAAAAAAAAAAAATTTCCCTGTTCCCAGCTCATGAACAAATTATCCTTTGTTTAATTCTAAAATCACTTTATTTTTGCTTTTCATTCTTAGAATTATCGCATGATACTGGTCTCTATGCACAGTGTGAAGTAGAATTCATTTCTCCTGTTTTTCAGTATTCTAATTCTCCTAAGTCTCCCAGGATCATTTATTGAAAAGACATTTTTGAAATAGTGTGCTGCAGTGCTGTCTATGACATAAATCAAATGTCTGGATAGGTGAGGGTTGCTTTCTGTGCTCTTTCCTCCAGTCTATTGGTCTATTTGTCTATTCTTATGCCAATACCACTCAGTCTTTATTACTACAGCCTTATAGTAAGTCTTGATATATAGTCAAGCAATTCTGTACTCTGATCTTTTTTATTTTTAAAATTTATTTATTTTTTATTAACATATAATGTATTATTTGCCCCCAGGGTACAGGTCTGTGAATCATCAGGCTACACATTTCACAGCACTCACCATAGCACATACCCTCCCCAGTGTCCATAATCCAGCCACCCTATCCCTACTCCCCCTACCCCCCAGCCACCCTCAGTTTGCTTCATGAGTTTAGGAGTCTCTTATGGTTTGTCTCCTTCCATAATTCTGTACTCTGATCTTTCAAGAAGAATTATTCTTTACAGTATTGGTTATTCTTGACCTTTTTTATATTATTTTGGACTCTTTCTATATTCTTACTAAAGTTTTGAAGAGCCTGTCAATATAAATTTTTTTTTTTAAATTTAAATGCAGAGACTTGGATTAAGATGGCGTTACATTTAAAGATCAATTTGGTGGGTGTGGTAGGTCACAAAAATTACAGGCACAAATTTTTCCCCCTTTTGTATGTATGCCCCTTTGTAATATTTCTTCACACCCCCCCCCCCCCCGGAATTAGGTTTGCCTTGTAACTTAATTTGGCTAATAAAATGCAGCAGAAATGACATTCTGTGAATCTTCAAACTAGGCTTCCAGATGTCTTGTAGCTTTTGTTCTCATCCTCTGAAACCCTGAGACTATCCGGTGAAGAATTCTGGCCTAGCTTCAGTGGGAATGAGAGACCACATAGAAAGAGAGATCCACCATGAGACGTGTGAGGAGGCCATCTTAGACCATCCAGCCACTCACTGGCAGTGACTGACACCGGGCAGATCAGAAGTTCTCAACTGGGTCCAGCCCAAATGACTGAACCACAGAATGATGAATGGATAAAATAGTTGTTTTAAGCCACTCAATTTTTTTTGGTGGTTTTTAAATGCCACAATAGATGACTAATCTAGAGAGTATTGACATCTTTATAAAACTGAGTCTTCAAAACCATGAATATAAATATACCTTTGCATTTATATGGGATTTCTTTAATTTCTCTCCAAAATGTTTTATTGATTCCTCATTAGACTTCTTTTCCCTTTGTCATTTAATTGTGGGGAAAAAATTGACATTCAGGGACGCCTGGGTGGCTCAGTCAGTTAAGCGTCTGCCTTTGGCTCAAGTCATGATCCCAGGGTCCTGGGATCGAGTGTCCCATATGGCTCCTTGCTCAGCAGGGAGGCTGCTTCTCTCTCTCCCTGCTTGTATGTGCTCTCTCTGACAAATAAATAAAATCTTTAAAATTTTTTTGAAAATTTTCAGAGAATTTGAAAGAATTCTATAACAAATCCTGTATATCTACAACCTATTTTTCAGCTAACGTTCTCTTCAGTTGACCTATTTTGTCATCACCTTTGACTGAGTTTTTAATTTTGGCAATTATATTTTTTGGGTTTAGAATTTCAACTTGATTCTTACCAACAAATTCTAATTCTCTGCTGAAATTCTAAATCTTGTGTTTTATCTCCAATAGAGCAAGCACAATATTTTAAAGTGTGTTTGTTTCTATTACCTGCTTTTTTTCTGTCAGTTCTCCTTCTTGTTTTGTCTTGTGTAAGTGGTCATTTCTTTATAGTGTGTCAGACATATGTTTGGAATAATGAAGATATAATTGAAGGCCTAAAATGATGTAATCTTTTACCACAGTATTTACCCTTACTTCTGCAGGCTCCTGGGGGAATCTATCAAGTTAGGACTACCTTAGTCCAATTTCAGGAGTTGAAATAGTTGGACGGTGGACTGTAGTCCCCAGTAAAGATCTGTCTACCTTTGTGTCACCCATATTTCTAGGATGTAGATCTTTGGGGCCTCAACCCAAAGTGACAAGGATTTACCCCTCAATGAGGCCTGGATTTCATTCCCTCTCCCCTTGGCCCTAATTACCACTTCAGCTTCTTAGCTTCCTGTTCTTCCCTTCTGGAATCAGCACATGCTTGCGTGTGGGAAAATCGACTTCAAAGCTGGGCTCAACTTTGGAAAACAGTGTGGAGATTCCTCAAGAAACTAAAAATAGAGCTACCCTATGACCCTGTAATTGCACTACTGGGTATTTACCCCAAAGAAGCAGATGCAGTACAAAGAAGGGCCACACGTACCCCAATGTTCATAGCAGCAATGGCCACAATCGCCAAACTGTGGAAAGAGCCAAGATGCCCTTCAACAGATGAATGGATAAAGAAGATATGGTCCATATATACAATGGAATATTATGCCTCCATCAGGATGAATACTCAACTTCTGTATCCACATGGATGGGACTGGAGGAGATTATGCTGAGTGAAATAAGTCAAGCAGAGAGAGTCAATTATCATATGGTCTCACTTACGTGTGGAGCATAAGGAAAAACATGGAGGGCATTGTGAGAAGGAAGGGAAGGGTGAATGGGGAGAAATCGGAGGGGGAGACAAAACATGAGAGACTGTGGACTCTGAGCAACAAACTGAGGGTTTTGGAGGGGAGGGGGTGGGGGTTGGGCGAGCCTGGTGGTAGGTATTGAGGAGGGCACGTATTGCATGGAGCACTGGGTGTGGTGCATGAACAATGAATCTTGTAACACTGAAAAAGTAAAATAAAAGTGTTTGGGGAAAAAAAAATAACAAAATAATAAAAATAAAAGTTGCCAAAAAACTGACCAAAAAAAAAAAAAAAGCTGGGCCCACCTCCCTGAACCTCACTCTTCCCCGAGAATCTGGCATATTCACGCTTTACCACCTTATTTGCATTTAGATGCATTTAGATTAAGTTTTTTTCTTTTCATATCTTGTCCATGTTTTCTAGTCATCCTCAGTGGGAGTGATTGGCCCAAATTACCTAGTCTACCATTACCTGAAGCAGTAATCATTGCCTATATTTTAGTAAACATTTTAAATGTTCCACACCAAACATGGTGTGATGAAATATTCTTAATTTGTCAACAACTGTAGCCTTTTCTTAAACGATTAATTTAATCAACCCGTCACTGGATAAATGGGAGGAAAGATACAATTTTTAATATGTCCATCATAAAAATTATATTGTTATAATTATGGTACCATTTCAGCAACATACTAAAATGAAATCACTTATTATGTAATATGCAAAAATGTTGAAAAATATTTTTTAAATATTAAGAAGTTCAAGAAAATGTATGCATATTAAAAGAGGTTTGAGAGAATTTCTCAGTCAAGACAGGAAGGGAATGCAAATTTTGGATCTTGAGTGCCATATTATGGGATTGAGTATGTGGCAGAGCATTCGGGATGGTCTTATTTTAGGAAATCCATGCCTAGGGATACAATGACCTTTTTTTACAGTGAGATTACAAGGGGGAAAATGGAATTATTTTTGTAAACTTGGAAGTTCTCTTTTTTTGATTTTAGAATTCTTAAAAAAAATCTTCTGGGGCAATATGGATAAAGCGAGGTCAAAAGGTACAAACCCTGGGATGCCTGGGTGGCTCAGTGGGTTAAAGCCTCTGCCTTCGGCTCAGGTCATGATCTCAGGGTCCTGGGATTGAGCCCTGCATCGGGCTCTCTGCTCAGCGGGGAGCTCGCTTCTCCCTCTCTCTCTGCCTGCCTCTCTGCCTACTTGTGATCTCTCCCTCTCTGTCAAATAAATAAATAAAATCTTTAAAAAAAAAAGGTACAAACCTCCAGTTATAAGAGAAATAAGTCCTGTTGATGGAATGAACAGCATGGCAACTATAGTTAATAACACTATATTGCATATCTGAAGGTTGCTAAGAGAGTAGATCTTACATGTCCCCATCACAAGAAAAAAAAAAGAAATTTCATTAACTATGTGTGTTGACAGATGTTAACCGGACTTACTGTGGTGATCATTTTGCAGTAAATATTAATATCAGATCATTAGGTCGTAGACCTGGAACTGATAATAATGTGATATGTCATTTATACTTCAATTTTTAAAAAAGGATATTTTGGTTTGCTTAGGTATTGATAGGTGCTAATTTTCGGTGACTATGCTGTTTTTCTAGAGTCTCTTCTTTCATTTGAGCAAATGATTCAAATTATTTTTGAAAATTAAAAACCATAACGTTCAATATTTTCTCTTGGAACTTGAGTTTCTTATGTAAATAAAATACATGAAGAAGGGGCACCTGGGTGGCTCAGTCGGTGAAGCGTCAGCCTTCAGCTCAGGTCATGATCCCGGGGTCCTGGGATGGAGAACGGCATCGGGCTCCCTGCTCAGCAGGGAGTCTGCTTCTCCCTCTCCCCTTCCCCCCTGCTTGTGTTTCCTCTCTAGCTGACTCTCTAATAAATAATAAATAAATAAATAATAAATAAAATCTTAAAAAAATACAAGAAGAAGAAAGTTAAAAGAAAAAGAAAATTAGCAGGAGAAATGATCATGTTCCTACAAGCACCAAAAATTGGTGCCTGCCTAGAAATAAACATAAAAAGATGTGTAAATGAAGTTTATGTGAATAAAAAATTTTTCCAAATTTGTAGGGATTTGAAGAATTATAGAACCCTTTCAGAATGGAAAGTCAGGGGCGCCTGGCTGGCTCAGTGGTTTAAAGCCTCTGCCTGAGGCTCAGGTCATGATCTCAGGGTCCTGGGATCGAGCCCCCCATTGGGCTCTCTGCTCAGTGGGGAGCCTGCTTCCCTCTCTCTGGCTGCCTCTCTGCCTACCTGTGATCTCTCTCCTCTCTGTCAAATAAATAAATAAAATCTTAAAAAAAAAAAAAAGAAGAAGAAGAATGGAAAGGCAGAGTCAAACACCGAGAGACCGCTGTTTTTTCTTACTGAGTCTTCTGGTGCTTTGGGTATACACAACATGGAATACAACAAACATGGGCGCGCTTTCATCGTTTGACTCATTTCGCAAAGAGCCTTGGGTCAGCAAATCTGCAGGATTCAATTCTGATACTTTCTTCATACCTTTGACTTATTTAAAAATCTCATTTATGGGGGCTTCTGGGGGCTCAGTTTATTAAGCCTCTGACTTTCAGTTTCCCTCAGGTCATGATCTCAGGCTTGTGAGACAGAGCCTGGCCCCGGGCGTGGAGCTCAGCGGGGGTCAGCGGGGAGTCTGCTTGAAAATTCTCTCCCTTTGCCTCTCCCTCCAGTTACTTTCTCTCTCTCTCTCTCTCTCTCAGATCAATCTTTAAAAAATCTAATTTTTTGTTGATCATATTTAGATGCTTTCATACAAATACAAAAATACAAAAAAAAAAAGTAAAAATACATGAATACCTATTGGTAAATTTAATCATTTGGCCAAATCACTGAAATCAATTAATAAAAGAATTAATAAAAGGTGAACCCCAGAAAGCTTATATAACCATTCAAATTCTTTTTTGCTGGAGTCATTTCTAGATGAAATGTAAATAACTTCTAACTTTATCTAAGAAACTGAACATTTTCTTCCATGTGACATTTCCCTAAATGGAGAAGACAAAGAGTTAGAGGCTTGCTTGGCACATTTTTCCTTTTAATAATTTTCTTCATATAACGCATAGCATCTTGCCTCTTAACTGCACATATTCGGATATTAATTTTGGTGATGAGTTAGAGTGAAAAAGGGCAAGGGGTGGGGAGGCGAAAAGCCAGGTACTGATAAGCGTAAAATTTTAGATCTACTAATGCTACTGATTTTCTTTGTTTCCCTGTGTGTCATTTTGCTGACAGTAAACAAGAAACATTGCCTATCTGTTAAGTGGGTTTCCATGTAGGAAAGAAATTGCACACCTGGCTGCTTGCAGCTTGCTTGTTCAGAGCTGAGCTCCTTGGACAACCTTCTCCGCTGACAGGATGGTCCAAGGATACAGCTATGGGAGACAGCGTCTGGTGGACCCTCATTTTCATCCTGAAATAAAGACTGGAGTATCATTCAGATCTTGCCATTCTGTGAGCGGCTCCGGACTTAGGAGCCACTTCCAATTTTCCTCTCTTCACTTGGGGATGGATGGGAAGAAGGAAGAAGCGAGATTTATTTGTGGGACTAAATGTCTTTTCAGACTTCTCTTCCGTGGTATCTGCGAAATAAAGGGCATGACAGTTAGCAACTGGCATTATATGATAAATACGGTATTTGTCAAATATGACAAGTAGCAACTGGCATTTATATGATACATTTTTCAGGGTCAAGTTGTGCCGCTATTTTTGTAGGGATTTTAATCTTCCGCGTAAGAAAGTATCATTATTTGCTTAACTAACTTGTGTGCCTCCAGGATAAAAATGTGCAGTTCCAGAAGGGTATAGTGGAAGAGCAGAAGCTTTAGACGAACTACTTGACTGGGCAGTTATTCATGCTAGGACTCAACTGCCCAGTCTATAAAAGTTTGGTGAAAACAAAGCGAATTAGAGAAGTTTGCTAGGTTGTTGCAAGGCATAGAGATGTTTTATGTTAATATATCATCAGAATCCATTGACTTATAGGAAAATAAAATTAAGCGATGATCCCACAAATGAGATCTGGAAATGAATTTTGAATTGGTTATTTCTGGAACACAGACATATAAAAAGTTAAACTTCTTTAGTTTAAAAATTCTGAAATTTTGTCCGTAACATTCAGCTAATATTTGTAGTACACATCGATTTGATTTTGTGGCCTATTATGGGGAAGAAGAAAAGATGAAAAAGCAGAGAGGAAATACAGAGAGTTCAAGGTAAAGAAAAAGAGAGAATGAGCCCCAAGGTCCAAATCCAATCACTTAAAGGTCTCTTTGGCTTGAACACTTACAGGTAACCTGAAAGAGTACATATGGAACGTTCGGTTTTGTACCCGGCACACTAATTTAAAAACAAATGTTAGCTATTTTCACTAGCAATATCACTGTGACAGTTTGTATCCCCTTTCACTTGAATAAAATTGTGGGAGTTTTTCTGTTATTCTTTGAAAAACTAGAGTATCCTATCCTGTGTACCATCCGTCAATCATTTTTCTATTATTGGATATGCTTCCACAGTTTTGTAAATGGAACGTCACAAAGTTCATATTTTCCCCTCTCTTCCCACATTTAAACTGGGAAGGAATTACAGTTGATCTTTGAGCAATCCCCCCCCCCCCCAGCAGGAAGGCCATATATCACTTTTGATTACCCCATACTTCACTACCAACAGCCTACTGTTGACTGGAAAGCCTTACCAATAACATACAGTTGATTAGTACATATGCCATATTCTTACAGTAAAGTAGAGAAAGGAAAAGACTTACTCAGAAAGTCATCAGGAAGAGAAAACACACTTAAGGACTGTACTGTATTTCTTGAAAAAATCTGTGTGTAAGTGGATCCTCGCAGTTTAAACCTGTGTTGTCCAAGGGTCAACTGTATGTTTGATGTATATTTTCTTGTACTATGGTTAGTATTTTGTAACTTGTTTAATTCTTTTTTTTTAAAGATTTTATTTATTTATTTGACAGAGAGAGATCACAAGTAGGCAGAGAGGCAGGCAGAGAGAGAGGGAGAAGCAGGCTCCCCGCTGAGCAGAGAGCCCGATGTGGGGCTCGATCCCAGGACCCTGAGATCATGACCTGAGCTGAAGGCAGAGGCTTTAACCCACTGAGCCACCCAGGCACCCCAGTAACTTGTTTATTCTAAAGCCATTTACAAACCACTTAAAGACCTTAACAGTTGGAACCAGCATTTCTAGTTTTTAAAAATAATGTCAAAGACATTAAGTTACCTGTTTTTGGACTCTTTGCTCAGGAAAAACATGGAGGACATTGGGCGAAGGAAAGGAAGTATGAATTGGGGGAAACCAGAGGGGGAGACAAAACATGACAGACTGTGGACTCTGAGCAACAAACTGAGGGTTTTGGAGGGGAGAGGGGTGGGGGGTTGGGCGAGCCTGGTGGTGGGCATTGAGAAGGGCACATATTGCATGGAGCACTGGGTGTGGTGCATGAACAATGAATCTTGTAACACTGAAAAAATAAAATAAAATTAATTGGAAAAAAATAAATGAAAATAAAAATTAAAAAATGCTATGTAAACTCTAAAGCATTGCATGTTACCTACTCTTCTAAATACATGAAAAAACTTGGCTGGTGGGTGAATCAGAAACTTACTGATATCATGGCTCCATCCTGCAGGTACAAGGACATAACATCTCCCTCAGAGATGTTATGTCACATGGCCTAGCTTTTAAAACTAGGCAGTGAATCTAAGTCTTAAATTAGCTCTGGAGACGTTTCACTTGTCAGGTTTAGAGGTCCTATTCGATTTTTCTCTCCATTCAGCAAATTCATGATTTCCATCTCACTGAGCTAGAATGCATGCATCCTGGAATATTCATGACAAGGGTATGAACTGAGCTAATTTTAGGCCCAGCAGGTCTCTGGGAACAAAGCAATAATTAACAATCCGGACAGAAAGGAGATACATTCTGGAATTCGGAGTACTAACTTTTTCATGTTGAGCATGACCTCCCTTCTTTTTTCCTGAAATGCCATCTGCAGATTCCCTTTGTGCTTCCGAACCAATGAGTGGAAGGAATCTTAGGCTGGTGGGGCTTGGTACCTAGAAGTCACAAGTAAAGAGTTAGCAGGACGTAATTCAGACAATTACTTCTATAATGTGAATTCAGGGGTGGAGAATGGCGGGAAAAAAAGGTCCAACTGCTTTAAAATATGCCCTCTTCCCAGATGCCCACTATTCCTTCCTCACAATTTGTCCTTAGCATCACCTGTAGCTTAAGTGTTTGTTCCTGTTATAATGAACATGTTCTTGGGAAGGAGAAGGAACATTTTAAGAAATAATTTAAGATTACATCGAAATATTTCATCTTCCGTTTATTACTCCTGGTCAAATTAGTTCTTTAATTTAATGGAGATTTATCTTGAGTGGACACTGGAAGGTGAGTAAGGAGGAAGAAATTCTGGGCAGGGAGATGGCACAGGCAAAGTCACAGAAGAGGGAAGAGCGCAGATGCTTAAGGACAGACAAATACTGTGGCCTAGCTAGAGTGTAAGGTGCATGGAGGAAAGGGGTAGAAAATGAGATCAGACACTTCAGGCAGAGGCCAGATTATGAAAGGTGTGTAGGCCAGGCTAAAAGTGTTTGAATTTTATCCCGTAGGTGATGAAGGACCAGGATAGAATCTGAAATAGTTTCCTGTGGTGTTTAGTGTAGCATGGCAGAGACAAGTGATCAAGGCCATGGACACACAGAACTCGAAACTTCTTCTGACACAGCATGCCCATAGAAGCGGCAGTTGGCTTGGTGACGTGATTTTCTTCCACCCTGTTTGGTAGCCCAGGTTCAGGAATGAGATGCCACATTAACTACCCTAGTCCTAGAAACCTCCAACTCACCCTGTATATAGGCAGAGAACCAAAAACAATCCCTGCCTCTCTGTTTTCTGTCAGGAATCCTTCTAAGGCACGTCTTCGAATCTGCAAAACACAGGAGGGAATGTTTAATGCAAAGGGCACATTCCATCGGCGGCAAAATTCCTGGGTTCAGATCCTGACCCTGCAGCTTATTAGCTGAATGGTCTTGGGCAAGTTCTTCCCCTGTCGACTACTTATGAAGATCAAATGAAATAACACATATAGCACGGTGTTACTCAAATTGTAAGATTTAGTATCATTGTATTATTATTACTGATAACGGTACGTCAAAAAGAAGGAAATGAATACATTTTATACAATTGAGAAAGAAAATGAATGGGCAAAACAAGATTCTGTTAAAAATCAGAGATCCCTGAGAAAAAGGTGTTTTAATTCAACGTTAGCATTAAAGTTTCACTATTTTACCAACTAGTTAAGAAGACAAAGGTGTGCAAAGGAGAAGGAGATCCTTGGGGCACTCGTTTCAAGAGCTTTAAAACTTTGTTCAAGATTTCCCAAAATATATTTAATGCTTCAGTTAAATTACTTTAAAAGATTATTTCTTCAAATTGGAAGAGAATATTAGAAGTATATGCCAATCTTTATTTTTAGGTTGTGCTATTTCAATCCTATTCAACAAAACTGAGTATCTGTTATGTGCTACGCATATGTCTTTGGCCACAAAGAGCCTAGGACTCGGTGATGGGTAGGCAGTAACGTAAGTATACAAATATTCTGGTTCACTAGAGAACACGGTAAATGAATATGTTATATCCACTCTTTAGGAATATTAGAATGAAAGCAGGACCCATTTCTCTCCTAATTCTGCATTGATGTGTATCAGTCTATGATACGCAGAATCATGGTAACCAAAGATGTCCACACCCTATTTCCCCCACCCCCAGCCTGTGACTACAACTGCCTCACTTGGCAAAAAGGACTCTGCAGATGTGATTAAGGTCAAGAACCTTAAGATCCAGGTGGGTCCAGTCTAATCACAGGCATCCTTAAAAGCAGAGACCATTTCCCACTGGGTCAGAGACCTGTGAGCCCAGGGAAACCCTTAGGGAGAAGCCATATTTTTTGGCTTTGAAGACAAAGGAAGGGGGCCACAAACGAAAGCTTTGAGATTCACCCCTTAGAGCCTCCAGAAACGGAACGGAGCTCTGGAAACATCTTAACTGTAGCCCAGCAAGACCCAGGTCAGGCTCGTGACATACAGAACTGTAAGATAATGAGTTTGTATTGTTTAAGCCACCAAGTACATGGTAATTTGTAACGGCAGCAATAGAAAACTAATACACTGGAGAGATCTAAATTCAGGAAAACAAAAGCAAAGAGCTTTCTTTTGTTTGTTTGGTTTTTTTTTTTTTTTTTGGTTCATTTGTTTTATGGCTACCTTGGGAGAAGAAAGAGACTTGAAAAACTTAAAGTCATGATCCACTTCAAAGGCCTTTAGGGGTGTACGTTTGAAAAGCAAAGACATTGAGCTCATTTTTTTCCATCTGCATAAAAAGATACAAAGAACACTGTTTAGCACGTACCCACAGCTTTTAGTCTCTGCCTGCTAAACAAGCATCCATGACCTCTGTCTGTCTTTGGGTCCCCGATTCTCTAGGTCCCATGGCACAGGTCCTAATGATGCTACCTCCGCACTTAGGTCATTCTCCAAAATACCTTTTGAGTGCCTACTGTGTGTGAAGCATTAAGCTAAGAACTGGGTATATAAAGACGTACAAAACATGGCCTCAATCTTCAAGGAACTCACAGAGCTACTGAAGGAGATGTATATTACCAAATCAGAATATACAATTTTGAATACTAAGACAGGTGGTTGTGGTCAAGGCTCAGCAATTACCCAAGGGAGATGGACCAACTTTGCTTGGTAAACTTTACCACAGCTTGATGAGTCTTGGCTCTACGACACCACCTCTCACATTTTGGCAAAACTTCTTCCCCAGGGCTCTTGCTGGCCAGCCTTGAGCACTTCAGTGGGCTTAGTCAGTCACCTGGAACCCTTGTTGATTTTTCTCAAACTGGTCCTGTTTTAACCCAAATTCTATGTGGCTTGTGACTCTTAGTTTGAATTCCTATTTATTCTACCATCTGTTGGACTAGATGATGGCATTGAGTCTTTCCAGCTTTGACCCACTCGGGATTTCCCTAAAGGACTTTGTTTTAGACAATCCCCTCTGATTCTCTCCACTTTGGGCTCGTTGACTCAGTTTTCCCAGTGCTGGTCTGCTCCATGTTGCCAGTCCAGGTAGGTCTGGTCCCCTGGTCCCCATGCTTTGCTGATGTTGAACTCAAATGAGCACTGATCTCTTCCATCAGGACAAAGATCCAATCACATCAAAACCAGGACTGAACAAAAGCACAAGACGCCTTCCTCCAACTCCCTATTTCCTCCTGGGGAACTGTCCTCTTCCCCTAAGGCTTTATGCAATGCTTGTGTCCCCGAGACACAATCAAACCCGTGAATCTACTCAAACTTAGAGCTATCTGACTTCCTTACAAAGGAGCCTATACGATCGTCACCTTGTGTCCCCTATTTATTTCTCAAGCACTTGGTTGCGGTTTTCTTTTTAGCATCCAGATGGGCCTATCTTAATGCTCATTAAATATCTCCACTTGGATGTCCCCCAGGCAACTAAACTTACACTTGTCCAAAACCAAACTCACTATCCTTTTCTTTGGACCTGTTTTTCTTCTCTTGTGTATTCTTGTGTGATTTCTCTAAAGTTTAAAATTCTTATGTTGGCCCATAACAAAAGCCCATTGTGATTTGGCCTCTATAAACTTGCTCTGTGTCCTACCGCGTCTTCCTTGCTTGCTCACTGGACTCCCAGGCCCTGAAAAACTTGATGATGTATCATAGTGTTTCATTAATTAGTGCTTTTACTTAAATAGGATTCAACTAAGCAAAAAAGACCTAAATTGCCTCTGTGGTCCTCTTTGATTGGTTACGTCCCATTTATTCCTCTGGGATTATCTTAAAACTTAAATTTTCTTAGAAGTACTATTATACTGAATTGTAGCTTTTTGGTTACATATTTCTCGCCTCCACTGGACGGTGACATTATTGAAAAGCCCTGGACTGTTCACCTTTGAATTCTCCACGTTCAGCCCAGTGTCATAGTAGCATAAGAGTTTAATTCTTGTCTGTTCATCTAAAAACAAGACAACACACACACACACACACACACACACTCACACCCAGTGGTCTTACTTTTGCCGATCAAATACCAGAGGATATTCATATTTTTGCTTCTTCTCTGTGAACTTGTTTTCTTCTTTTATTTCTACCGGATATTCATTAACATCACACGGCAAAATGAAATCACTTGCTTGTGATATTTCAAACATTCTTCGCTGTCCAAAATACCCACAGTAATGACCATTGGAGGCATACCAGAGCCTGAGGAGAGGCAAAGGTAGGGAGAAGAAAGGGACTGGAATTCAGTGGAAGTTATTCTGTTTATCGGATCATTTATATGGATTTTTCACTGATCCATTAGGGGTTTGAAGCTTCATTCTAGGACTCTTCCTATTAAATACAGGAAACTAATCAGAGCACAGGCATTTTTATCAGTTAGAATTCTAATCTACGACAGTTTTGGGGAAGTGTCAACTTGCATCTGTACTTATGATATCCATTCAAGGAACAGACATTTCGCAGAATAACCCTGCTCACTCAAGGTGACCAGAACCCATGTTGGCCAGTGGATTAGCTGAATTAGGCCTTTGAATGGGCTACATCTCAGCTGTCTACCTCCGTATCAGCATCAGGAGAACTTGCAGGACGGATTTCCTACGAACGCTTTTCCTCTTACCAACATCCTCTCAACCTCCGTCCGTAACTCCTACTATCATGGAAACACCATACTAATTTTTAATGACTGAGCTCTTAAATGGCAGAAGAAATGGCTGTATATCTGTATGCATTATTTCTCCATCTGTTCAGTGCATGAGATCCCTCTAGTAGCCCGCTTGCTTTAAAGTGCCATCGAATGTCGTTAGCAGGAGTATGTATTCTAGTCCTCAAAGAACGACAAAACGGTATGTGGAAGATCTTTCTTTTATGTCTTGATTTCAACCTCAGAGTAGCAAATAATAGTGCAGTCATCATGACCCATGAGGAGGACAAGCTAATTGAGCTAAGAGTTAATTCCACAAAGTCCAAGTGGTTTCCCAGGTCAAGGGGGTGGGCGCTGAGGAGAAGACAGAGCAGAGGTCCAGCCAGCACTCCTCACATCTGACAGCATCCTAAGAATGTAGCATAAATACTTGATATCCCTTACATATTTGAATTCCCCAATACTGTATCAACACTGTGGCCATGTCAGAGCCTTCACTGAAGTGAAATGGGCCGGCCCTTCCAGCATGGAAGTTAGAAGGTAAGGACTACCTTCGGGAGAACTCTAAACTCCCTGTGTTCTCACGGCCTGATTTCCTGGGCCTCAGATAGGGATCTTCACCCCTTCTAGCCTCTTTCCAAGAGCTAAGCCTTTATTACAGTTTTTCCTATTATAAAATCGTCATCTTTTTGACAAGAAAGATTTAGAGTGTTAAAATTGCCTCCTCTGTTAGAAAGCAGCAGCTAGTGTTCGCCAGAGGACGGAGCTTGGTGATAAAGAGAACTGTTTCTGAGAGGGCTATTCATAGAGCTACTTTTTCTGAACTGCGTATCCAGGGAGATCTTCACTTGAAGGAATCGTGAAAGTGACTTCACCATGCCGAGGGTGACAGGTCTGAGCAGGGACTGCTCGTAACAACAGAACTGTATGCACACATGACATGTGTGTGTGTGTGTGTGTGTATTCGTGCTTGTGCTACCATCCCCAATTAGCACTTCTGCTGACAGGTAGCTGAAAATAAGCTGGAAGAGAGACCCAAGGGACAGAGCCGTGAAAAACATCTCGAATAATGAAATGTCATGTCCTTAATTTTTCCCATGAATAAAACAACAGATTCCCTTTCCAGCTGAGGAAAAGCTCTATTTGACCCCAATTAGGACCTTACCCTCACAGACTCACCTCTAATCAACATTTCTAAAAGTTGACCTTCACCCTTCCATACTCAAAACATCTTCCTTTTTTGCCCCCCCCTCCCCCGCCCCCCTTCACAAATGGTACCAACATTCACTGACTCATACAAGCCAGGAGGTATTCTTGATATCTGTCGCTTACCCCCCTTTTCAGTTAAAGTTTCTGTCCCCCGCATTTTACTTCCTAGATAGTTCTCGGGCCCAGACTATTTCCTTCCAGCACTGTTGGTACGGTCCTAGTCCAGGCCACTGCAGTGAGCACAGACTTCAAACTGTTCTCTCTGTTCCCACCTTGCTGCTCCGAAATCCATTCCCTACACATTATTTTTTAAAAAATGTAAATCAGACGATGTCAGTCCTTCACTTACAATCCTTTGGTGGCTGTTTTCTTTCAAAATGAAGACCCAAATCAGCCTCGGGCTCACACAGGGTCTTTTATACAAGGTCAACTATGCCTTCCTTTTTGCCTTCACTATGTTTAAGCTTTCCAATACACTTTGAAGTCTCTCCACCTCTCTCGATCTTTCCTGACTTATTCTCCCAAGAGGATAATTCATTATCATGATTTTGAGGCACTTTAATATGCAGCAATTTGTCTCATGAAGTGTCATAATGTTTCCTTTCTCTTTGTATATTAGTACGTGTGTGTGTGTTCAGCATTTTTTTGTATGTATCCTTAGTATTATCCAGGTGATGAAAAACGGGTAGACTTTGCAAAATCAATCCCATTGTCCGTGAAAAAATTAGCTCACTCCCACTTTTCTCAACATTAAGTTGCACTTTGCTACTACTTTCTTTGTAGGTTTTGATTCTGTGTCCCCTGTGGCCTTCCCTGGGCATGGGTCTATCTCTCTGAGATAATCATCTCGCTTAACTCTTCAAAATAAGCCCACCACAAAACACTTTTATTAAAGTATTTGTTATACTTCTAGTGTAGATGAGTAGGGCATCTCATCTCCTCGCGCACGGAAAAGAATTCCAAACCAGTGGCCATGTTTTCAAAGCCCTTTGTGCGTGCTACTGTTCATTTGTTCATGTATTTATTTATTTTAATTATCCAATCAAGACTGTTTTTAGGGGATATACTTGAGCTTTAGACCCAAATTTTGACCTCTCATGCTCAAAACCCTCAATTCACAATATGAAGGTCCATACCTTACTGAGCCATCGATGGAGGCAGTAAGTACCATTTGCTTGTCTTCTACGTAGATTACTTGAATAATTTCTAAGGAATGAGCACGCCAGGCAAGCAGCTGCTTCAGTTTCTAGAGAGCAACAATAAAGCGTATCCTGAGAAATAAGTATATGCTGATCAAAATCCAATCTTGAGCAAAACCATTAACCATTGCTGAGGCAAGCTTATGAGTGAATGTGTGGACATCTGTACAAGATGCCGTCCCTCTCCCTGCAAGATCTTCTTTGCTCGGGTGCCCAGATTCCATGTTTACTTTGCTAATCTGCCCATATCCCCGGGAGAGGAAAGATCTTACGTCTTTAGCAATTTCTCACTTAAGCGAGGATTAACAGTGCATTTAGTTGAGGATTACAAAATGAGCAGATGAAGGAAAAGCTTTAGGAGGAGGGCTATAGGGGAGGCCAAGGCAGAGTGGAATCAGGAGCAAGAGGAAGCAGAGATGAAAGGTGAGAACCAAAGGGGAGGCTGGTAAAACTTTCCAGTTTTCAAAAAATTTTATCCAGGGATAGCCCTGGCTATTTTGTTCTTCGATTGGTATGTTCCTTCAAGATGTGTCTTATCCTCAAGTGTAGATGCCTTACACAGGCCTGAATTGTGTGAACTAGAGTTGTCAATTGGGGAGCTGGCCGGTAGCAACGATCTCTTCGAGCATGTTCCCTCTCTGTCTGATGAATCCAGATCAAGACGACTTCTTCCTGGGTCATCTACCTAGAGCATTTGTGTGGCTAGAATTCTGGCAGCTTGGGAGTTATCCTACGAGGCTCCTATTCATTTAGACTCTAACCAACGCCAGACACAATTCCTCCTACATTTCTTGGCTTTCTGACTCAGTTCCCTCGAGTTGTTCTTAGAAAACCAGGGGGAAATCTGCATTCTCCTACTTCTTATTGTCTCACAGCTGGTTAAGAACATTCTTGGCATCCAAGAGTTCTTTCTCTGCCTTGGGATGGGATTCTCCAAGGCAAGTGTTTCTCTACTATGTGCCATATCTATAGCAAGAAATACATTTTACTTCATGATCCAGTCAACAGATAAAAGACCTGCACATGCATCCTGAACAAGTTTCAGTATCATTCACACAAAGATAGTTAACCTAACTTGGTGCAGTGCACACTGGTATTGTCTAGTCTATACTATTGCATTTCATTCCACTCCATTCCCCTTTTTTAATGAAAATACAGTCACTATACATTAAATTGATATTATAACCCACAAGTGGGTTAAGACCTATATTTAGAAAAACATTGCTCTATGATTTTTCTTTTCCTGTAGACATGTGTATATTATCATATGTACGATTTCTCCTTTGGTGGATAGATCTTGACTATCCTATCTCTTAGAATATTTATATCACATGGAGCACCTTTTAAATATTAATTATTAATATAGATATATTTATAGAATTAAATAATTATTGATCATTAATAATTAAGAAATAAAAAAATTAACATCTTATGTATAGACTGACCTATTAGGTTTTGGTTGTAGTTGTAATCCATAACTGAACCTGGTTTAATTCATGGTATATATTAGTCTGTGTAGTAGAGAGGCCTTTTATAAGCAGATCCTGTTGTTTATTTGGGAATAGGCAGCCATGTACAAAGTGGAAAAATACACTGTCCACATACAGAAAAGGTTGAAATGAAACCGAATATGGAAGAATTTCAAATAAGTGATTAAAGTCTTTGCTTTTAAGTTAGTAAAAATGCTTTAAGTCTAATTCAATATTATGTTACAGCTTTGTTTTTAAGATTTTCTCTAAATGTAAAGGTCTTGTTTGCCAGTTTATGGAAAGTCCATTTACAAAACTATAGGCTTTGGGTCATATTTTTATGTCTTAAAACTAATCATGGAAGATAATAATCATCACAATTCAGAGAAAGCAGGTAGCCTTCCCCCTATGCATGGTTCAGGAATGTTATTATATGTTTTCATTCCTCTCACAACATGTCTTGTAGGTAGGCCATTTATAGCTGTTCAGAAATGAAACTGTGCTTCGTGAGTTTAAACATTGTTTTCTATTTGATAGTAGTGAGGGTTACATCTACGGGAAGAATGTTGGATTTGAGGACCAGAAGCCTGGTTCTAGCCTCATCGTAGTCACTACCTGCCTGTGTGCTCCTAGTCAAGCCAGGCTCTGATTTCCCCTCGGCAAAGTGGAGATAATCATACTGAAGCTAAACATCGGAACACTATCTCTAAGACATTCCTAGAAACGAAAAGAAAATTCCACGGATCAAATGAAATAATGTTTGAAACAGTAACCATTCTGTGACACTCTGCAAGGAATCCAATCCTAATCCATGTAACCATATGTCTCTACCTAGGATCCAAAAGCAAAAAAAGAAATTGCTATTTGCTTGCTTTCTGGATTTGAAATATAAATGTAAAGGGAAATAAGCCTAGGGTAAAATAGTGCTTCGTTGCTGCAACCTTTAATTAGTGTTGATTCTTTATAACATATGTAGCTATATTTGTATATCTACATTCGCACAAAAATGCATATTTAAATGGTTATGAATAAGATTGGTGCCATTTACATTGCATTAACACTAAAAAGAGCATAAAATATGTTTGAATTACAAGGAGGATTTAGACTAGATGTGAGGAAGAGTTTCTTTTAAATTGAAGTACAGTTGACATACAATGTTATGTTAGTTACTAATGTACAACACACCGATTGGACAATTCTGTACATTACACAGTGCTCACCATGCTAAGCGTGGCTAACATGTGTCACAATACAAAGTTACTACAGTGTTATTGACTATATTCCGTATGCTGTACTTTTTATCCCCATGACTTATTTATAATGACTGGACACTAGGTTAGACTCATACGGAAAAATTATAGAATCTCCTGTGAAGATATACAGCCTGTATAAACTAACTATGGAGGACTAGATGATGTGAGAACTCTTTTAAGCTCTGGGATTCTACACAGATTCTCTCGAATAAGTGAAAACATGAAGACTACATAAAGCAGCCGATGGTGGGCTCACTCACTCATTCATCTTCTCTTTTCACCAGTAAACCATTGTTATTTGGCATGTAGCTTGTTTCTTGTTTCTGTTTTTATTTCAAGTATAATTAACACACAATGTTATATTAGTTTCAGGTGCGCAATTAATGATTCAACAATTCTCTACATTTCTCGGTGCCCATCAAGATAAGAGTACTCTTAAGTTTCAAGAGTATTATATATGACTCAAGAGCAGGAAGTCTTGTCTTGTTCTCTTTTGTCGTATCTAGCACAGAGAAATGGTCAATTAGTAAGTGCTGGTTCATGAATTAAACTAAATTAAAGTTCTTACCTTTTCTTCATGAGGCGGATCCAGGAAGGAACCAATACTGCAAAGGATAACATGTCCTTCTGTATAAAATGTAAACATTGGAATCTTTAGATAGATATCATGTTATCTAAGCAGATACCACCCAGGCCACCAAACTAATTTGACTTAGGCATTTACGACAGTAAATAAAATACAATCTTAAAAACCCGAAATGAAAGAAAAATCTCATGTAGGAATCCTGTTTTGTTGAGTGTACATGTCAACTTCCTTATGCCTTATTGTTGCCATGGATACTCAGAGTTCTTCTAGATGTCAGGGTAGATGAAATAGAAATAAATGCCCTACTACCAAATGGAGTCCAAACCCTTACAGAGTTAATCATTCTACAGTCCAAATGATAGTGACAAAACTAGATTTAGAAAACCGACAAGGACTACATCTAGGCATATTCGAACTGCAGAAAGAAAAAGAAAACTCTTGAAAGAAACCAGAGGGAAAAAATACCTTATTTATAAAGGAACAATATAAGAATTATATCTAACTTCTCAGAAACCGTGCAAGCAAGAAGAGTGGAATGGAATATTGAAGGGTTGAGAGAAAAATCATCAAACTAGAATTCTGTACCTTGTGAAGTTGTCCTTTAAAAAATGAAGGGGAAATACAGACTTCCCCAGACGAACAGAACTTGAGAGAATTTGTTGCTAGTACATGTGCCTTGCAAGAAATATCAAAAGAAGTTCTTGGGACGCCTGGGTGGCTCAGTCGGTTAAGCGTCTGCCTTTAGCTCAAGGCATGATCCCAGCGTCCTGGGATCAAGTCCCAAAATGGGCTCCCTGCTCAGTGCTCTCCCTCTCCTTCTAATCCCTCATGCTCTTTCTCAAATAAGTAAATAAAACCTTTTAAAAAATCCTAAGAGTTCTTTTTAAAAGATTTTATTTATTAATTTGTCAGAGAGAGAGAGAGAGAGAGAGCACAAGCAGGGGGAAGAGCAGACAGAGGGAGAAGCAGGCTCCCTGGAGCCTGATTCGAGGCTCCATCCTGGGACTCTAGGATCATGACCTGAGCTGAAGGCAGAGGCTTAACCGACTGAGCCACCCGGCATCCCTAGAGTTCTTAAAAGAGAAGGAAAATGATACAGGTAAGAAATTCAGATTTATACGGGCGCCTGGGTGGCTCAGTTGGTTGAGCGGCTGCCTTCGGCTCGGGTCATGGTCCCGGAGTCCCGGGATCGAGTCCCACATCGGGCTCCCAGCTCCATGGGGAGTCCGCTTCTCACTCTGACCTTCTCCCTTCTCATGCCCTCTCTCACTCTCTCTCTTTCCTAATAAATAAATAAAATCTTTAAAAAAAAAAAATAAAAATAAAATAAAAAAGAAATTCAGATTTATACAAAGAGAAGGAGAGCATAATAGAAGGAATAAGTGAAGATAAAAACTAGCAGCAGTTTATTTAAAGCAAAACAGCAACAATATATTTGACGACTGTAACTTACAGATACTTGAAATGAATAACAGCTATGACATAAGGGAGGGGAAGGAGAACATAGGAATACTTTTTTATTACAAGGCACTGTACTACTTGTACAGTGTCCAGTGAGGTGATGTAGTATTATTTGAAAGTGGACATGAATTTGTTGTAAATGTATATTTCTTTCCCTTTTTTTAACTTAACATATAACGTATTATTTGCCCTAGGGGTACAGGTCTGTACACATTTCACAGCACTCACCATAGTGTAAATGTGTATTTTGAATTCTAGGGAAAATTTAAACTCAAAGAAATTTAAAAAGATGTATAATTGATATGCTAAGAAAAGCTATGCTAAGAGAAAGTGGAATGATATAAAATGTTCACTTAAAACCACAAAAGGCAGGTGGGGCGCCTGGGTGGCTCAGTGGGTTAAAGCTTCTGCCTTCGGCTCAGGTCATGATCTCAGCGTCCTGGGATCGAGCCCCGCATCGGTCCCTCTGCTCAGCAGGGAGCCTGCTTCCCTCTCTCTCTGCCTGCCTCTCTGCCTACTTGTGATCTCCCTCTCCCTCTGTCAAATAAATAAATAAAATCTTAAACACACACACACACACACAAAAGGGAGAACAAAAAGCCCAGAGTTGGGCTTCATACCAAGTGAGCCTGGAGCATGCTTGAGATTCTCTCTCTCCCTCTGCTCCTACTCCCCCACCCCTGCTCCTGCTTTCTCTCTCTCTCTAAGAAAAAAAAAAAAAGAATTATACACAATGGCCAACATTTAAAAATCAATTAATGTAATCTATCACATCAAGAGGCTAAAGAAGAAAAATCATATGATCACATCAATAGCTAGAAAAAAAGCAGTTGACAAAATTCAACACCAATTCATGATAAAAAGCCTCAATTTAGATATAAAATTTACACCTTTCCCACACAAATGCACACAAAAACAAATAAACCAACTCAAAACAACTCTAAGGGTAACATGTATAACGATAAAGCTAGAAGAAAATCTAAATGACATCAGGTTTGGCAATGACTTTTTAGATACAACACCAAAGTCAATCCATGAATGAAAGCATCAATAAGCTGGACTTCATTAAAACTGAAAACTTTCAGAGGCGCTTGGGTAGCTCCATCAGTTAAGTGTTCAACTCCTGATTTTGTCTCAGGTCATGATCTCAGGGTCCTGGGATCAAACCCCGAGTCAGTCTCCTCACTCAGTGGAGAGTTTGCTGGAGATTCTCTCTCTCTGTCTTCCCTGCCTCTTCTGTACTCTCTCCTTCTCTCTTTCTCTCTCTCTCTCTCAAATAAATAAATAAATCTTTAAAAAATTGAAAAGTTCTGTTCTGCAAAAGACACTATCAAGAGAATAGAAAGACAAGCCACAGACTGGGGGAAAATATTTGCGAAAGGCTTATGTGATAAAGGACTCTTATCCCAAATATACCAAAACTCTTAAAAGTCAACAATAAGAAAATAAACAACCTGATTAAAAAATAGGCCGAAGATTTCAAAGATCCCTCAACAAGAAAATAGACAGATGGCAAAAAAGTATATGAAAATAATCCACATTGTATGTCATTAGAGAAATGCAAATTAAAACTACAAGGAGATACCATTATTACAAGCCTTTTAAAATGGCCCAAGTCCAAAACACACAGATGTCTATAGCAGCTTTGTATATTATTGCCAAAACTTAGAAGTAACCAAGATGTCCTTCAGTAGGTGAATGGATGAATAAACTGTAGTCCATCCAGGCAATGGAATCTTATTTAGCACTAAAAAGAAATGAGATATCAAGCCATGAAGAGACACAGAGGAAACTTAAATGAGTTATTTCTAAATGAAGGAAGTCTGAAGAGGCTTTATACTGTCTGATTTCCAATATGAGGTTCTGTGAAAAGGAAAACTGTGGATGCAATCAAAAGATTAATAATTGCCAGAAGTTAGGGAGGAGAGAAGGAAGACTAGGCAGGGCACGGGATTTTTGTTGAAACTACTCTCTAAGGTATTATAATGGTGGATGCACATCACCCAGGCATTTGTCAAAACGCATAGAATACACACCTCCAAGAGTGAACCCCAGTGTGAACTATGCATTTGGGATGATAATGACGTGTCACTGTAGATTCTGCAATTGTAACAAACGTGCCACTCTGGTGCAGGACGTCAGAAGTGGGGGAGGCCAGGGGTGGCTGAGGGGTCAGTCTGTTGAGCGCCCTACTCTTGTTTTCGGCTCGAGTCTGATCTCAGGGTACTGAGATTGAGCTCTTCCATTGGGCTCCACGCTCAGCGGGGAGTCTGCTTGAGATTTTTTCCCTTCTCCTTCTGCCCCTTCACCCCCAGCCCCCCTGCATGTACTCTCTTTCAAATAAATAAATCAATCTTAAAAAGAAAAGTGGGGGAGGTTTGTATTGGAGAGGGTGAGAGCAAGATGTGTATGATAACTCTCTGTAATTTCTACTGAATTTTTCTGTGAACTTAAAACGGACATTAAAAAAAAAAAGTCTATGTAACAATAAAAAAGCAACGACTAATAATACCTGATTTAAAACAGTGATGAGATAGCAACCCACATAATTCTGTTAACATCTACTGTAGCACAGAAAAAGGAAGCCTAAGGTCATAACCTAGAAGTCTCCTCTAATTATAATATAGATGAAGCTGGATTGGATCCCAAACCTACCCCACTCTAGTTTTCTAGATCACAACAAAAAACACAAATCTCAAGAAGTAGAAGGGCTAAAAAAAAAAAAAAGTAGAAGGGCTATATGATAGTGAACTCTTCCCTATTAGTAACCCTAATAGAGGTGTGGTCTGAGAATTCTGTAGATAATTTCAAATTTTAGTTCTATGTATTTTGCTAGAAAAAAACTTACCCCGTAGTAAGTAAAGTTAATGCAAAAATATGTGGGCAATTATTTTTTAAAAGGAATGCAATTTTTTTTGTAAAGATTTTATTTATTTATTAGAGAGAAAGAGATTGAGAATGAGAGGGGAGAAGGTCAGAGGGAGAAGCAGACTTCCCGCAGAGCCGGGAGTCCGATATGGGACTCGATCCCGGGACTCCGGGATCATGACCTGAGCCGAAGGCAGTCGCTTAACCAACTGAGCCACCCAGGCGCCCTAAAAGGAATGCAATTTGCTTGACCTTAGATTTTTCTTTTGGGTGGCTATAAAGCGAAACAACGATAGAAACTATGGAGATAGATATATAAAAGAGGTCAAGAATAAGGATATAGAAGTATAACAGGACAGGTGGTGAGCAATAAAACCAGATAAAATAAAGATAACTTTAAACAAATATTGTAAAGTTACTGTTTATACTGAATATAAATATAAAACATTATTTTCTGTAATTTCCAGAAGACTGAACTAATATTGGTGCCACAAACTGGTTTGTTGGGACTTTTGTAAAATAAGTTTTGAAACGAAATCAACGTTCTTTAAAGAGAAGATGTAAAATTTAAATATTAATGTAACAGCAATATCTGGATGCAAATCTCAAGATTACTAGGGTGTAGAACAAAAGGAAAGGTAAAGTGGCCCAAGCTTTTGTTTAACTGAAAAGATGCTGTTTCAGTATAAATTCTAACAAACTGGCTAGGTTTTTTTGTTTGTTTGTTTTTAAAGAACTTAAACACTAGTAAAATTTAAAAATGCATGCACACACACATCATCTTTCAAAGTTGGGAGAGATGAAAAGAAAGAAAATTCAGGATTCATTCAAAAAATTAAAGTAAGAAAATACAGCACTGAAAAAGAGAATTGTCGGGGCACCAGGGTAGCTCAGTCGGTTAAGTGTCTGACTCTTGGTTTCTGCTCAGGTCAAGATCTCAGGGTCGTGAGATCGAACCCTGTGCCTTGGGCAGGGCTCTGCACTGAGCGTGGAGCCTGCTTAAGATTCTCTTGTTCTCTCTCTCTCCCTTTGCCCCTCCCCCTGCTCTCATACTCTCTCTCTCTAAATAAATAAATAAAATCTTTTTTAAAAAGAGAGAATTGTGTTACATGAGAGGATCAAGACCAACTCTATGAGTTGTAACAATCAATATAAAAGTCCCCTATTGAGAACAGATAATCCCTTTCCTGCTTAATGCCATTACTCCCTCTAATAATGAAGATTAACGCAACATAACTCTTTCAAGATTAAAAATGAAAACTTGGGGCACCTGGGTGGTTCAGTGGGTTAAAGCCTTTGCCTTCGGCTCAGGTCATGATCTCAGGGTCCTGGGATCGACCCCCGCATCGGGTCTCTGCTCAGCAGGGAGCCTGCTTCCCCCTCTTTCTCTGCCTGCCTCTCTGCCTACTTGTGATCTCTCTCTCTCTCTCTGTGTCACATAAATAAACAAGTAAGTAAGTAAATAAAAAATAAATAAATAAATCTTAAAAAGAAAGGAAGAAAAGTGACTGCCTCAAATCACTTTTTTAAAAAATAAAAAATAAAAATAAAAATGAAAAGTACACTTTTCCCACATATAAAGTGAGGGAATAGGTAGTCCTATTTAAAGATGGGGGAAAAAAAGTACCTCATTTAAAGATGGGAAAAAAAAAAGTAGGATGCCTTGCTTTAAATAAGGAGCTGGGAATGGGCTAGGTTCTCGTGATACTCCTTCATTGTTCTATTTATTTAGCAAGCTACTCCTAACACTCTCTCACACAGAAGCACCCTTCGTAGTCTTTTGTCTCAATAAAAGCTATGCATTGGCCTGTCTCCATCTTTATGTCATGTAGGTGGTAGAGCTCCCTGGTGCCGACTCCCTAAGTATGACTTACCCACATTTGCTGTCAAAAGTATCCTGGTGCACAAATCCGTACACAGCGACGTCAGAGAAATGGCAGAATGTTTTGTGAAAGGCAGCATATTTTTCAGCAGTTTTCCCTGAATAAAGTATGATAATAAATTCTATACAATATTAATGTTGGAGTTGAATTTCTCTATAAAAAAATCCATCTAAAAATTATATCTACTACTGGAATAGGATTCTCTTCTTTGTGATAAAAACTAACTGAAACTATCTATAGGGACTTATTTCCTTGAAATGAAATAGTCATAAAGCTGTAACAACTATGAATGAAGAGCAATAGACTCTGATTATTACAGACCACTGCTGTACTTAGGGGGTTGTTCTTACACTTCCTGTGACCATTTCCAAGCACTTCCTCAGACCCCTTTGCTAGGTACATGTTTTCCTTCTAAACAAACATTCTTTTCAGGTTTAAGTGTACCTCATTCATTTCAAGCAGTAATGTTATTGCATTTGCCGTTCCGGAAATATCTGTTGTTGAATATTGGTGCAAGATAACGGGACTGTAAGAGAGTCAAATTCAGTAGATTGTTTTTCAGTTCTTAGGATAAGTCAGTACCAGGAAGGACTTCTGCAGATACTGTCTTAGAGAATAAACATCCGTGCTTTGGAAGAAAGAATTTGCATCTGCTACTCCTTTCCCGAGATTTACTTGGATCTAATCTTTCTTCTGTTTCTCTCTTTTATTTTGGCATTGCTCCAATACTTCAATACTCTCAGGGAAAGCTTTTAATAGCTCGCTTTTTCAAACCAAGGGTCTCCCGCTGAGGAGCTACAAGCTACTGATAGACTTGGAAGTTTTGTCCAGCTTGTGATGTTGGGTCTCACTCTCTGCCATACCAAGCAGCTGTTCTTTCCTGGGTTTCCCACTTGACTCTCTAATGATTTCTTTGTCACCAAGTCTACTCAAGATCCTTCCTTCCATCGTGTCTGTCTTCCCAACTTTAAACTCCACCACACTCTGCTCCAAAGTCATTTAAAACCTTCTGGTAAATAAAAGTTATTTTTTCATGGCAAAATATTTAAGGACACACAGTACAATGTAATAACTTCTTCCAATAGCTTGGATAACTAAAAATTTATAGATATTCGGCATTTGAGTGTTCTTACATTCTTTTACTATACTGTATCATTAATATCCTCTAATATTATTTACATATCCAATGAAATATTAAGTGGCATGTAATCATAGCTTGATTTGAAGAAAAAAGAGATTAGGGGTGCCGGGCTGGCTCAGTCCGTAGAGCATGTGACTTGCTTTTGGGGTTATAAATTCGAGCCCCACGTTGGGTGTAAAGATGACTTAAAAATAAAATCTTAAAAAAAAAAAAGAAAGAAAGATTTGAAATAGTTAACTTAGCAGTTTTGACCTCTTGAGTTACACAATGGCCTATATTGGGTAGCACTTTCAGGGAGCAGGCTGCAAAACCAGCAATTTGGCTAGGAATTTGAAAACATACTCGAACTGGACATGCTCTAGAACCTTAGAAGGTTAGGATTCATTGAGAACTACTTCTTATCTCTCTCATTCTCTGCTGCTCCAGGTAAACAATGGGCCCCATCACCTCCAACTTCCAAAAGCGAAGGTGGCCATCCTCATGAGCCGTGACAATGACAGGGGGCTGAGGATCCATGACATTGGTGCCTCCGGGATGTTTTTTGTCCACTGGCTGTTGCTCTCCCACCGTGACATCAGTTTGCTCACCTACAGAAAAGTGAATGAGCGACCGTGGGTGTTTGCAATACTTGGAATTCCAGATTTTATAGAATGTAAAAGAGGAGGCAGGTAGGAAAACAGCAAACCAACACATTCTTTTTCCTGGGACATGTTTCCCAACCCCAGCGAACTACCCTCAGGGCAGAGAACAAAAAAGCATTAACAGAGTCCTGGATCACTGGAAAAGCCTGAAAATTTTATTTTGACCCTATTACAAAAGCCTCTGCCCTGTAGATAACAGCTAAAGGTCAATATGCGTCCAGTGTAAGTCTTACATATCCAAAATGGCTTATGAATCAAGTATAAGTTTTAGGAAATGAGCCAAAGACTAAGAGGCTCAGTAATGCACTGGGTTTTTAAAAATCTACAATTAGTATTTAAAAATGGAAATTCTACCTCTTAGACTACAGAATCTTACACCTCAACATTTAGTCACAAAAAGAATATATTGTAGAGGCGCCTGGGTGGCTCAGTAGGTTAAGTGTCCAACTCTTGACTTCGGCTCAGGTCATGATCTTGGGGTCCTGGGATCGAGCCCTGCGTCGGGCTCTGTGCTCAGCGTGGAGCCTGCTTCTCCCTCTCCCTCTGCTCCTCCCCCAACTCATGCTCTGTCTTCCTCTAAAATAAATAAGTAAAATCTATTTTTTTAAAAAGAGAACACATTGTACATTCATTAAGGGTATTCTATAACCTAAACTCCCTATTGCAAAGGAATTGTTACAACGAAGGGTGATTTCATACTGACCTTTAACCTCATTGTCATGTATGCTCTGTTTGCTTCCCTGAATTAGGGGAGAAAAAGAGAAAGTATTTCTATGACATTGTGAGGAAATGAGATACATTGGGTGAGTAGATTTTTCAGGGGAATTCACATTCCTTTTTTTTTTTTTTTTAATTTTTAAACATTAGAGTACAGTTGACACACAATGTTACATTGTTGCTTTCATTTTAGGTGTACAACATGGCAACCAGATAAGTCTTTACCTTATGCTATGCTCACATCTGTCCCCATACAACACCATTCCAATACCATTAGACTCTATTCTGTATGCTGTATCTTTTCTTCCTGTGACTTACTCATTGTACAACTGGAAGCCTCAACCTCTTACTCCCCTTCACCCATTTTGCCCATCCCCCTACTGGCAAGCACATTTGTTCTCTGTTAAACTTACATTTCTAAGCATTAAAGTTACTTTTGAATTAATTCTTCTGAAAAAATGTATCACAGAGATCGTCACGCTCACAAATAGGGTATCTGTAACAACAGATATCTTGTGGCTCAGGAAGGGCATAAAAATTAAGAGAAATCAAAAAAAAATTAAGGGAAATAACATCTGTAATGCACGTCAAGTTCTTGGTGTGTGTGATCTCCAATTCTCTTAGCAGCCTTGTGAGTTAGCCTTTGTTATTTCCTTTTTACTGATAAAGAAACAGAAACTCAGAGATTAGGTTATGTCTCTAAAGCTAATCAGAGAATAAAAGAAGCACTTGGATTGAAGTGTAAGTCTGTCTGACTCTTACATCCTTGTAAGTTTATTCTTTGCATGAAACTCGTGGTTCTAAAACAAGTTTTGCAGTAAAAAGTTTCCTTTAAACAAAATCTGACTAGAGATGTAATGTGCAAAATCTATAAGACTGGGACTGAGAACAGAGTTTGAAAACCAGTGTGTTACAAGTTGTGTTGTGAAATTCGTTTTACTTTTTAGCAAAAGAGATTGCCTAGGATTGCTTTATTATTTCAGAAATGTAAAAGTAGCATCTGTCATTTATTTTATTTATTTTTAAAATTTATTTTATTTATAAGTATGTGTTGATTATTTGCATATAGGAAAGCCTTGAAAACATGGAAAGTGAACGATGAGCACAGTTTAGACATTGTTTTTTAGGAAAACAAGGTTTTACACGCACATGTACACACACAGAATTTTTCTACCTTGACCTGCCATCAAAGGAGGGGCTCAAATGGGACAAATCACCATTTTTGAGCCAACACTGGGTGTAACAGGAAGATACACTCTATTTCTTGCTTACCTTGCTACTCTGTGGACCTTTACTAGAATCACATTGGGACGAAGAGCACACAGAATCCTGACTCGATCTCCTGCAAGGAGAAGGAGGAAACCCAAGGAGGGAAGGATAAGATAATCCATCACACCCGAAGTGTGCTCTTCTCTAATTTCAGTAGGTTGCTTCCTTCATCATATGTGGCTACTGAGCGACCTCCTTAAGACACAAATCACACCTAATATCTTGTGTTACGATGTTCATCTGTCTGGTGTTGCTAGATACTGTTGGGGAGCCTTGGTAATGACGATTTATTGTTGCTCGGGTCTGGGAAATAAAAATCTGCCCTGTCCCAAAGCGCAGGCTAGATTTAGTCCCAGAGCCTGATACTGAAATGGCAGGAAGTGGGCTGGAGGTGGGCACCTGGGAAGCCTGGCTAACTTCTGCTCCATGGTATCCAGTCCTGGCCTGGTCATCTCGGCAGTGCTCTGCTAGAATGAGCTGGAATTTTGGCGAGGATGCAGAGAAAGGGGAACCTTCCTACAATGTCGGTGGGAATGCAAGCTGGTGTAGCCACTCTGGAACACAGTATGGAGGTTCCTCAAAAAGTTGAAAATAGAGCTACCCTAGCACCCAGCAATTGCATGACTGGGTATTTACCCTAAAGATACAAATGTAGTGATCCAAAGGGGCATGTGCACCTGAATGTTGAAAGCAGCAATGTCCACAATAGCCAAACTATGGAAAGAACCTAGATGTCCATCAACAGATGAATGGATAAAGAAGATATGAGATATATACACAATGGAATACTATGCAGCCATCAAAAGGAACGAAATCTTGCCATTTGCAATGACGTGGACAGAACTAGAGGGTATTATGCTAAGCAAAATAAGTCAATCAGAGTAGGATAATTATCACATGATCTCTCTGACAGGAGGACTTTGAGAGGCAGGGCGTGGGGCTGTGGGAGTAGGGAGGGAAAAAATGAAACAAGATGGGATCTGGAGGGAGACAAACCACAAGAGACTCTTAATCTCACGAAACAAACTAAGGGTCGCTGGGGGATGGGGGGGTAGGGATAGGGTGGCTGGATTACCAACATTGGGGAGGGTTTGTGCTATGGTGAGTGCTGTGAAATGTGTAAGCCTGATGATTCACAGACCTGTACCCCTGAAGCAAATAATACATTATATGTGAATTAAAAAAAAAAAAACCAGAATGGGCTGGAAAGTGGCTTAGGTTCTGGTGCAGGTGTCGATATGGAACAAGTCTTCAAAGATAGTCTCAGAATAAGGCAATTTCAAGTCAAGGGGTAGGGAAGGTGCTATACAAGGGCTCACTGCTGCTTTTGGTTTCTTCCCAGGAGATATGTTTACTATTACGTGTTGCCTGGAAATCAGAGCTCCCAAGCGTATCTAAAGAGGAGAAAACAATGCCCCGGCTCCCTCAGAAACATCTGCTGTCACGGGCAGGCACGTTCTTCCTTCTGCCGCATGTCGGCGCTCCTAGAATTCGACATTGGCCACAGGGTGGTCAAGTGAGCATTTTCTATCTCTTCTACTGGTGTGGAGATTGGCGTGAAGCTGTCGCGGTAAGGGAGGTTAGAACACCACACAGCCAATCAGATCCCTGGGGACCACCCGCCTACAAAAGACCGCAGCAGAGAAGAGAGGTTAAGCCAAGTAGTGCACCCAACTTGTCCCCCCTCACTCGCACCTTCCTCATGCTGGGATAAATAGAACTCTTTTTTAATCGGCCACATATGTCCCGGACGGTATTTCTTGATCAGTAAGTACCGAGTTACCTCGCACATTCGGGGGATCGAAAGAGGAACAGGATGTTGTTAATCCTAAAGCGTTTAGGATCCAAATCCGGGTCCACAGTGGCGCAATCTTCGGGTCTGTACCTGGGGGTAAACACGCATTCACATAATAAACACAAGTTAGGCAACTTACATTACTTACGTGATACATCTCATGCAGAGATAATCAACTCCTGCAGTGTTGCTATCACAGAACATGAAGAGAAAACCCAAAGGTATAGAGTTGGAAGCTGTCTTCCTGAATGAGGCCCTGCGTAACACCATGACCATTCGGTGTTTACAAGTCTTTTAATACAAAATGAAATAAAACTAAAAATAAATAAACAAATAAGTGTTTTTTAGTCCAATTAGCTGGTCTAGTCAGCCTAATTGTAGGTCAGAGTGGGCTTATATATAACCTCAAAGTATCAGAAAATTTAAAGAATAGAATTCTACTTTTGAGTAAGTGAAGGGACAAATTTGAATAAAATAGGGCGACTAAGTTCAAGGAGCGTTATCCTTCAATGAGTACCTAGAGTGGTACTTCATGCTCGGCTCCTAAAGTTACACTTAACGTTCTTTACTGAATATAGATCTTGTAGCCAAACGTTCCTTTTCCTTTAGTGGAAATTGCCTCTGCTCCTTTGACTGATGAGTGAGGGAGGAGGCTCCTAGGGAGTGAATCAAGCTCTGAAGAAAGATCTGTGAGCTTGATGACGTGTGTAGCTCAAACTTTTTGGATTCATCTGTTGCGTGGATGACCCGAATGGCTAGTAATCAGCAAGAATGATTTCCAGTTTGGACCCAAAAACGCATGAGGCCTTGAGCAGGAAGAGAAAGGCTCTTTCTCCTCACTGGTGAAGGAATTTCCGGCAAATCAGAGGTAGGGGTAGAGATAGCTCCCACCATCAATATGGAAACCACTTTCAACTTAGAGCCTTTTTAAGCTGGGCCTCCTATATTAGACAGTTCTGCACTAAACTAGATGTTTTGCAAAATACTAAAGTGATTCTAAATCAATTATTTTTATATAATCATCTTCTCATGGGAAGGGAATACGATGTGTGGCTCACTATAGTATTATTTTTCTCTGACCGGGTTTTGGGTTTGTATGCATCTTTTGGCAAAATGCCTAGCCCTTTGATATAGAGCGTGTCCTCTAAGTTGGGAATATTCTTGGGGAGCTTCCCTCTTTATGCTGTGCTAGCGGAACTGCTTTACTAAGAGGGTAAAGAACTGCACAGTGCCTATTGATGTGGATATCAAGTGACAAGTGTATAGCCCTAAGAAGGCCCAAGGTCAAGGGTGGAAAGGGAGGAATGGAAGGAAGATAAGAACTCTAGGGGCGGGGCCCCGTAGGGGCGGGGCCTCACGGGGGCGGGGCCTCCTAGGGGCAGGCTGAGGTACAGAGGGAGGGGTCTACAGGAAGAGCTAATTCAACTAAAGGTCCAAAGGAGACTCAATCCAGGGTCCAAAGAAGAAAGGAGTATGTGTCCTCAAAAGTTGGTTAAAAGTAATGACTCAGACAGACTGGAAAGAGGCATGGCGTCCAAGTGGACCAAAGGTATGTAAGGCATTGTAAATCAAGAGGCAGAGATGTCTTCTGCATTTTCCTCTTTTCCCTGTCCTTTCTTACTCTCTTCTCTGTCTTTTATACCTCTTCTTCTCTGAATGCTTAGATAGACTTGATTTTTTTTTTTTTGTATTCAGTCATCAAGGTTCTTAACCATCTTATCCTTCAAAGTACAGTATTACAAATTCCCTTGATGTAGGATGTTCATGCATGGCCCTTACAACTGGGGAGAGCTTATTATTTATGACCTATCCTTAGCAAAAAATACCATGTTATAGTATTTCCTTTATAATCAATGGCAAGAACATTAAGCAATGGATAGCAGGGGTGGGGCACTTGAGAGGCTCAGTCAGTTAAGCATCAGACTCTTGATTTCACCTCAGATCATGATCTCGAGGTTGTGAGACCGAGCCCCGAGTCTGGCTCCAAGCTCTGTGGGGAATCTGCTTGAGCTTCTCTCAGCTCTCTCTCTCTGCCCCTCCCCCATTTCATGTGTGCATGCTTCCTCTCGAAAGAAAGAGAGAGAGAGAGTGAGAAAGAAAGAAAAAGAAAGAAAGAAAGAAAGAAAGAAAGAAAGAAAGAAAGAAAGAAAGAAAGAAAAGCAAAAGAAATGTATATCAGGGAATGGATAAAGATTTTGGCCATGGGTACAGGGAAAATCTAATTGGTTGATATTAATTTATTTAATTGCATGTGTCACACCCTTGTTTGCACTGAACACATTTCGGTGGTGAATAAAAAGGAAAAACCCATCTAGAATGCCACTTACCATTTTACTTTGGTGACTGAATAGATGGCGGTGTCACTGGGAATACAGGAAGAGGAGATACGTGGGGGAGGGGCAGACTGGGACAAAGTTTTGGGCTTTAAGGATGTTGTTGGTGACCCAGACGGTAATTGCCAGATACGTGCGTTTAAAGCTCTAGAGAGATTGGGGTGCCTGGGTTGCTCAGTGGGTTAAAGCCTCTGCCTTCGGCTCAGGTCATGATCTCAGGGTCCTGGGATTGAACCTCGCATGGGGCTCTCTGCTCAGTGGGGAGCCTGCTTCCCCCCCTCTCTCTGCCTGCCTCTCTGCCTACTTGGGATCTCTGTCAAATAAATAAATAAAATCTTAAAAAAAAAGAATCTTATATTTAAAAAAAAGCTCTAGGGAGATGAGTGCTTAAAACATGTATTTTAACTTTTTTGTTGAGGCTACAAATTTAGACAAGATCCCACATGAAAGCGTGTACTAGAGGGAGAAGGGTAAAAGTCAAGGTACTTGGGAATATGAATACTTAAGGTTCATCTTATTCATATTATTCTGGGATTTGAACATGTGGAGCAAATCTCAAGAATCCAGGTTCCACAAAAGCCTCTCTTGAGAGTTATCACCACTGGCATGCCACTGTTATTCATTGCTTTTTTAAAAAAGTATTGACTTTGCAAAAAAGTTGCTTTGACTCTATTGCACTACAAATTTTATATTGTTTAAGAAAAAGAAGCGGGGCGCCTGGGTGGCGCAGCTGGTTGAGCGGCTGCCTTCGGCTCAGGTCATGATCCCGGAGTCCGGGGATCGAGTCCCACATCGGGCTCCCGGCTCCATGAGGAGTCCGCTTCTCGCTCTGACCTTCTCCCTTCTCATGCTCTCTCTCACTCTCTCTTTCCTAATAAATAAATAAAAAAGAAAAAAAGAAAAAGAAGCAACTTACAGTTCTTTGACAGTCAAGTTTACAAAATCCCATAAGATAATCACACCATTTACGGTTCCAGCAGCTATCAAATTGTATCCTTCTACTTGTAATAAATCAATGCAGTTCACTTCCATATTGATGGCAGGACTCTGAAGAAGGAGGGAAACAGAGCATGGGCCATCGTGAACACAGTATCTAACCACAGTACAAATGTTATGTGTACACTTTGTTATTCTACCATTAAAACAAAATATATTATGATTTTTTAAAGTTACTTAAAGTTACTATGACAAATTACTATGAAATTTAGTAAAATTGAGTTAGTTTTGCATTGAATTTTTTTTTTAACTTGTTGAATTCATTAAAACAACAAAATATACTCTGCCATCTGCTGGCTCCTTCCTCTCAGGCTTTACGTATTCTTCCCTGACCAACCAGTGGTGAGATCACCTTGCCATCCTTCTCTTCCCTTCAATCTTCTTGAAAATCTTCTGCATTGGATGATTCTCCTTATTGACTTCCTTTTCACTCACTGTTTGGCTTCTGCTCCATAGTGTACGATGAAAACTTTTTAAGATTCAGTTATTTATTTGAGAGAGAGGACATGCAAGCAGAAGGAGGGACAGAGGGAGAGGGACAGAGAGAATCCTCAAGCAGACTCCCTGAATGCAGGGCTCAGTCCCAGGATCATGAGCAGAAATCAAGAGCCCAGCACCCCTGTGAAAACTTTTTCTATTTATCACTAAGCACTTTCTTTTTTCTTTCTCTTCCTCCCTCCTTCCCTCCCTCTCTTCCTTCCTTCCTTAAAAGATCCTACTCATTTATTTGAGAGAGAGAGAGAGAGTACAGAGGGGGAGTTGAGAAGCAGACTTCCCTCTGAGCAGGGAGCTGGATGTGGGCTTGATCCTAGGACCCCTGGATCATGACCTGAAACGAAGGAGGATGTTTAACTGACTGAGCCACCCAGGTGCCCCAACAAACTCTTCACTTAGAGAACAAACTCCTGGTTACTAGAGGGAGGGGGGGGGGATGGATGAAACAGGTGGTGGGGATTAAGGAGCACACTTGTGATGAGCACAGGGTGATGTAGGGAAGTGTTGACCCGCTCACTCTATTGTACACCTGAAACTAATATAACACTGTATGTTAACTCTATCGGAATTAAAATTTGAAAAAGGATGAGATCATGCCATTTGAGAAAAGCATGCATGGACCTAGAGGGTATTATACTAAGTGAAATAAGTCAGACCAAGAAAGACAAACACTGTATGATTCCACTTATAAGTGGAATCTAAAAAAACAAATAAACAACAAGCGGAATTGAAACTATGAATACAAAGAACAAACTGATGGCCGCCAGAGGGGGAAGCGGGTGAGAAGCTGGGCAAAATGGGTGATGGGGAGAGGGAGGCACAGGCTTCCAGTTTTGGAAGGAGTAAGTCATGGGAATAAAAGGCACAGCACAAGGAATAGAGTCAGTGATATTATAATAGCAATGTATAAACTTTTAAAATCACTAAGTTGTGGGCACCCGGGTGTCTCAGTCGGTTGGGCATCTGTCTTCAGCTCGGGTTGTGATCTCAGGGTCCTGGGACCAAGTCCCACGTTGGGCTCCCTCCCTCCCAGAAGGCTGGTTCTCCCTCTCCTCCCCGATTGTGCTCTCTGTCGCTATCTCTGTCTCTCTCAAATAAATAAGTAAGATCTTTGAAAAAAATTCACTAAGTTGTACACCTGAAACTAATGTAACATTGTGTGTCAGCTATACTCAAATTTAGAAAAAGATTACAAGTGTATTATTCTTGTCACTCTCAATTGTTCTCTCCTTCCTGAAACTTCTTAAAGCTCTCTTGACATCCTTGACACCAGACCTCTAATTTTGCTTGTGTCCATATGACCTTTCCTTTTCTGTTTCCAACTTGATAGCCCTTTACTCTGCCAATCTGTTAGCTACCAATATGCTGAGGGTTTACCTTTAGCCCGTTTGCTTTTTCTTTTTTCCAACTCCTTTTGGGCAATCTTGGCCCCTGTGTTTTAGGGACTGGAGGAGATTATGCTGAGTGAAATAAGTCAAGCAGAGAAAGTCAACTATCATAGGGTTTCACTTACTTGTGGAGCATATGGAATAACATGGAGGACATTTTAGGAGACGGAAAGGAAAAGTGAATTGGGGGAAATCGGAGGGAGAGCTGAAGCATAAAAGAATGTGGACTTTGAGAAACAAACTGAGGGTTTTGGAGGGGCGAGGGGTGGGCGAATGGGTGAGCCTGGTGGTGAGTATTAAGGAGGGCATGTATTGCATGGAGCTCTGGGTGCGGTGCATAAACAATGAATCTTGGAATGCTGAAAAAATAAAATAAAAAATAAATAAATAAAATAAAATAAAAATAATCATCATCCCAATCTCAATGCCCGAATAATCTAGTCAGTCCCCTCCCGTAAGCTTCAGGGTTGTACATTTAATTACTTAGAGATTTTTCACAGGTATCTCAAAGTTAATATGTATAACTTCTTGCCTCCTTCAAGCACGTTATTTCATTCCATCTTTAGCTCCCTGGTAGCACCATGTTCCAGTCCAATCGTTCAAGTTAGCTCCACACTGTCCTTGATTCCTCCTTTCCCTCAGGACCCTCCTCGCTCAACTGCATGACCTCAATCCCTGATTAAAGAAGCCCAAGCTCTGCCACTTTTGCCACCTAAATGTTGCTTGAAACCTCTCCTTCCACCATCCTCTCTGTCATGGCCTTATGTCCTTCAACTACAACAATGGATTATTGCCTGTCTTCTGTCTGCCATCCTGTCCCACTCAAAACTGTCACCAAAGCGCCATCATGGGTGGTACCCACACCACCAACCTGATCCTGCCGTTTTGCATCTGAAGCCCCTCACTGGTTTTTCCTTTCTTATATGAGATTCAAGTGCCTTAACACCGTGAGCACAATCCAGCCCCTCCCTATCTGTCCATCTCCATCTTCCCTCACTCCCTGTCTTCCTTCAGTCACGCCGAGATGCTTCTGGTTATCCCTTCGCCAACCATGCCCTTTCTCGCCTTTGAGACATTTTTCATTTTATCTCCTCCACTTGGTATTCACTTTGTCTTCTTGGCTCCCCCTGGAAACTTCCTATCTGGGTTGAGCTAATGAGCAATGATTTTGGGGGTCCCTCCTTTGGCCTAATCCTTCAAGGTCCCTGCTGGGTTGCCCCTGTGGAGAACAGGTCCCATACCTCAGTAATCTTTGCATTCCCGGTACTAAGAACAAGGCATGCTGCCTAGCTGGTATTCAATAAACAGTGCTTCCTAAATGCAAGAGTTTTAGAGAAAGAGAATTTCCACGCACAACCCATTTTTCCCCCCACTACGTAACTTTTGCAGACTTTCCATCTATACAGTAATTTTAAAATACATTGCAAAAAGGAACTGCTAGAAATGCTAATTATGATACATGCAAAACGTAAGGGCTCAAAACTCAAAGACAATTTACATTTTTATTGTAATCCTAAAAGGCACTTTTTTCATTTATTACTTCAGTAATTTATGACAGATCCTTTTTTTTCCTCCCCAAAGCAAGCATTTTGCGTTCCTCGTGTAATAACTTGCCAACTGTATTGGATCTGGCTCGGTGTGCATTAATCATTGTCTTGTTCTTATTAGCTCCTAACAGGGACCATAGAACCAAACCTAGTGTTTCCAGTTGTGTGGAGTTGGAAGAAATTGACTAGAATGACTGTTTAAGGAGATGCATTCTGTTCTTCCAGCTTTGGCTCAATGATGAGATGATGTTATCATGACACAGTCACTGTATATTTTGACTTCAAATCCTTTAGCAAACAATGAAACCTACTTATTCAAACTATGAATGGAATTGGAAATGCAGTGCTAAACTGACATTTAAATTTGAGGGAAAATAATGCAATATCTCTGCATAGTACGATAAAATAATAGTTTCCAGGGTCACCTAGGTGACTCGCTCAGTTAAGCGACTGACTCTTGGTTTAGGCTCAGGTCATGATCTCAGGGTTGTGAGATCAAGCCCTGCGGAGGGTGGGCGGCGGGGGCGGGGGGGAGGGTGCTCTGCTTGAGATTCCCTCTGCCCCTTCCCTCACTCCTGTGCTCTCTCTCTCCCTCTCTCTAAAATAAATATATAAATCTTAAAAAAAATAGTTTGCAAATTCTTTGAAACAAACTATATTATTCTCTCTTAAATTACATTTGTTTCACTAATGGCAGGGGTGAAAAACTAGACTTTCTTTCATTGCTCCCTCCATAATTTGTGGTTTCTTGCATACTTTAGTTTCTGACCACTTATCCTTATAAAAACTGAGAAGTATGAATGGTTGAAGCTAATATTAGAGTAAGCAAAGGGTGGATAAAGTCTCAAAAAAAATCAATCGACCTAAATTTTTATGGGAACAAAGAGGGCAGCTTCCTTATTTCTCTATTCTTCAGCCTGAAGCCTGCCACCCACTTTACCCCTCAGGTGGGAACACATGCTCCAGCCATACTGAGTAGATATAAATACCTCCCCAAAAGTCTTACAGATTTTAAAAGAAAGACAACTAGTCGTTTTGTGAATCCAGATGGAAGTGTATGACAGCATCTACAGAGTCTTACTAAACTAAAATCAAAGCTCATGCAATGAAGTCAGGTTAGAGGAAGTACACACAGAATTCCTTAAATTACACCAGGGGGATGCAATCAGCAAAATATATAAAATGTGAAACTATGGCACCAACTCTCTAGTATCTTCAATAAATAAACTGCAAGGGAAAAAGAGAGAAATGGAAGATATTTATAGATTAAAAGAGATTGAAAACGCTTTCCACTAAATGCCACAAATGGACCTTGTTTTGATCCTTGTCAACTCTAAATAGTAGGAGGCAATCTAGGAAATCTGAACACGGTGTGATTGATATCAAGGACTTCTTAGAAATTATTTTAGAAAAAAAATCTTTAAAAGTAATGGTGTCATGCCTTTTTTTGAGTCATTAACATGTAGAAATACACACTGAAATATTCAGAGATGAAATGGCACAATATGTGGGATTTGCTTCAAAACAGTTCTTCTGTGGTGGTCTTGGGAAGTGGTAGGAATAAAAAGGAGTAAGTCTAGCCGTGCGCACCTAATTTCTGAAGCTGAGCGCTAGTATGTAGAAGTTTGACGCATCATTTTCTCTACTTTGGTGTAATTTGCCATAATAAAAAGGAAAAAAAATTTAGGAAATGAAACTCACATTAACACATTGCGAGAAGCTTTTCTCTACCAGCTGGACATCTGGGAAAGGAATACCTATGTTCCTATGTTTAGGAAATGGCTTCAGATGCACAGTCTGATTCCCCTCTTGTAGCAAAGGCACAACATTGGGCAGCTCCCAGATCACCACGAGATACACATCCTCTTCCTTACCCTTCAATAGAAATACAGTGAGTACATGAAAAAATTCAATTAATTATTTTATTTTGAGCTGTTCTGAAGATACAGGGAAAAACAGAAAATACAATGATGTACCAACCACCATCAAGGTGGTGGATAGATATTATCAAATTATCATTATCAAATCTTAAGCCCCTTCTAGCCCTCTTTAATATAGTTCCTGTCTCTTATTCCTTCCCAGAGGCCATTAGGAACCTGAATATAGTTATGAAAATCTTAATATTTCTACATAAACTTATGCATGTATTCTACATATGTATAGAGCATATATTATTATATGTACATACATGTACATGGTACATATGTAATGATATTGCTTTCAATCTTTTTTTTTTTTTTTAGGAGGGGAGGAGGAGAGGGAGAGAGAGAATCTCGCTCAAGCAGGTTCCACGCCCAGCACAGAGCCTGACACGAGGCTCGATCCCACAACCCTAAAATCATGACCTGAGCCAAAATTAACAGTCGGAGGCTTAACCAACTGAGCCACCCAGGCGCCCCTGCTTTTAGGCTTTTTATAAATGTTATCACACTGTATGAATTCTTCTTCAACTTTCTTGTTTTTTTTTAATTTTTAAATTTTTAAAATTTTTTAAAAGATTATTTATTTATTTGACAGAGAGAGAGAATGATTACAAGTAGGCAGAGAGGAAGGCAGAGAGAGAGGGAGAAGCAGGCTCCCTGCTGAGCAGAGAGCCCGATGTGGGGCTCGATCCCAGGACCCTGAGACCATGACCTGAGTCGAAGGCAGAGGCTGTAACCCATGGAGCCCCCCAGGCACCCCTTTCTTGTTTCACTTAACATTATATTTTTGAGATTTATACAAATCATTACATGGAACTCTAGTTCATTTATTTTTAACTCCTCTATAGGATTGTATGAATACATTGTACAATTTATTTATCCAGTCTTCTACTGCTAGGGTGTTGAGGTTGCTGCCAATTTTTCACTACTTGTTTTTATGGACAGATGCTGTAGCTTCTGCAGCATGTGCCTGGAGCAGAATTATTAAATTGTAAGATGTGCAATTATTGACTTGACTGGATGTTACCAGTGGCTCTTCAAAGTAGCATTACCCATTTCCACCCCCATGAGACTTAGATAACAATTTTCCTTTCTTCACATTCTCGCCAACACTTGGTTTAAATTTATTATTATTATTATTATTATTATTATTACTGCTTATGATGGGTTTAAAATGAGATATTTAAAAATAAAATTTTAAATGTATTGATTATATTAGTCACATTTTCCTAATTTAGTGAGTTGAACAATTCTCATGTGTTTGTGAGTCACTGAGGGTTTTTTTTACCCATCTTTTGTCCATTTTCCTCTTGGGTTGTTTTTCTTCTGGATTTGTGGGATTTCTTTAACAATTCTGTTTTCTAATACCTTCTCATTTACCTGAGACACAGTACGTTACCTCTTCCTGCAGCATGTGACTTATCTTTTTGTTGTTGTTTTAAGACATGTTTATTTTTATCAAATGTAACAAAGAGATCTTTGTGAGATCTCATCTTGTGAATATAGTGTATCTCCCCATATTTTCAGATTATTGTTTATGTTATCTAGGAATTTTTTTCCACAAAATTTTTGCATATTTTTGTTAAATTTGTTTTGGGCACCTTATATTGTTGTTTGCTCTTATAACGTGATCATTCTGTTTTCTAACTGGTTGTTATTGTCGAGATGCTATTAATTTTTGAATTTTTAATTTTTGTATGGGAATAAAAGCCAAAATTTTAATGTTGGTGATTTTGCTAGTAGAGCACAGATCTTTTAGGTTGAGAGTAGCTGGGTAAAGTGGAGAGAATATTGGTCTATACATGAAGACAACACATTTCCGGTCTCAGTTCTAGAAAGAGCCTGGGCAAAGCATCTCTCTTCCTTTGGGCCTATTTTCCTTGTTTGTGGAATGAGGACTTCAGTGAGTGGATGGATAAAAGTTCTTTCAGTTTTCAAAAGCATTATGTTTCTAGGTGATCTAAGGTCTGCTATCTCATATCTATGTAAATTTAAAAGTACTGGCCAGTGGTCCTCCTACCTGCCAGGTGGGTCTTCGGTTAGAGTTTGTGCCACTTGGAGAGCGGAAGGAAGTTCAGCAATGTCCAGGAAGTGGTCAGACATTGACATATTGAATAAAAGCTCAGTGAAGTTCATGTGCCTCCTTGATGGCCACTGTGGCCGTCAATCTTTCTGAATCCATGGAACAGTAAAATTAAAAAAAAAAAAAAAGAACAACTTTGGAATACTGACCTAGAGTTACTAATATTTAACTTCACCAAGAGAGGACATGAGGGAGAAGGGGACTGGAAACGCTGCTATCATCATTTTATGAAAAGAAAGGCTATAGTTTAATACCAACAAGTAGGAAAGATACAACCTTTAAATTTAAAAAGTAAAAGTAGCTTTACGAAAAATTGCTCTTATTTATTTATTTTTTTTCCATTTCATCCCTAAGTGGTAAAACTTTTTATCTCAGGTTGGTATTGGCAGATAGGCCTTCAGGAATTGGTGCTCCTGGAAAATAGCAGTTGGCCTGATGCTATGAACATGTATTACATTAACCGCCTTATAAAGGAAGATCTTTTGCTTTAGGGGACTCACAGATAGGACTCTAGGAGTAAACACACAAAGTTACGTGGATGGAAGGACAGATAGAAGGAAGTAAGTGGGTCTTCAGAATTTGAACTATTTTAGGGTTAATTACTCAAAATCTCTGAACTCCTGCACCACTCTGTTCATGATGTTACAACAGTAATATCTCACCAATCTATGTCTTTTTGGGGAAGATTTTATTTTAGAGGGGGAGAGAGTACTCACAAGTGGGGGGAGGGGGCAGAAAGAATCTCAAGCAGATTCCCGGCTGAGGGCAGAGCCATCGTGGGGCTTGATCTCACGACCCGTAGATCATGACCTGAACCAAAATCATGAGTCTGATGCTAATCTAACTGAGCCTCAGAATGCCATCCATGGTTTTTATTAACAAGGGTTTGGGGGCAAATTTATAAAAATTTTTTATACAGGCAGGATGTAATTCTGTCTCCTTAAAACTGAGATTGTGAGACAATTATTGTTTCCTTCTCATGTGGTCAGGACGTTGCATTGACAGGCCAGTCAGTTCATAATCTGCCTTCCCATGACGTGGCCAGAAGGCCAGGCCTGAAGAAGCTCGTGCCATGACGTCTGTGAGAGGGCCAGGCAGTGACACAAGCATCTTTCTGAGACTTGGGAAAATAAAACCAAGAGTAAGTGCAAGAGAGACATTACAGCTCCAGCCATTAAGGACTGCTGTGAAGATGCTAAGAAGGAATACATAAATCATATGGGGGCTTCCCCTTAGCTCATCACGCATTAGCAGAGTTCCCTGAGTAACAGAATATGATTACTGAAGCAGTTTTTCCTTATTTGTTTGTTTAAGGCAACTGAGAGTCTGGGAAGATAGCGGTTTGGTCCATCTTTCCCGCACTCCACTTCCAGCTCTGACTCCGGGAACAGCTTCTGGAGGCAAGCAGAGAATGAAGGTTGGAGTTTGGAGAAAGAAAGTTATTATGGTGTTGTTACCCTCTGGACTGAACAAAAGCCTGGGGACCTGGGTGGGAGAGAGTCCAAGGGTAAGATCTCAACATTATTCAGCAAATATGCTTACATCTCTGGAAGGAGGTGGGCCCAGGAGACAATGGGAAGTATGGCATATACCTCGTGTCCCTTGCCACCAAGGAGTTGAGGAGTAGCTGAACAGCTAGACAGAGCCTCCTGTACTTCTGAAATTGGGAGAGAGAATGGGAAACTGGGAAGCAGGAAGGCTTCCTGCTGTGGTCTCCACCGGGGGTGCCGTGGGGACTCTCGACTAAACCATCCCTCAGGAAGAGCATGGATGCACACCTGACCCTCTCAGAATTGCCGCTCTTGTGTTTTTCTAGTAGCCAAATCCTAGTGAGCAGAAAAAGAAACGTAGCTAAGAGGGGCTAGCATCCAGAAAGAAGAACTACAGAGAAAAAAAAACATGCAGAACAGATCCCTGACTTGGACTGCTGGCAGGGTGTTAACTTGGGCAAAACTGAAGAGTCCTTAAGGAAGTTCAAAGCTAAACAAAACGACAATAAAACATGGCCTTCAAACATCCAAATTTGGTTGGTGAACTGAAGGGGAATGAATTTCTCTTTGAGACTTGAACAAGTAGCTTAGAAATAGAAATATTTCAAAACAGTCTGTATGACTAAAAAGGAAAAGAAAACATAAAGAAAAAATATAAGAAATTGAGAGGGTAGAGTCAGAAGACCCAATATGCAAATAGTATGGGTTCCTGAATTAGAAAAAGAAACAGATGTGGAAAAGATACTTAATAAACAAATAATAATACAAAAACATTTCCTAAGATGGAAGAAACATCCAAGACTGTAGATTAAAAAGTCTCCTGTGGAATTGATGAGAAAACATAGGCATGTAGGCAGAGCCTTTAAACTTCTGGGATAAAGATAACATCTAAGTTTGCAGAGAAAGGGAATAAGTTATAGAGGAAAAATAATCAGACCAGCATTGGACCACTCACTGGCAACATTGTTACTCTTTTATCTATTGTAATTCCAATTTGAATTTCTCTGATTACTAAAGAAGTTTAGCAACTTTGCATATGTTTATTGGATATTTGGGTTTGTTGTTTTATGAAGTGCCTATCTTTTTTTCATTTTACATTGAACTAATCACCTTATTTATTATCTAGGAACTCAGGATACTAATCCAGTTGGTTATTATGTGCTGCAAATCTCTTCTTGAACTCTACTCTTGTCTTAAGTTTTAAAGTTTTAATTATGATGACTTCTGATGAAGAAAAGTTATTAGTTTAGTGTAATCAAATATATCCGTTTTTTAAATAATTAGTGATTTTTGAGTCTTATTTATCTTTTTCTCCTGAATTCATAAAGACAGTGTCCTATATTGACTGCTAAATTCTGTATTGTTTGTCTTTCCATTAATATTTTAAGGTCATTAATCCACAAAGAATAGTCTTAGACAGGAGAAAAAAAATTACAGTTTTTTTCCATATGGATGTCCGATTGCTCCAAAACTTTTTATTGAAAAATATATTCTTGCCACACAAATTTGCTATGGCACTTCTGTTGTATATGGACCTATTTTTGTTCTGTTGCTCTACTTACTTATCTCTGGGCCCAAACCTTCTTGTCTAGTTTTCTTGGGCACTTAATTATCCTGACTCTGGTCTGAGGGAACCTGCCTTTCTTCGGAATGGAGTTGTATTTGTTTCTGCCAAAACTACCAGTTTTAGATCACCTTAAAGCAAGTTCATAGCTGAGATTTCGTTGACCTCCTAAGCATGGCCAATGTAGCCTGCAAATGTATATGAGATCCTACTTGTGGATCCCACAGTTCTGAGGGACAGGGTTTTGTCTCATCTTGCTTTGTTTTCCTACCCTTCTCCCTTCTTCCCTGCTTGGGTCCGTGTGAGGGCAGCTTTTCCTGCCTTGCCCTTGGGAGGCTGGTTCCTTTCTTTCTGGTTTACCTTTATGCTGATAGTATAACTTCTGGATCCCAGCATGTTACGGATGTGGTATTAAATTCTTTGCCTTAGGCAGGCCCTGGGCTGGGACTTCTTTGTCTCTCCTAATCAGGTGAGTCTCCCAAACTGAATCCTCACAGGCTTTGGAAAATGCCCTCGGGACAAAAACAGCAATGGTGTTTTAGTTCTTCACTTCCCTCTCTCATGCTCTGCTTTCACTAAATTTTTGGTCTGTTATTTAGTCGCTAATATTGTCGGCTCTTTAATGCTAGTTGAGAGATTCAGCAAATATTTTATTCAGAACTTTACATTGTTTCCAGTGGAGGGTGGGTCTGAATAATCTAGCTCCTGAATACCTTATTTTCCACTGAATCTTGGGATTTGGAAGAACATCTAGCAATGTGGAGCACACAAAGTGTTTCTTGAAGTGTTGAATTTCACTGAAAATCAGTGGGAAAAGAAATCTTTCCTGACTCCTGCTTTGGCTGGGCACCGGCCACCAGAGTAAATTCACGTGGCACTTTGTGTAAGTATTCGTAACATCTGTAATAGGTAGATCAATATCAATCCTTCGTATTAAATTGTAAGTACCGTGATGAAAGGGAAGATATCTTTCTGGTCCGTGAGTCACATTTACTAAATGCTCATTTAAAAAAAAAATGAATGAATGAAAGTACATTCATTGAACGACATGCAGGTTAGGAGCGATGAGCCTCCCTCAGTTGAAAATCCACATATAACTCTCGACTCCCACAAAACCTGACTGTTAATAGCCAACTGTTGACTGGAAGCCTTACCAATTACATAAACAGATGACTAACACATATTTTATATGTTAAATGTATTATAAGCCGTATTCTTACAATAAAGTAGACGAGAGAAAAGAAAATGTTACTAAGAAAATCATAAGGAAGAGAAAATACATTTATAGTACTGTAAAACATCTGCATATACGTAAACCCACAGAGTTGAAACCCATGTTGTTCAAGGGTCCACAGTATTCTAGAAAGTAAGTGTGTCAATCAAACCATATCTTATTTTTAATAGGCAAATAATAATAGTAAGTAATAATAATGAGGCACTAACCATAAGTAATAAGTGTAAATTTGACATTATGCTGATTGTAAAGCTCTTCCCTCCAACATTAATAAAAATTCACTAAAACTTTCTAAACGTTTGGGCACCTGGGGGACTCAGTCGGTTAAGCATCTGTCTTTGGCTCAGGTCATGATCCCAGAGTCCTGGGATCGAGCCCCTCATCAGGCTCCCCGCTCAGCAGCTTACTCTCTCACCCGCTTACTCACTCTCAAATGGATAAGTAAAACCTTAAAAAAACAAAAACAACTTCCCAAACATTTACTATTGTATATTTTATAAGAGGTTTCCTATGTTTCTTCATTCTTTCAATCCTTGATGAGCCCCTGCTTAGGCAGAGTAGGAATACAAGTACAAATAAGAGAGATTTTCAATCTTCATCAGTCTCAGTCTATGGATTTTGGAGACAGAGAGAACCAGAATAATCAAAGTGACAAATGCTGCAGTAAAACCAAAACCAATTTTGATGTGGGAATAGCACCAGGCTGTTTTTTGCAGTAGTTAAAAAAGGAGTGTTTGTAATAGACATGATCTGTTAGGAAAAGCACACTGATGGTCAATTGTACGCCCTTACAGAAGGGAAATCAATCCATTTGTTGTGTTGTAGAATATTACTAAGAAATTCCTTTCGGTGTTATTTGGATTGCTCAGACAACATGGGAAGAGTATATTGAATCAGGGATGTTTTTCACTCCTTTTTTCCAGCAGTAGGGCCATCGGTCACCTTAATCAATGCTGAAATTTCATGATTGCTAAGCTAATTTAAGTTTTTTCCTTTTTTCTGATCTCAGCTTTCAGAAGGGGAATAATAAAGTCAATGAGTCTTTGAGTTCTAGGCAGAGAGAGATCCACTCGGTAGCCAAGATAAATGATCTAACCTTCATTTTAAATATGAAGTAGGCATTAGCATTCTTCGGCAGTAAGAGACTCACAGAAAAAAATAAATTGGCCTACCTCAATCCTCCCAAAACGGCCCTGAGCAGATTGCAGCATTAACTTTAAAGTAAACAAAGCAATTTTGGTGACAAACTGAAAAATTGATTTGAGCGTCCTTGAATGCATTATGGGTTCTAAGGACGGAGAGGAATCCCTGCCCCCTTTCACGGAGCCTGCTGGGGAGCACCTCTGACAGGGAATTTCTCCCCAGAGGAGGGTAGAAACACTGTCAGGGGCGAAAGCTGTGGGTAGGTTTCACCTTTCTGATACCTGCTTCAGAGGTTCCTGACTAATGCTTCAGCAAACGCTGGGCGGCTGAGATGCTGTCCCTGAGGGACTATTCTTTTTTTGCTCTTGGCTCGGACCTGGGCAAGGAGGCTCTTAATTAAGAGCCTCCTAGGAAGACCAGCGGAGAAGTGCTATTCTCAGCTGACTGGCAGGAGAAAAGTAAAATGGGAATCATCCAACAACTCCACTGATTTTCCCAAGAAGAGCGTGTCGAGTCCAAATATAAAACTGGCGTCGCCCACCTGGACCATTTTGATCTTCCCGTTGCGCTCCAAGGTGAGGATCAAAGACTGGTGTTTTTCCTGGGCTTTCAGGAAAATCAGGCGCCGTAGCCAGTGCTCTTCCTCCTTCCAGTCCTTTCCTTCCGGCAACACCTTCATCTCCTGCCCACTGCCGAAGTCCCAGATTTTAATTGTTCCTGAGCACACAGGAAAAACACTATGTAGATACAAATACGTTGTAGAAAGCTTGGCTTTTATCTTAGACAAAATCGATCTAATTGAAAGAGTTCTGCCAACAATCTATCGTATATTTATTTCCTACTAAGAATGATGGGTGAGTGTCCTTGGCATTGCTGTGCACAAAATACATTTCTGTATGCCTTCGTTTGTCACAGGCTGATGGAAATTAACAGGACAGCAATGTCTTGAAGTTTGTGACAGTTTTCTTGATACACTCAGACTCTCCTAGCTGAGCTTTCTGGCTGAAGTGGATCTTCTCCGTCCTTAGTCTCCCAAGCCCTCCAGTTTGCTAAACACCCCCTCAATATCTTTCCATTCATCTAATACCATACCACAATTGTCATTCATAGTGAATGAGCAATCCAAATGACATCACATTTCCTAAGGTACTGATGTGTTTGAAGACTGCTGTTCTTATTGGGGAATAAAACGTTTAAGAGAATTACAGCAGGGAGGAATCTATCAAGCTTTGAGTAGTTTTATCGGTTGCATGGGATGAAAATGCAAAAGGGGTGTTGAGTTTCTTCTTACATGTGGAATCCTACTTTCTGGGCAGTTAACTTGGGTCATTTGATTTAGGGGAGCTCGAGGAAGAGGCCAGGAGGCGTAAGAAACAGAAACAGGTCGTCGAATGGCTATTTCTAGATCATCACTCCATGTAGGAATTCTCTTCACACGGGCTTTTCTAGAGGTCACCTCGGGTTTAGGATCTAAACTCCTCATAGCACTGCTCCTCATAGCACTTTCTTCCCTTTGCTTGACCCTAACCCCAACCCCCGCCCCCACTTGGTATCCCCAGCTCTATTCTTGCTGGACATCCATGATGTTCTCACTGTGTTTTTATTTCCTTCTGCCAGGTTCTCCCTGTCAGCAAAACCCACAACTCCTTTTTGTTTGTTCACAACACCATTAAACACTGACTGAATTCTCCCTCTAGCCTCAGCACTACCGGGGAGCTGCGAACACCAAATGAACAGGCGTGGTTCCTGCCCTCAGGGACTCTGTGATCTGGAGGAACGTCGTCCTACAAACAACGGGAAGAAGGAATGCTCTCATTCAGTCCTGCATCTGGGGACCACAGGTCACAGCCCAGATTTCCCGCGACCTCCGGACTTTGGCAGCCAAATTTAATGGGGCAGAGGGCAGGGAGGAGTACCTCTCGGCACAGGTGTGGGTGGGAGGGAGGGTGGGAATGAGGGGGACTGCCGGCTTGTCAGAAGAGCTGCTCTGAGAGCCAGAGAATCCTACTTTCCGGGCTGTCCTGGGATGTCGCAGCATCTTTGTCAATGACCTCTGAGGAGAACAGACTGTGCAAGCTTAAAGAAATTCTAGACCCTAGCACTAACAATGAAATAAGACTTGCTTGCCTGCAAACAGATCTGAGTCGTCTGGGTGAATCGCTAAGGCTTAGGCCCGATAACAGCTGTGTGCGCCGCTCAGAATTTCTATTGTAACGGATTTTTGTATGTATGGAGAGCGTGCTTATGAGCAGTTAAGACTGCTTTCTTAGGAACTGTGGCCCCCACACAACAGTTGCATTGTTCACACCCCACCAGCTTAGCATTCATGATTTCATTTCATGTGTACTGTTATCTGTCACACTTGCAAAAATCAGACTTTCACATCAGGATGTTCACTCATCCCACCAACTGGCTTCCAAGCAAGAATTTCTTTAGTAAATATATCTCTAGAATAAATAAACTATGAGTAGTGCATGCCAGTTGGTCATCTCATCTAGGTAAAGTAGTTCTTTCGTGGGAGGTCAGAGCAAGGTGAGGGGAAGAGGGAGGCAGGGTGGAGTGCTTAGTTCCAGAAAGTTCTACGCAGTTCTCCATAGTTTGAGGAGCAGTAAACAGAGTCTGACATGCCCCCAAGGAGCTGAGACTCATAAACAAGTCCCATACAGAATTCTGGGTGTTGCATAACAAAGTTGGCTGGATTTTTGTGTGGTCCCCAAATCTACTCTCAGTAAAAATATTGGTAGGCACTAAATCTCGATACCCATCCCTTAGCTGATGGTCCCCAAAACTAAGGGGAGTCAGCGCAACACAATTCCGGCCAAAGATGGAAGGCGATACACGTGAAAGACTTCGGCGAACACTAAGGCAATAATATAAATACGATGTGAGGTGTTGACACCAGGGTTTTGATGCCCATTACAGGAGAGCCTGCTGCTGTTGGGTCGGGAGAGCCATCCCTCTGGCAAGCCGGCATAGTCCAGCCTGCTTCCTGCTCTCGCTCTCTAACCCACACAACGGATGAGTTCCTAGCACAAATTCTCGGGGCCCTAAAGCAGGGAGACCCTATTCTGGATATGAATCTGACCGTTGTATGCTCCCGTGGCAAAAAGAAATCCAGTCTCATCAATAGCTGCCGAAGTCAGTTCCACACTGAAGCCATGAGGGTCTAAAATCTGGTATATCTGGAGGCCAGTCTCGAGTTCCCAAACCTGTAGGAAAGAACCACAACAACAACAACAAATCCAATCATCCATATACCCTTCAGCTCTTACAAAAATTTCACAGTATTCAAAACAGCCTCCAAATCGGGGCCGTGCTCTTCTAAAGTCTTTCCCAACATCCTGCCCTGAATGTTGGTTTGATCGAAGAAAGTTCTAACGGATGCAGTGCCATCCAGTAGTTCCCGTGGGATGCTCGAGTGTGTCTGCTGTGTACCTAGGCGGTGGAGACGGACCGACTATTCTGGGCAGCCTCGGCTGTGGGGGAAGTAGCCAGTTTTGCTCCTGGGAGCACGAAACAAGATTAGTAGCCAGGGAGCAATGTAACCCTCACAAGTAGAGCCGACAAAAAAAAAAAAAAAACCAACAACAAAACGAAACTGGATTTATTCCCTGTTGACACTCATCCGAATTAGCCAGAAGTCCCAGGACAGAATGAGAGAAGGGCTCACTGACCTTTTCAAGAAGTGTTCTGATTAGGGGCATGGGCCTCACGCTTAGAGGGAAAGAGAGAGAGAGAGAGAGACTTCAGAGACGGCTATTTGTGTAATCAGGCTCATATAATCAGAAAGTCCAGAAACATGTCAAGATACATCATTCTCTCTCTTTGGAAACACAGTCGAGGCTCCAGACCTCCAGCCTCTCGGTCTAAATCTCCCCTTCTTCATGGATCTGCTGTGCTGACTTGTAACCAGACTGTCGGTGAGTAACAAAACTGCACTGGCAGGATGGGCGGTCGCCCTCAAGGTCTGTGGGGCCGAGGCAGCAGAAGCAAAGCGCCAGAGATGGGAAGGCACACTGCCCCTCCAGGGGGCTGAAAGGCAGCCGTTGCCGCTGGAATCAGGGAGGGAGAACCTGATTCCAGATGGAATCATCTGGAAGCCAACCAAGGGCCCCTGACTGCCGTGAATGACGCCAGTCTGGTTCAAGAGCCCATGTTCTCAAGCTCTGAGTGCCCCCAGTGCAGACATGTCCTTAAAGGAGAAGATAAATGCACGACCCTGTATGAACGGGTCTCGGGGGTCACCCACGTTCAGGCCCGAAGTATGAGCCCTCTTCAAACAAGCAGTCAGGTATGAAGACTCACCTAGATGTATTCCTTCTCCCCATACAGGGAAGCCGTTTGCCCCCTAGCGGTCAGTATTTCGTGAAAAGGGAGTAGGTTTCCGTTTTCCTCTACTTATTTTGTAGGCATTATCAGAACTAGGTGATCATTCACTGAACTCCCAGATTTTGGCCTCAGAAAATCTCCAGCAGACGAGCACAGAAGGTCCGAGAGTGAGAGGGGATTTAAAGGGTCTCCGGAGGACGCTCTCTACCGCTCCAGGTGTCTCCTTTTGGAGAGCATGCGTGAAATGAAAGGCTGGCCCTCTGAAGCAAACCCTGCCGGCCACCGCTGCTAGATGGCTTCCGTGGTCGTAATTCCGATGCGCACAGGACGGCTGTGAACCCCGACTTCTGGGGAGCGCGGTAATGTCAGGCGGGGCAAGGCAGTGGGGCAGACACAGCTGCGTCACACCAACCTGGGCACACCCACAGCCGTGATTGCTTACGAGGTATGCCATCCGGGGTGAGTCGCTTGATCACCATGAGTCCCTGTTCCCTCATCTTTAAATGGAACCCTTGAACAATCCACACGGAACCGGGGTGAAGATTAAATAAGATCATGGATATAAGGCACCTGGCACATACCCTGCACCTATAGGGGTTATAGTAAACATAAATTCCTCTCCCTGCCTTCTTACCTTATCCTCTGCCCATAGCTCAGATTTAAAAATCTGTCTATCTATGTATCTAACATCTATCTTTTCTATCAATCAATCAATCATCTATCTTTTCTATCAGTCTATCAATCTATCATCTATCTTTTCTATCATCTATCATCTATCTTTTCTATCAATCTATCATCAATCTTTTCCATCAATCTATCTATCCAATCTATCCATCCATTCATCCATCCATCCATCCTAGTACTTCTTCCTTGGTATATATACTTTAAAATTCCTATTCTGACAGTAAAAACTAGCTTTATTTATTTAATTGAGGATACAGATTAATAACAAGCAATCTGAGCTGGCTTAAAATACTTGTTTTTCATGGGCTCGTGAGTGTTTAAAAATAGCCCTACTGTCGATCTCATCACAGGGGGCACTACATTTACTTAATCACTCAAAGCCTTACCTGTCAGAAGAGAACATTCTGCTTTGCCTTTTTCTTTCTGAAGAGCCGATACACACTCACCTTAATGATGGATTCAGAACAGATGGTAAGTACTTGGTGAAAATATCTGTTGTAAAGCATGACATTGATTTCTCGTTCGTGAGTGTGAGGAATCTGTTTTGTATCTTGGACCATCCTGGTCAGAGGGTACATGTCCATAACACTAGACCCTGGAACAGAAAGAAGAATCTCACAAACACCCAACGCTGGAAGTTTTGAATCACAGAGGATTTTACCCAAACAGTCGTGTTTGGAAACAACCCATCGGTGAGGTTAGTAATATCGATTCCTAGGATATCTAACGAGGTGAAGATATCTCCTCTTCACTATCTTCTCTAAAACATTTTTGACAAATAAAGCAAATGGTAGTCAGCCAGAGAAAAGCATTCGTTGAGGGCATCATTAATTTTCAAGTGCAGGCCATTTGGATTCATCGATATCCTCTTTTCAGTGATCCCTACTTTTCTATTTTTTTGTCGTCTACATTGTTCCTTCTCTAGAGTGTCTGCTGCCTGCCTCTCCATCGGGAGTATAGTCATCAAGGTGGTGGTCAGCTTTCTGCTGAAGGTAAGCTTCCCTTTAGTGAATGGAATTTATTGTTAGCCTTTTATGGCCAACAATTGATAAAGCACTCTGTAAACACAGTCATATTAAATGTAATGGATGAGAACGGTTACAAGCCAGTGGTTGCAAAATCAATATTAAATAAGATTAATTTCCAAATCAATGTGGGGAAGTAGGTGGGGAGCAGGGATACCTTATTCTCATTTTCCTAAGGGTGCTGGTTTGTGGGGACACTACAAATGGCAAATGTGATTTAACTCTCAAAACCAACTATGTATTCTGTGTTGGTGTAATGTCTAGAAATGTAAATAAGAATCCCAAAGCATTTTAAAGATCAAACAAAATGAAACTTCTCTGTTTTACCATTGTGGAGATTAAATTATCAAAGGACAACACTTTGTATTGAGTTTCTCACCACTTTCCAGTCTTAACTGTAGGAAATCCCCCCTGCCCCTCACCCCGGAGTTAACAAAGCCCTTTCGTAAATTGCTTAAATTTTAAGATAAAATCTGTTCATGTGTAGAGAAGGGCTTAAAAGGTTTTTCTGGTAATATTTCTCAGTTCAAATATTCTAATATGGAAATATGAGAGGAATACGGTAGCCAGATGGCCACACTCGGAACTTCCTGGTGGAGCTTTTAACATTTATATCGTGACTAGCTTTATTCAGAACTGACACCAACGAAGCTAGATATGGTTATGAACAAGTGGTAATCCTCTATGTTTTCAGCACTGCTGTGGAAAACAATGCAGTTACAGAGAAAGAATGTGGTTTCAGAAGCCAGATGCTTTGGGATTGGATCCCAAAGGTAAAAGGTAGACCTTTTAACCTGGTGGGTTTTTGTTGTTGTTGTTTTATTTATTAGAGAGAGAGAGGAGATGGAACATGTGGTGTGTGGGGGGGAGAAGGGGAGTGGTGGGGGTCAGGGAGAGAAAATCTCACGTAGACTCTGCACTGAGCACTTAGCTCGACCTGGGGCTTGACCTCACCACCCCGAGATCTTGACCTGAGCCGAAATCAGGAGTTGGATGCTTAACTGACTGAGCCACCCAGGTGCCCCGATCCTGGTGTTTTTCTACTAGTCAGTTGAAAGGCTTAATATTTAGTGCGTCAGTTACAAAATAGGATAAATAATAATTCCTACCTCCTGTGGGAGTTGTGCAGATCAGATGAAATAAAGTGCAGGAAAGCACTTTGTAAAAAAGAACTTTCCAAAAAGGAGTTGTTGTAACAGAGGAAAAACACACATGACAGTGACAGTAACGACAGTATATTCTACAAGGCATTTCCAGAATGTGATGCTGCTGCATCGGGGTTTAGATGACTATGGCGGCGTTGGAATCAAAGCATGAAGAAAAGTCTGAGAGATAAGCTTCATGTAATTCTGATGTCAAGCTGATGGCTGCAGTCAACGTAAGTGATACACAGAGCTGTATATTTTTGTAAGCAAAGTACTAGCAAAATTACATAAAATTGGGAAGCAATCTTGATTTTCCTCCTCCTTCTTTTCCTTCTTCTTTTGTCTTGATACTTGAGTCCTTAGTTACTCTGGTGGTAAATGGGTTGGAAATGCTGAGCCCACTAATCAAACACGCAAGTAAGGGTACTAGGAGAAAATATGCTTCCAGTTATTAGCATGTTATTTTGGGAAGAGCTAATATGAAAGAGGAGTGCTTACACCTAGAATTAAGTTCTGCTTTATAAGATGTAAAATTATCTATCAAGCATGCAGTGCTAGTTCACTCCTAGTCCAGAAAAAAACCCAAACAAACCCAGAGATAAAAATAATTATATTCTTCAGCAGCAGAGATAGCACCAACCATTTCCCTGCCCTAATTACTCCCCCAGGAACTCAGAGCAGGTGGTCAGTGGGAAAGTGCTTAGGAAATGCATTTGGGCTGGTGTTCCAGAAGGAAGAAGTATTTTATAGCGTTCATTTTTCTTCTAAAGCCTGAAGGCATGCACGTGAACAGCGTTTAATGTATATGCCTAGCAGAACGTTTTGTGTCTTTAGGAAGTGTGTTTTTAGAGGCAACAAGTAAAGGAGGCCACAGATCTGTTGGCGTCAGCACTGTGGATCTGTCATTTGGGATTCTATTTTCTCTCCACTTTCTGGTCTAGATGCAAAGGCAAGTGGAACGTCAGCACCTTCTAACTGTCTCGGTACCAGAATGCATGGGGCCAAACTGCCCCACTGAAGAAAGGGGGCACGGATCCTGCTGTGGTCCCTTGAAGATGGTTCCTATTTCAGCTCCCAAGAGTCAAAACAGCACTGGCTTTGCCTTTTATGCAGCAACACATCACGTCTTGCTTTACCCAAGGGCATCTTCCTAGGCTCAAGAACTTAGAGCGCTGACCTGGTTTTTCCAAGGAAGTTGCACATTTTATCTACCCGGCTATGGAAAGACGGGAAGGACTGGAACTGAATGAAATATCTACTGTGATGAATCACAGTTAACACATTCCCCTTCTGCTTCTGTTTTTCTCCTAGGTAGCGTTCAAGTGCTAGTTAAGAAAAACGCTAGAAGTCAAGATAGGAGTTTTGCCTGCTGTTAACTGGGTACACTTACCTGTAATAAGCATGCCATGATTGGAATCGTACACCATAGAATAAATCTGCATGTCTCCTGGTCCCCCGTGGCTGTCATGGAACACTTGTAATAGCGAAAGCGTCTGTACATCCCACACCCTGAAAACCTGGGAGAACAAAGAACACAGTTCACCACTTTCACACCATATGTTCCCCACTCAAAGCTATTTAGCTGAAGCATTTCCAAAGCCTACAGTATGCGCTTAAAAACTTGCAGCAAACCCTATGACCCTGCAATTGCACTACTGGGTAGTTACCCCAAAGATACAGATGTATTGAAAAGAAGGGCCATATGTACCCCAATGTTTGTAGCAGCAACGGCCACAATCGCCAAAGGGTGGAAAGAGCCGAGATGCCCTTCGACAGACGAATGGATAAAGAAGATATGGTCCATATATACAATGGAATATTACGCAGCCATCAGAAAAGATGAATATCCAAATTTTGTATCGACATGGACGGGACTGGAGGAGATCATGCTGAGTGAAACAAGTCAAGAAGAGAGAGTCAATTATCATATGGTTTCACTTACTTGTGGAGCATAAGGAGTAACATGGAGGACGTTAGAAGAAGGAAAGGAAAAGTGAATTTGGGGAAATCGGAGGGGAGAACAAAGCATGAGAGATTGTGGACTCTGAGAAACAAACTGAGGGTTTTGGAGGAGAGGGGGGAGGGGGATGGGGGATGGGTGAGACTGGTGGTGGGTCTTAAGGAGGGCACGTATTGCATGGAGCACTGGGTGTGGTGCGTGAATCTTGGAACACTGAAAAAAATAAAATTAAATTAAAAAATAAAATTAAGATGTTAAAAAAAAAAACTTGCAGCAAGTATGATTTATCTGACGAGCACACATTTGCTAAACTCCAGCTTGGTTCTTGGTTCAATGATTGTTAATATCAAAGAAAAATAGAGCACTGATTAAATATTTGCTTAAAGGAACTGGACATTTTTTATCATTACAGAGAAATATGGTATTTATTATTCTTTAAGAATTTGGAGGACTGATCATGACTTACAGTTCAAATGAAGCCGCCCTTCTCTCTACACTACGGATTGGAAATTAGAGAGAAGACATATTTTGAATTTCTCTATTACGACGTAAGAAGATGGAACATCGGGGTGCCTGGGTGGCTCAATTGGTTGAGCATTGGACTCTTGATTTCGGCTCAGGTCATGATCTCAGGGTCCTGAGATCAAGCCCTGCGTCAGGCTCTGCACTCACCATGGACCCTGCTTGAGATTCTCTCTCTCCCTCTCTCACGGCCCTCCCGCCAATTATGTTCTTTCTATAAATTAAATAAATAAACAAATAAAATCTTTTTTTAAAAATAAAAAGATGGAACATCTTACTGAATGAGGTTTCTAAGAGCTTCCTCCTCCTCCTGCCCAGGGATATAAGAAATTCAGAAAGCAGTTTTTAGGGGTGGGTTAGATATAGTAAGAGTGTGGGGAAATAGATTATTTAAACTCTCCTTTGAGAAAGGGAAGAACTATGTAATTACTTAAATAGAGCGTGGGTTATTAGAAGAGGAAAAAACTAAAGTACAAATTCAGCAAAAGTAAGTCAAGTTTACCCTTGGTCACTTGAAATATCGGGTCCATCTTAGTCTCCTTCATTATTCTGTTTTTGTAAGCAAGTTGTAGTGTGATTGAATTTCAGAAAGAAGTGCGATTTGATCAAGGTGAGGTTTTCTAGCATGCGTCCTTAAGTAATATTTCCACTTTACGATAGTCATTATTAACCTATTAAATTGGAGGGTCTATTGAGTAAATGAGTGACCATTGTAGAACTAGATATAAAACTTCAATTTTGTTAACAGGGAGATAGTAACTTCTTATTTGAGACACTCGTAATCGAGTTAAATGAGTTCAAAACCCCACTGCCGCAAAGGCAGTTTGATTCTTCTATGTAGGCACGTAACGATGGCTAAGTCATGTGATTTAGGGGGCCCTGGTAAGGAGTTTGGCCTCAGATGCAGACCCTCGGTAGGCCAGCATTCCTCAGCGCCTGTACAGTCGGAAGTTACTTCCTTTGTTGTAGTCAAAATGCAAATGTGGGGTAGTAGCTATTGAACCTTATCAGTCTTTTGTACCATAGCATAAGTAAATATTACAGACTATTTATGACTTTAGGTTCAGAGTCCAGATGAGAGATAAATAGGAGAAGAACCCGACATTAGAATCGAGGAGTGCCAAAGAAATTTATCTCAGTTCCAACTGTTTCTGAATTGTATTACTTTGGCTAAGATGCATTCAGGGTTGGCAGGGTTTTTGCCGCGTGTATATGCTCTGAATTGTGGTTGCTGGAAAGAACAAGGGACAGGACAGAGGAGGGTGTCAGTTCTAGCACATCACTTAAATTCCTGGAACCTCAGGTTTCTTGTTTCTAGAGCAGACATATAACACCGGCGCTCTGTTCTTCACTGAACTCATGTGAGCAGGTTTTAAAATCTGTAATGTTTTCTGCAGAGTAGTACTAATTTCTCTTTTCACATGTCTCTCTTCTTCAGTGTTCGGTGCTTTAGGTGTTTTGTGTGATTTTTAGGGGTGACTGATGGGCTAAGCAGATCCTGCTGCACCTGTCCTCGGGTCCCACGTGTCATCTCTGTTACTGTCATACCAAACGGCTCTCCATTTCCAGAACCCTCCTTCTCGATCTGGTCTCTGGGCATGCCACCTACTCTTCCTATCATCTACAATTGCCTTTCAACATCCCTCGCTGCGTAGTGAACTGCTACCCTTTCCTCGAATCTGTTATAAGGAGAATCAAGGAGTGACAGCTCAAAAAGTTTATGCCTTGATGTGCCATTTCTTCTCCAGACCCAGAGAAATAGTAAAGAATATGTAAAAAAGAGAAAGCAAAAAGAAACAACCAGACTTTAAAGCAAGACACTTATCTCTATAAATAGATCCAAGCAAGAGGGATGCAGGAAGTGAGGGAGGGGCTGCATGGGGGGGGAGAGGGGTGTGCCGGGGACCAGGCAGGGGCGGCAGAGAGCAGCCCCAGGCAGAGGGGACCAGAGGCTCCTGGTGCACCATGGCAGAGCCTGGAGGAGCTCTCTAGTTCAGCGCAGTGAGACTGACAAGCTAGGGCTTTACTTCCATCTGGAGGTACAGCGTTTAGAAAGCTTTGGGACCCATGAGCGAGGAGGACACTGCCTTTGACCAGGAACTAAATGAAGACTACTTCTGACGCAGGAACTAGACCAGTTTCTAGACTGCAGCCCAAGGGGCCAGGTCGGGGAAGGTTACAGATAGGGAAGACGGAGCATAGAGACATGTGTAAAAGAAACTGTTAATTTTTTAGAAAAACTGAGAGGAGGCTATCTTCATGAACTTGAGCTGAAAAAGATGTCTTCAATAAGCACAAAAAGCATGAACCATAAAAGGTGGATTCATTTAACTGAGTTAGAACTAAAAATCTCTGTTTAACCAAAGCCACAATCACAAAACCACAAGGGGGAGAGACAAGTCCAACATTCATTGGCCAAGTTGGATACATATGTAACGCGCATACGACAGAATCCCCGGCCGCAGCTAAAACAAGTGAACTAGAGCCGCATGTAATAACGTGGATTAACTTCAAAATATAGTGCTGAGGGGGGAAAAGGGAATTTCAGTAGCATTTATTCACAGAGAACACTGAAACATGCAAAATAAGACTTTGCACAGTTTAAGGACATCTCTATATGTACCAATGGTACTAAAACATAGTACTTATTCGAAAGTTGAAAAATCTAAAAACTCTTGTCCTTTGGACAACTTCCATTGGTCATCCTACTAATTCAGATGTCCCCCTTGAGATGCCCACAATACCCGTCTACATGAATAGCAATTAGCAATTGTAATATGATGACTGGCTACTAAACTGTAATTCCCTTGAGGAAGGAAGCATATGCTCTTTGTTTCACCAGTATCTTACATGTTCTCTATGGGTTTGGGTCAGCTTGCTTGCTTATTTCCCATGTTGGTCCAGGACCTTGTAGGAACTTACAGAGGAGCAACATTGCATAGACAGAACTCACACTGTAACTGGATAAATCAATTAATAAATGGGGCAGCATCAGCAAACAGAATCCACTGACACTGTTTTTAGGTGGTCTTCATACGTTAGCTACTTTGGAAGAAAGGGGAGTGGGGATATGAATTAGGCTGTGCTGATTCCAATCCTCTTCCCTACTCATTTCCCTCAGGGGCTGACAGGGTTCCTGTGGTATTAGTGCTTCAAAGCCTGACGGACACTGTGGAATCGGGTCAGGCCTGGCGGGGATTAGGGAGGGCTCAATGTTTCTGACAGACTGAGTTGCCATAGAAAGAAAATCTGAGAGGACAGGTGGCTTCCACTAAGGAAGCTCTGGGTGCACAGAGCTTTACAAAACTCTGGAGTGTTTGTAAATGATAAATTAAGTATTATGTATGGGGACCCCTGGGTGTCTCAGTGAGTTAAAGCCTCTGCCTTCGGCTCAGGTCATGATCTCAGGGTCCTGGGATCGAGCCCCGCATCGGGCTATCTGCTCGGTGGGGAGCCTGCTTCCCTCCCTCTCTCTCTGCCTGCCTCTCTGCCTACTTGTGATCTCTCTCTCTGTCAAATAAATAAATAAACTCTATAAAACAAAATAAAAAATAAATATTGGGGTGTATGTGTGTAAAGCAGAAATTACAAAAAATATTCACCTTCTAGTGGCAGAAAAATAATGATTTCCAAACAAACTGGGAGTGCAGGAGTTAGGAGGAAGGATTTTTTTTTTTAACATTGGGAAAAATTCAACGCAAGGCTGTAAGGCTTTGAGGATAAAGTTATGAATCTCCAAATATCAAAGAGAAGGACAATAGAAAGCCCTCCCCTGAAGCTTTTTTGTGAGGAATAATTAATAAATAATGATGAAGTAAAAAAGCTCAAAAACTCTACATGTATCTGTGCCAGGAGTAAGAGGACTGTTTCAATTCAACCAGGTTTCCTGGCTTTCTTTGCAAACTTAGTACCAATCACTATCAACCAAATGAATTAATAAAGTGCTCTTTTTTGGGGCGCCTGGGTGGCTCAGTCAGTTAAGCATCTGCCTTCAGCTCAGGTCACGATCTCGGGGTCCTGGGATCGAGCCCCACGTTGGGCTCCCTGCTCGCCGGGGAGTCTGCTTCTCCCTCTCCCTCTGCCCCTCACCGCTCCTGTACTCTCTCTCTCTCTCAAATAAATAAATAAATAAAATCTTTAAAAAAAATTAAATAAAGGACTCTTTTTAAAATCTTGGTGGGTATTTATTATAGAATGACCTAGAGCAGAATATCTGATGTGTGGGAATTGGCCTCAGATACATAAAAAAGGATTATAAAAAGGTATAAAACTAACATGACATGCACGAATCCTTATACAGGAAGTAATTCTGGCATTTTCAGCTAGGTGCTACAGAAGCAAAAGATCAGCAGAAGCACTGTTACAGCTGTTCTCAAATAGACCTTCATTTGCTTGGGAGCCTAGATACAATGCAAGTCATTATCAGGCATTGTAAGAGTTATCTGAGCGAAAGTCTGAACCCTGTGCTAAAACTTGTATTGGCAGAAATCTTTAGAATTGCAGTATCATTTAGATAGTGGGAAGGACATGGAGAATTTGGCATTTCTGATTTGTCAAGGGAAGCTGGGATTTTGCCGGCCTTCCTAATTCTACCCAACGACTACAAGAGGTTAATTAGATTTTAGACCCCAAAGGAATCAAATTAGGACTACATGATTTTACATTGGAAGAGCCTGGAGATATCTGATATAATGACTCTTTTGAGGGTGACATAGGATTACAGACAAATAGATTTGGATTTGAAAATAGATATATATAACAGTGCAGTAGAGATGGTAGGCGTTCAAAGTTACTTGTGTGGGAATTCAATGCAAAAATGCATTTTTTAAGCTCTTATAAATAACAAGAAGAAAAAAATTTTTGCTATGCGGAACTAAAACTGTTAATTTGGTTATCTAGGTCTCACACTTTTCCTGTGTGATAACTGGCAAACAGAAATGAAACGAAGCCAGCCAGCATGACTTTGAAAAATTAACTTTTTTTTTTTAAGATTTTATTTATTTATTTGACAGGGAGATAGAGATCACAAGTAGGCAGAGAGGCAGGCAGAAAGGGAGGGGGAAGCAGATTCCCTGCTGAGGAGAAAGCCAGATGCGGGGCTCGATCCCAGGACCTTGAGATCATGACCTGAGCCGAAGGCAGAGGCTTAACCCACTGAGCCACCCAGGAGCCCCCAAAGTTAACTTTTTAATGACCAAGTTATTAGATGTGTTTAGTTGGAAATTTCACACCATACAAAATCCAAAGTCCCCTTTCCCATCTCCTGCCTCCGTCTGGGCTCTCCAGTTCTACTTTTTAGGTTAATCTCTGTTGGTAATACTGCCTCGGGAGGCCGACAAGTTCAGCTGAATCCTCCTTCACCGTTTCCTAGCTGTATGACCTTGGGCAAATCACTAAACATCTCTGAGCCTTAGTTTTCACATTTGTAAGGGAGATTATACCAGAACCTATCTCATGCAGTTGTCACAAATACTGAAAGAGGTCACATAGAGAAAGAGCTTACATCTATGTGAGGGCTCATTTGACTATTTAAATTTACTTCATTCTTTCTGATGGCTGCATAGTATTCTGTTGTACAAATGCCCCATAATTTATTGTAATTAGTCCCCAACTGATGGAGTTAGACTTATTTCTTTGATTTTCTTTTAGTAAAACAATAGGAATACAAAAATTATATGTAATTTTTGTACAGTCGTCTAGACATACTCATTTGGTAGATTCCTAGAAGTGCAATTTTTGTGTCAAAGAGTGTGAGCACTTTAAGTTTTGTTAGGTTGCCAGATCAACCTTGCCTTTTGAGATTACAATTTCATGACTTCTTGATTTCAAGCTGCAAAACCAGCTTTCATAATCAGCTCCAGTTCTCTAGGTGGGCTGACCCTTATGCTTTTGTCATGACTAGGTTTTGCCATTAAAGATTTTTGGCAGTTTTGCCTTATCTACTCAACTAGATTTTTAACTCCTTTTGGGCAGAGATTACATCCAAAGATGTTCAGGTACTGGGCAGGATACAATTTGAGGCACTTAGCAGGGGCTCGTAGATTGATTGATTGATATTAACACTGCAGGAAGTCAAGACTCCTAGTAGGGTAGCTCTGAGATCAACCAGTTTACCAGCCAAAGAACCATGTTAAGCTTCATGAAGAGTTATATTTACTAAGACATGAAAGTTAATGTCAACAATATACCCAGAGAGTTACTTTAGGTAGACTGTAGTGGATATGTAGGTGTGTATGTGCGAATGAGCATGTGTTTTTGTGCAAGGGGTGTGAGTGTCCTGAAAGCTGATGGGAGTGGAGGTGGGGCCAAGAGGAAATAGTCCCACAGAACAAAACTCAGAAACATCACGGCCCAACTTAAGCAAATGTGCAATGACAGCAAAGTGTCCCAGATTATATAACTAGAGAGTGATAGCCACAAACGAAAGGAAGCTTCACATACGGGCTGGTTCCCCAATGTCTTTGTAGGACATCAGCTCCCACGGCTCAGAACCACCAACAGGGTCTTCTTCTGAAGATGGTCAGTGCACTGTCCTGGGGTTACAGGCTGAAGGAGAGCAAGGCCTGTACATAAGCAAAAAGCCAACTTTTTTTGCTTCAGACTCTTCAAGTTGAGTGTGAACCCCAAAGCCTGTGCCCTCACCTCCTTTCTCTTAGTTTGTCCTTTCTCTTCACAGTTGGTCACCTACATTTTGTTAGCTGAAGGTTCCTAGCATACAGTGATCTTCTGTAGAGAGTTTTCCAACAGTCACTCTGAATGAGGAAAGATCTGAGACAAGTAACTCTTAACTCTTGAGGATGTTTCAAATCACAGTTTACCCAAAATGGAATGTCCCAAGCAGCAAAGCAAGGACAGAAGGTGGCAAAATGCTGGGAGCGGTAAAATCAGGCTCTCAATCACGGATGCTTCCAGTTATGCAAAAAGTAAGGGGGAAAAAAAAACCCAAACAGCTAGAATTTGGTTTCAATAATCCCATAGGGAAAGAAAGCCTAAAGAGCTAACGCCAGAAAACAGTTCTGATTTTTACAACTTAAAGGAAATATATTTTAAAGGGTCGGTGTTTCTTCCTATTCTTTAGTCTATTTCAAGTACCCACGTTTCTTATTCACCAAAGAGAGACGAACTCCATTTTTCTCTTGCTGAAGTCTTCATGGAGGATGTCATATTTTACTGGGATTTAAAGAATGGCTGGGTATGGGATAAGAGTGATTACAGACAAAGGCAGGAAAGCATGAAGACTTTGGGGAAGAACTGAGTGAAGTTTAGACTATCCGAAGACAAATAAGTGGCAACAGAACTAGAAAGGTATCTGGTTCCTGACCATGGAGAACCTTAAACACTAGAAAAGAGAATTTGAATTTTATTTATAAGGCAAGAGGTGCCTTTGAAGATATGTAAAAAGGCACTGACGAGGTTGTAAGTGGGAAAGAGGATGACAGTGTAATATTTGGGTGGTGGGAAGATGAGACAGACTGACGTAGGAGGACCACGAGTGCATTCCAACATATCTCTTTCAACTGGGAGCCTGTGAGTGGGTATGAGCTAAGGTCATAGTGTGGGAACAAGAATGAGGTGCCAGATATGAGAGATGCTTCAGAGACCTGGAGACTGGCCAGTGGATGGGGCTAGGGAAGCAGAAGGTTTAAAAGTGACTTTGAAGTTGGTCGTGGTTCAGTGGGAAACAAATGATACCATTAAAAGCTGGAGGAAGATCCGAAGTCAGGAAAAGGCGATCTGAAGAGGAAAACCAATTCAGATGTAGATAAGCAGGAATTTTATAAAGGATAAGTAAGAACCAAATGGTCCTTCCAGGAACCCTGAAGATAGGGATGTTGAGCATAACAAGAAGAGAGATGAGGGCTGTTGAAAGAAGGTTCTGGATGGGGCTAGGAAAACGAGAGTAGGAATTCCATTCAGGAAGCAAGAGAAATGCTTGTCCTTGGGTGGGAGGAAAAGAAGAGAAAGAAGCCAAAAATACAGAAAAATACAGAAATATTTTGAGGTGAAAAAGATGGAAGTTAATGAAGTGGCCTTGACATTCTCAGAATGTCTCAGCAGAAGATAAAGTAGCTTGTGAAGAGTGTGGAATGATGTCAGGGGCTCGGAGAGAGTAGAGATTGTGTTTAACTGTCATGGAGACTGGATAGGTACTCAGCAGGGGATGAACATAAATGACTGAGTGGCAAACCGTAAGAAACTCTTGAATACAGAGAACAAACAGGGTGGTTGTGGGGGAGGCGGGTGGGGGGATGGGCTAACTGGGTGATGGGGGTTAAGGAGGGCCTCCCCCTATCCTATGCCACAGACCACACCCATAATCTACACCTGTGTGGTCACAAAAGAGGTTCAATACCAGCACCTGCCCTTCTGGTAACGGCTGATGTTTACTGAGGATGGTTATATACCAGGTACTGTGTTGTGTGCTCACTTGCTGATCTCATTTCATCTTCACATTAGCCCTTTGAGGAAGGTGTTCTGTTAGCCTCCTCAGCGATCTCAAATAACTCATCCAAGACAATAGCATCATCTTCACTTGGCACAGCGTCTTCCACATGGTCTTCAACAAGATGGCGTCCAGCCAGTCTGCAGGCCAGGTTGGCAACCCTGTGGCTTGCTCTGACGTTCTTCACCTGGCTCCTGATTTCAGGACATCGCTTCTTGCTCTAGAGCACACTCCCAGCCTAGTGAAGCGGACTTGCAGAGTGAAACTTTAAAAAAAAATTTAAAAAGCAACTGTTGACCCATTTGCCATCTGTTAGAAGTCCTCGAAGCACGTATATGTCTCTCCTCCGCAGAAAGAAGAAAAATCATCCTTGCCATCTAGACTTGCACCTGAGAAAGTTGCCAGCCACGGTTCCCATTGGTTTTTGTCAAGGAAAGGAAGTCTTTATTTCTCCCAGCACCTGTCAGTGTTGGTCAGCTCACTGGGAGCAGCAGATGGGGGGGTGGTGGTGAAATACTTGAGCCTGTGACAAGAAACCCAAGGGTAGCAGCTGCAGAGGTAAGGAGTATCCATGTGGAAGGTCTGCAGAACCAGGAAGAAGGATGGAATTTGCTTTAAGGGCTTCACCCAAGGGCATAGTAGCCACGTGACTGGCTGGTGATTTAATAAAGCTTGATATGATGAAAGCTAGTTTATGAAGAAATTTGAACAAATGTTAGATGTGTAAAAACATCTGTTATTTTTGCTGTAATTAGTGATACTAATAGTGATGACAGCCTCAGCCAAAACAAGTATGTGCCTAGTTTGCTGTTCTTTCTGCCTCAGTGGCTTGTTTCCCAGATCTTTGCGGGACCGGCTCCTCTCGTCATTCAGGTTTCCGCTTTCGTGTCATCTCCTCGGAGGCGATGTGCAGTCACCGCACATAGTTGTGTCTTCTGTGCATTATAATATTCTTGCTGTCTTCCATTTTACTTGCTACTTTGTTTGTCTCTCTCTTTCCCTAGAATGGAAACTTCCTGTGAAAGGAGCCTTCTCCGCCTCACTCAGTGTTCCCTCTCTGGAGCCCACTAACCCTTGTCACATAATAGATGCTCAAGAAATAAATGCTTTCTGAATAAGTCACGAATGAGCTCATTTAACCTTCATAACAATCCTGGAGGCAAAAACTGCATTTTACACATTTCTGCGTGGAAGATATTATGTAATTTGCCAATGGAGCTGCTGGGATGCTTGAATAAGCATCAAGTTAAGACAGCTGCTACATTTATAAGAAATTGGAAAGCTGGTATCTTGTGTCTGTTCACCTCTGGGCATGAGTGGCCTAAATATTTGCTAGAAAGATATCTTTGTTTTCTTTCATTTCTCTAGAGGGGACTCCAGGTCTCAATTCATAATGTGGTTGAATTTTAGTGCCTCAAAACCTTCCTTGTCTTTCCAGTACCATTAAAATTCCTTCGTAATTTAATTAAAATTAAAAATAGTTTCCTTATTATAAAAACAATACTTATTTACTGTAAAAAATAGATAAGAAAAGAAAGAAAAAAACACAAAAAAGAACAAAATTTTAATCCATTCAAAATCTTGCACTTGGGTAATCACTAGCATCTTGTTAATCTCCCCTGGTAATATAGGATAGCCAAAGATATATTTTTAAATGGGTTAATTTGGGGGCACTGAAGTGGCTCAGCCGTTAAGCAACTAAATGTTGATTTTGGCTCAGGTCATGATCTCCAGGTCGTGAGATCAAGCCCCACTCTGCGCTCAGCGGGGAGACTGCTCGAGATTCTCTCTCTTTCTTCCTCTGTCCCCCCCCAAATAAATAAATCTTAAAAAAAATAAAATGGCCTAGTTTCTCACATACCGTTTCATGATATTTCAAATAATATATTATTTAGATATTTTTACATTATTGCTCATCTACATAATGTCGAAAGTCAATATATTTCTATTATGTGAACAGATACATTGTAACTTGCTGAATGGAGGAGGAGAATTAGAGAAGGGGATCACAAGGTACAAACTTCCAGATGCAAGGTAAGTAGGCCCTGGGGTGTCACATACAGCATGGTGACTGCAGCTGACACTGCTGTGTGGTGTGGAGGGAAGTTGAGAAGAGAGTAGATCCTAAGAGTTCTTATCACAAGGAGAAACTCTTCTTCCTTTCCTTTCTTTCCCTTCCCTTCCCTTCCCTTCCCTTCCCTTACCCTTCCCTTCCCTCTCCTCTCCCCTCTTCTCCTTTCCCTTCTTCCTTCCTTCCTTTCCTTCCTCCCTCCCTTCCTTTTTTCCTTCTTTCCTTCCTTCTTTTCTTTCCTTTCTCTTTTCCTTTTTTTTCTTCTCTTTCTCTTTTCTCTCCTTCTTCCTCCCTCCCTCCCCCCTGCCCTCCCTCAATCCCTTCCTTCCTTCCTTTCTCTCTTTCTTCTTTCTTTCTTTCTTTCTTTCTTTCTTTCTTTCTTTCTTTCTTGATGGATACTACATTTAGCCACCAGGTAGATATGTGACCTTTTGCAAGTTACTTAGGTCTCATTTGCCTTTACATATGCAAAACTGTGATAATTATTTTATAGGGTTGTTATTAGCATCAAGTGAGTTTGAGTATGTAAAATATGGGCTACAGTGCCTGGCACTTGGTGAACATTTGATAAATGGTAATTATTTTTTTTAAGATGTTATTTATCTATTTTAGAGAGAGAAAGAGAACATGTATGTGTGTGCCTGAGTGGGAGAAGCGGCAGAGGGGAGAATCCCAAGCAGACTTGGGACCCAGCTGAGCGTGGGGATCCAGGACCCTGAGATTATAACCTGAGCCGAAACCAAGAGTCGGCTGCTCAACTGACTGAGCCACTCAGGTGGCCCCAATAAATGTTAATTATTATTATAATTCATAGAAAGTTTGAATGACTATGTAGTCATATTTATTTTTCCTTTAGCTGTAGGTATTATGTTTAGGAATTACTCTAAGGCTATATGAATATTCATCTGTATTTTCTTCTGGAAAAATCCAGAACGTCTATGTTTTTGTATTTTACATTTAAGATCTTTAATATACCTGGGATGTATTTTGCGGTTTGTTATGAAGTGATCAACTGATTATATATTTTTTCCTTACAGGGTTAATCACTCCCCAGCATTTAATGAATAAACTATCATTGCCCACAGATTTGGAGTGCGACTTTTATTATGTAAAAACTCCCATACACATATGAACTCATTCTTGCATTTTCCCTTTCCTCGTAGATGTGTCTGAACTAGTTCGCATTGACTATTGCTCTTTTTTATTTATTGAAGCTTTAGGGTATGTGTTAGTATCTGACAGGGGGAAAAAAAGCCAGCTTATAATGCTATTTTCAGAGCACAGCTATTTTCTAAGCCTATTTTCTAAGCATATTCTAAGATACTCTTGTATGTCGGCATTTTTACATTAACACTAAACTAGGCAAACTGTTACTTAAACAATCATGAAGAGCATTAAAAAATAACATCATTAAAAATAGCTTAACTTGATGGACAATATCTTTTATGGTACCGCAGTCCCATGTGGAAACACAACATATCCTTCTGTTCATGTTCCTAAATAAAAGTACATCAGAAAAACTTCATAGGTATCTTAATATTAATAGTGAATACTGCTTGTTAAGGTTATTTCTAGGTATTTCACATTTTTTTTGCTCTCTTTGACCACTGTGGTTAACTGCTCTTATACAGAAATTTATTTATTTTTTAGAAATTGCTATTGTCACGAGCCACATTACTAACTTATCTGCTCTTGAAATTTCAAGCTGATTTTGTGTGTCCACTGTACTTCAATTTTAAAAATTTAAGCTGATTTTTTTGAATTTTTCAAGGAGACAACCACATTATTTGAAAATACAATGATTGCATCTCTTCATATCTAATATTTGTAACTCATTTTTTTCTTATTTGAGCACATTGGTGAGAACACATAAAACTCTGTTTAGTGACAGCCACTATGACAGAAGCCTCATGCTTTCTGTCTTGGCCCATTTTGGCCCAAAATGTCCCATCTGCAATGGGAAGGTCATATTGGCTCTTTCCCAGCGCCTCCTTCCTGAACGCCTGTCTTCAACACACGTTCTTCCACACGCCCTTGTCAGCAGAATCCGAGCCGGAACAGGGGCGCATCATTTCCTTCTCCACACTGACAATATTTTTCTCAGTGATAGCAGCTATTTCAGTCAAAAACTGTATGTGTTCTACTACTGGGTATTTACCCCAAAGATACAGATGTAGTGACAAGAAAGGCCACAGGTACCCCAATGTTCATAGCAGCAAGGGCCACAATCGCCAAACTGTGGAAAGAGCCGAGATGCCCTTCAATAGACGAATGGATAAAGAAGATATGGTCCATATATACAGTGGAATATTATGCCTCCGTCAGAAAGGATGAATATCCAACTTTTGTACCACCATGGACAGGACTGGAAGAGATTATGCGGAGTGAAATAAGTCAAGCAGAGAGAGTCAATTATCTTATGGTCTCACTTATGTGTGGAGTCTAAGGAAAACATGGAGGACATTGGGAGAAGGAAAGGAAGGGTGATTTGGGGGAAATAGGAAGCAGAGATGAACCATGAGAGACTGTGGACTCTGAGAAACAAACTGAGGGTTTTGGAGGGGAGGGAGGTGGGGGATTGGGTGGTGGGTATTGAGGAGGGCACGTATTGCATGGAGCACTGGCTGTGGTGCATGAATCTTGGAACACTGAAAAAATAAAATTAAATTAAAACAAAAAAAGAACAAAAACAAAACAAAAAACTGTATGTGTTCTAGATTTTCCAACAGTTCATTTTAGGGGGAAAAGCAGCTGGTTTTATTTATGTTGTTTTCTGTTACCTTTGCTGAGGAGAGGCTGATGATGTGTTGATCTTTCTCATTTGATACGATCTCGGTGATGCTGAACATGTGCCCCACGAGCTTCCCCACTGGCTTGGTGCTGATGTTGGGGTGCCACAAACGGAGCACCTTGTCATCTCCTGGAAAGGGTGACATGGGGGGGTTATTTGTTTACTCTGGGACCCAGCTGGTCAAAGTTTAAAGAGTCCCTCTCGCTCAGTCATAGCCTTATCGTCCTTCTAATATCAAATCACAGTCTGCTTCTTCCAGGATGCCCTCTAGGATTGACTTGCTTTGGAACCCTTTCCTTCTGCCAAGGCTGCTTGGGAATAATTGTATTTACACACACAGATGTGAATTCTTATAAATATTTTATGAGTCCTTTTCTTGATTCAATACTTTCCCACTCATTCATGCATTAATGTATTATTTATGCTTTATTTACTTCCCGAAGTATTTTAGACAGCTGTTCTTTTATCTTCACATTCAGAAGAAGAGGAAAATTGCACATAATTTCTACCATTATAACAAATCAACTGTCTCCATCTTCCTTTCTAGCACATATCCATAAGCATATATAATTTGCATGTAGTTACTTCCATAGCATACATACCATTTTTTTAATTGTTAAAATCATATGGATACACAGTAAAAGATTTACACAATATGGAAGGGTATAATTTTTGTCAAAATGTCTTCTTTTCGGGCGCCTGGGTAGCTCAGTTGGTTGGGCGACTGCCTTCGGCTCAGGTCATGGTCCCGGAGTCCTGGGATCGAGTCCCATATCACACTCCCAGCTCTGCGGGAAGTCTTCTTCTCCCTCTGACCTTCTCCCCTCTCATTCTCAGTCTCTTTCTCTCTAATAAGTAAATAAAATCTTTAAAAAAAAAGTCTTCTTTTCCCTCAGAATCCCTACTTCCACTCCCTATAGGTAATCACTGTTCACTCCCCCCACCCCCTTTCTTACAAACCAATCTTTTATTTTGGAGTTAAGAAAAACACTTTTCCATTCATATCTAAATAATTTGAATTATTTTCAGCAGGTATTTCATCACCATTTCTCAACAACAAAAAGATCACTCTCACTTTTATCTTTAATATGCCCAGTAAAAATATAAATGCTGCCAAAATATTAAAAAAAACCACTGTTCCTTAAAATGTATTTTTACCAAGAAATCACAGCATGCTCTCTTGAGCAGAGAGAGAGAGACCAAATCAAAGTTGTGTAGTATGGATTTGTCACTTTATTATATGTGCTGTTTGCAAGGCAGGTTGCTTTTGGGTTTTTTTCCAGCTTCATGGAGATATAATTGAACTACAACATTGTGTGAGTTTAAGGTGTGCAGCATGATTATTTGGTATAAGTATAGTGCTCACGGGGTGCCTGGGTGGCTCAGTCGATTAAGCTGTTGCCTTGGGCTCAGGCTGTGATCCCAAGGTCTTGGGATCAAGCCCTGCATTAGGCTCTCTGCTCAGCAGGGAGCCTGCTTCCCCCTCTCCCTCTGCCTACTTGTGATCTCTCTCTCTCTCTCTGTCAAATAAATAAATAAAATTTTAAAAAAAAGGATAGTGCTCACTTCGGCAGCACATATACTAAAATTGGAACCATGCAGAGATTAGCATCGCCCCTGCACAAGGATGAAATAAGTATATACTGCAAAGTGATTATTACAGTAAGGTTAGTTAACACATGCCTCACCTTTTTTTCTTATCGTGAGAACTTGTAAGATTTGCTCTCTTCATAACTTTCGATTATAAATACAGTACTGTTAACTGTAGTCACCACGTGTATATTACATCCCCAAAACTCACTCGTCTTCTAACTGGAAATTTGTACCCTTTTTTTAGAATACAAATTTTATATATCCAATATAATTAAGATAAAATATAATTAATATACCTGTCCATCTTTTTTTTTTGCATTTTTGGAAGACCACGGGACTGTATCTTCATAATTGCTACACCAAAATTTCCTACCATTTGTCTATTGATAAATGTTCCTGCTAATTCTAGTTTTTCACTGCAATAAATAGTTATTCATGTGGGTTTTTTTTTCTTTTGGACATATACACCAGGGATAAAATCTCATATTGTTAGGTTGCTTTCCGAAATGATTGTACCAAATGACAAGGCCATCAACTATATATGATTATACCAGTTTCATCAGATTCTGGCCAGCACATGGACATTATCATGATTTAAAATATTTGCTATTTTAATATCTAAAATGAAACTTTGTTTTTATTTAATTTATATGACAGCTGATGATGCTGAGTATTTTCTCCCATGTATATCTGTTAATCGTATCCCCTCCTGGGAATTGTTCGATCATATCCTTTACCCATGGCCCATTAGAATTCTGGCGGTAGTAAAAATTAAAATTTAATAAAATTTTATTGTCATATGCATGCGTGCATGTGTGCACACACACACACACACACACACACACACACACACACATCCAGCTTTATCATAAAGACTGGCTAGTTATTCACCACACCCTTATTGTCTCTTACTGGATGCATTTCCCAGGCTTCCTCGCAGTTAGATGTAGTCAGATTACTGACTTTCAGCCAGTAAACTAAGAGAATTGATTTAGATTTTACATGACTAACAAGACATACATTTCCATTTTGTCTGAGTCATTATGCATCTTGGGTTTTATTTGTTACAGGAGCTAGCATTACCTGAACTCATGTATAGTCACAGTCTAATCATTTTTGTTTAAGTAACCTAAACCTAAATTTTTAAAAAAAGATTTACTAATTTATTTAGAGACAAGAGCATGCAGGTAAGCAGGGGGAGGGGAAGAGAGAGGGGGAGAGAGAGAAAATCTCAAGCAGACTTCCCACTGAGTGAGAAGCCTGATGTGGGGTTTGATCCCCGTACCCCAAGATCATAACCAGAGCTGAAATCAAGAGTTGGAGGCTCAACTGACCAAGCCACCCAGGCACCTCTACAATTAAGTGATTTTTTTAATTAAATGTTTTACTTTACTTTAATTTAATGATTTAAATATTATTTGTCCAGAATCACATATCAGAAAATGGTATCACATTAGGAATATATGGTGCATTCTTGGGCATCTTATTTATTACCCAGGACCGTCAGGGCACTAGGAAAGAGAGATTAAATAATAACGTTACAATCTAAGTTATAATTTATATATAACCTAAGTTATAAACTCATAATTTATGTATTAACAAAATCTAAAATTCAAAGTGGCCATGTTAGTTAATCAGGTAGCATGTATTTTGTGGCCCAAAGGATGAATTTGCTGATATAGATTGGACTTTTTATGGAAATATACTTACATACACTGAAAGAACTAGTCGGTTACGTGGGAGAATTAGGTGACTTGCCAGTAGGATATTCATAACCCAGGGAAATGTGATAGACACAGATATTTTCATAATTCTATGATTATGTTGTCTGGCTCCATGAAAAAAGGGAACAGAGCATTTTCTTAACCTTTTTCTCCCTCCCCTTTGAGTATTCCAAACCATTCTTCAAATCGTAGCGTGACTGTACCTCTAAGACCATTTCAGAATGTTTTCATATTCTTTAAAACCAAGAGCCTGTCCCTATGTGCCCCTTGCCCCTGGTATCTTTTATAATTAACGACTCTGTTTTCTGTACCAACCACTCAAAAGCAGAACTTCTTTTTTATTACACTATCTCAAGCATGTAACCCACAGTAGGAGTTCAGATATTGATTGAACTCCCATAAGTTCAATCTTGGGATGCTGAATCCTAGCCCAGAGGTTTAACTATCTAGTGACACAAGAGGGGGAAAACGTATCCAAACAAAAATAAGTCTTTGTTGAATGTTTGCCTGACTCCTGTTTCATTCTAGAGGTCCCTGGGGACTTGAGTCTTAGTAGAGGTAGGCTGAAAAATCTCAGGGCACAGCTCACTCTTACTTTCCATTTCTCCGGTGACTGGTATGGATAGAATTATCTCCCCAAAATTCATATGATGAAGCCTTGACTCCTAATGTGATGGTATTTGGAAATGGGGTCTTTGGGAGATAATTAGATTTAAAGGAAGGTATGCGAGTTGGGCCCTAATGATGGGATTAGTGTCCTTATAAGAAGACACCAGAGCTTGCTCACTCTCTCTCCTTGTGGGGATATAGCAAGAAAACAGTCATCTGCAGGCCAGCTAGAGGGCTCTCACTAGCACTGACCATGCTGGCACTTTGACCTTGGACTTCCAACCTCTAAAACTGTGAGAAATAAATTCCTGCTGTTTAAACCACCCAGCCTATGGTATTTTGTTACGGCAACCTAAGCTGACCAAGACAGCACACAAGATATTTTAAGGACTATTGTCAGTGGGTAAGCAGGATATTTTCTTTCTTTGTTTCTTTGTTTTGTTCTTTCTTTTAAGTGGGATATTTTCTTAAATTTAAAACTTCCATGTTATCCTTATTAACAAGAAGAAGAATACCTTGAGAAATTACTGTACACTTGACATTTTGCCAGATGTTGAAGATACGAAAAAATTCTAGATATGGACCCTACTGAAAGCCTTTTTTTTTTTTTAGAAGACCGAAACTTACACCCTTTCAGACTTAGTTCCAACATTTCCTTCCTAATGCAGCCCCTGATCACTGTCCCAGCCTCAGACGGAGTTAAGGCTTCTTCTTCCCGTACTGAGGGTGTTTGCTTCAGATTTTGTTTATAGCGTGAACTCTATTCAATTAGAGGAGTTTGTGTAAAGATCTGTTTACCTATTATCTGGTGAGCCTTTTATTTCTCATCTATAGTGTTGGCAAATAGCAAGTGCTTAATACATGTTTGTTAAGTAAATGAGTTGGCTAATAGAGTGACTCATGAAGTATTTAAAAAATATTTATTTTGGGAAAATCTACCTTGATTTGAAACAGGGCTCTATCGCTCATGAGCCTTATGGCTTTAAGAAGTGATCTCACCTCCTGTGTCTGGGTTTCCTCATCTGTATATATAATGGGGATGGCCAGACTTTATGTCATAACCTTATTGTGAGACTAAATGGGGTCATCTGTGGATAATCTAGCAGTTCCTGGAGTATGAGCTATTACTACTCTGTTTTTCTTCTTCTAAGTCCCTGCCATTTGCAACACATTTTATAAAATGTTTGGGGGAGAGAGTGAGGCACCGATACACCAATGTATGAAACATGGGCCCTGCTCTGCAGAGTTTGCAATCTAAGCACTAAGGCAAGCATAAATGATATAGAGGGAAAGGATGGAGTCACAGAAAATAAAAATATGAAGGTAGGACTTAATACTATAAATGATACATTATGGTTCATTAGGGGTTAATTCCTTGTTCCTTTGTTATTTTCCATTTATTTTCATTTCTCTCCTTTTTGTTAGCCAGGATTCGGATAAAGCCACATATAAAGACAGGATTTTCTTTCCTTTAGCAAGTTCTTATCTCAGCTGGTGAGTCAGTAGATCCAAATGCCTCACTCTTGATGAGATGAGCTGGCTCAGTGCAGAGAGAAAAGCAAGAGAGGGAGAGACTGTGGGAACCAGATGACGGTGGTCCCGGTGGTCCAGGGGGGAAGAACAGGGGCTGGGAGTCAAGAGAACAGATTGGAGCTCAGTTGTCCCAGCTGCCTAGTCACATGTCACGTGATGAGTTGAGGCAACTTATTCTCTTTTCTGGGGCCTCAATTTCCTTATCTGTAAAACTTTGATCTCCCAAGATTTCTTCCCACTCTGAAGGTTTATGTTCATGTCCTGCAGAGGGAGAGGTTACCACAGTCAGAATAGAGAGCAATCTGGAATTGTAAAGGTCATGAGAAAACCTCCAGATCATCAGTTACATGATTCATGCTGAATAATTCCGATAAGGCGGTATCTTGCTTGCGTTGGCTTTTCGCCGGAAATGGCTGAGAAGTCTCATCCTTGCTGCAGTATGTTCAGAACCTGGGCCTCGGGCCCCCAAGTGGTTGGCCGGGCTGCCCCCTGACATGGACTTCATCACTCCTGGAAGATGAGGTCAGGCTATGCCTAGAAGGAAATCTGTGTCTTGTGTGCCACAGGCAGAAGGATACAACCGAAGATTGCCACGTGAGAAATGTGGCAAACAAAGGGCTTCGTCCAGTGTGCATTATGAAGGAAACCCCGTCTTGTGGCAGGCTCCTCTGGTCTGCTACCCGAGGTCTCCAGCTCTACTTGCTTTCCGATGACAGCAAGGGAATCCTCATGTATCTGTATGGGTTTTTGGAGTCAGAATGATCAGAAAGGAACGTGGTACTAAGCTCTAAATGCCTACAGTGTTTAATCCGTATTATTATGATGATCATGAATCTGTCCCATGTGTTCCAGGAATTCAGTTCCATGAACCTATTCATGCTCCATGTGTTATTACATGTCCTATTTGTACCATTAAATTTTGAATTCTTGAAGGTAAAATACAACGTGATCTCCGTGATTCATGAGGCCTGGTCTGTAGCAGTTGTGCGAGAAATACCGGTTGAATGAAACATTAACATATGTGCGCAGAGCCTTCGAATTATCTCGGATGGCAGAGAATCGGTTGTATACATCGAACCTTCCAAAGTAGGCGTTTAACTCTTACAATGGCCAACAGAGACAAGGATGAGCTAAAGACAAATGCTTAGGAAGTTTGCCATTTTATTTGGTTTTGTTTTTGTTTTGGTAAGTACCTTGTCCTGGTTTGGCTTTGTTTTCTCCAGCTCATCAAATGTCCCCGCATATTTCACACATTCAACTATGCCTAACGAAGTTGCTTTCATAGTATATTTTGAGTCATCAGCTGGTACATACGGTACATTTAGCAATGTGCTTGGCTGAGTCACTAATCAACAAGAGTATTCTCCTGGGGAAAAAATGTCTCTAGTCACCGAGGAACTGCATCTTCTACCAATTGGGGCTCTGTAACCGTGACCATTTAATAATTTTTGCAAGGTGAGAAGTATTACTTACTCGTCAGTCACGCTGCTAAATGTTTCATTTTGTTAAGGGAGCTAGAAAAATAAGATTCCGAGATGAAGCTGGCCATCTCACAATGTAATGACTCTGAAGGTTCATGAAGGTCAAATATCTTAATCCGTAAACACTAAAGTGATTTGAGTTTCAGAACTTGACCAAACACGTTTTTTTCCCCTCAGAAATGATTAAAACACGCAAGATGACAAAATATATGAAAGACGATCAATTCTTAACATTTTGAAGTATTTTGTGTGAGAACCAAGGGCTATACAAAGGAGTTGGTTAAGATTAATGGGACAGCTTGTCTTTTCAGAACAATCAGATTTCAGAACTGGGATCTCACTTCAACTGTTTTACTTTCTCAGAGGGTTTCCTGTGGAGGGTTTTAGCTGAAGGAGGATTAAAGGCCACGATTTTCACGGAACTGAAGACCTGCGCCCTGTTGAGGGCAGTATCCATTGTACTTCGATTCTGGGGCGATTTTGCTGCTTCCTCTCTGAGGACCACTGGGCTCTTTCCCTCAACCCTGGAGTAACCCCACCTTCTCCTCTCGAGTGGTCGGGGCCATTTCCCTCACAAGGAAGAAGCCAAGACAGTCATCAACTCAGCAAAGGGCAACAGGGATCAAGAAATTGTAATATAAGCATGCCATTTCTTTTTTCGAAAACATGTAATTTTAGTATGTGTTCCCTTATGTGTTCTAGACTTCAGCATGGAGCTCTTTAAAGGATAACCTCAATTAGCCCAGCTCTAAGACTTGGATTCCTGTTCGTTCTTAGAATCATCACCACCAGGCGCCAGGAAACTTGCTCCCAGTCCAAACCATAACTCCCACCTGCTACTCTGCAGACTTCTTGCCCATATGTTTTGCTTTCTTTCCTTGATGTCCTTGCTTGAAATTTAGAAGTCCGTGGCCCATTAATGCCTCATTTTTCTGAGCACGGAAAGCTCTGACTATATACTGAGTAATTGACAGGCAGGGTTCTGAATTTTCCAAAGGACATTTTAATTTATCTCCCTGTGAACAGAAATTTCTTTAAACAACAGAATCAGGATTCTTTAAGCTCAATGGGATCCTGGAATTTAGGTAGTCCAACTTCCGCATTTTACCGGATATGGAAAGTGAGCAATGTATGAAAATCAAACAACTGGTTAATGACCAGGGTATGACTACAGCTACCTCTTCTAACTTCTAGTGCATTGTTTTTACTTGTTTTGCTTTCCAGTAGATTGCTGTGTAATTTGTTAAAAATAATATTTGAACCATAAGCTAGTTTTAAATAAGTGTTGTTGAAGGCCCAAAGCGGAGCACAAATTTTGATATGAGCTTCAAATGCACAGTATACTGAAAAAAATTTTAGCTTTATGTCCTCAGGGGAGATTGCCTGGGTCTAAAGTGAGAGTGTAGCTATCTTCACGCAGTTGGCCCTCGAACAACATGGGTTCAAACTGTGCGGACCCACTTAAATGCAGATTTTTAAAAAAATAAATACACTATAGAACTGTAAATTCATATTTTTCTCTCTTATGACTTTCTTAACATTTTCTTCTCTCTAGCTTACTTTATTGTAGGAATACGGTATATAATACATAGAGCATACAAAACATGTGTGAATGCAAAGTTTGCGTTATCTGTGAGGTTTCCAGTCAACAGTAGGCTAATAGTAGTTGAGTTTTGTGGGACTTCAACGTTACATGTGGATTTTCTACTGTTGGTGGTGGTGATGGAGGGGGAGGTTGGTGCCCCCGACCACTGTGTTGTTCAAGAGTCAACCATACTTATCAATATTGGCATTTCAGGGCCGAGGCAGGATAGTCTTGGTAAAAAACCAAATGTTGCGGCTGTGTGTGTTTTGGGGGAAGGAATTTGAAGAAATCTCCCAAGGTAGGAGCCAGGAGCACTTACTCATTGGACATTTTTGCTCTTTTAATAAATATTTTTGCTCAAAGCATTTTCCAAATGGTACATTTGTTGATCTTTTGGATGACAGAGTGTTCTTCTTAAAAATTTTGTTTGCTCTTTCCCTTTCTAATGTTCAGATGTCCAGTATAGGCCATTTTCTTGATGTTTATTTGAGTTTCTGTGTTGCTCATTTACATCTTTCAAGTCCACATGCTCCTTGTTGAAGGTGACTCTGATCTTGAGGTCTCCCTGGGAGTTCTTCTCACTCGTGCTGGCAGGCGTGGGCCCTCACAGTCCTTTGATCCAACTGGGTCTTTTTTCATCACCAGAAGGAGAATCCTCCCACGTGTCTAATCCCGCTTGACATTTAAGCTCAAACTTGAGATGTGTTTCCTCTCTTTCCCATGGGAGCACCCTCTTCCTGATCTCTGGTAATAATATAGTTGCTACTCTTCCATTTTCCCCACCTTACAATCTCGGAGCTGAGTGATCCCTCTTATTAATCCCCATGTCATTCTGGCTTCAGGTTTTATGACCGACTTCTTTCCCATGGGATTGGCCCTGTCCTTTCTTTTTCCATTTCACTTACAATAATGCAGACTCTCACCACTTCACTCGTGACTCCTGGAACAGCTTCCTGACTGGAACCTCCAGTTTCATTTTATTCCAACGAAACCTCCACACATTTGTCAACATGACTTTGCCTATGTGTTGTAGATGGAGTGAATTCATATTTATTGAAAATCTATGTGCCAGGCATATTATCTCAATTAATCTTAAGCACCACCATATGTATTGTTTGTATTATTATTAGCAAATTTGCATTGAGCACTTATTATGTGCTAAGTACTTTATTCGAGCTTGCTTAATTCTTAGAATAATCTTATGAGTCGGTACTATTATCCAGTCCCACTTTAGAGGAGACTGAAGCTTAAAGGGATTAAATGACCTGCCCAAGGCCACACAACTTGCTAGAAAGATAACCAGGATTTGCACCCAGTCTGACTCCAGAGCCCAGGTTGGGAGACATCCTACTGTATTAGCACCCCAGGATTATAGGTGACAAGTCTGAGGCTTGAGAAACATTTCCGTCTTCCACCTTCCCCTCTGAGCTTATATCATACTCTCCACAGATGACCTTGTGTCCTATGTTCCACCCTCCTTAACCCTTAAATGTTAGAACGCTTTGAGGCTCTCTCCTTGGCCTCTTCTCTGTTAACTCTAAATCATTGGCCCTTGGCCCTTTTGGACATGGACCCCACTGAGGATTTGATAACATTTTGGACTGTCTCTGAAGAAAAATGCACAGAGACACAGTGTCAATAGGGCCACAGGAACCCCCGGGACTCCTCTTAAGCCCACACAGGGGCCCCAGGCTGGGATCTCCTGCTCTCCCATATTAAAATAACTTCTAGAGAGATTCAAGATCTAAAGGTAACATAGAAAGCAATCAGAAAGAGTTAAGATATGGAAGAATTTATAACACATATCCTGGTGCTGGGGAAGAACTTTCTAAGTATGCCATTAAATCCAGAAGGCACAAAGAAAAAAACAGACAGATTTAACTGTAGGCAATTTTTTTTAACTCTCTAAAGAAGTTTTTTTCCTAGGAGCAAAACCCTGTCACTTTATGAAAACTTTATCACTTTATTAATCAAGAAGAGCACAGTTGGGAACGTAGAGAATCTCTGTATGACACAAACTGTCCCCTTACCTCCAGTGACAATCACGTTGGCTTTTGTACAGTAACAGAAAGTGTTGGCTCCTCTTGGCATGGAGAACTCTCTGACGGGCCTGGGAAACACAAAGAGGACATAAATCTTCCGCATTTCCCTTTAGCCAACCAATTCTCACTTATGTTCCACAAGCTCATTTCTAAGCTGGTTGTAAATCTGTTTATTCACAGAAAATATTATAAGTGATGACGAAATCCTCGCTGACCAACAGAGTCTGCTTGTTCCATAACATGGTGAGATTAACAAAGCACTCTGTACCATTTCTACTTAGCGGGAAATCCCGTCCTCCCCGCCCTGGGGTTGTGACTGGCCCGGGAGCCATCCTTCTTAATCCAGAAAGGGTAATGGATGGCTAACTGGGCCCATTTGGTATTCATGATGCCAGGAACGCCTTTGGACACATCCTCTTCTCCCACCACCCACATCCCACCGGCTGTCCAGTCCTGTGGATTTGACCTCTAAAATACACCTGAAATCTGACCACTTCTTCCCATTCTCATTACAGTGTCTAGGTTCAAGCCTCCGACCCCTCCCACCAGACCTTCTGCAACAGACTGCTAACTTCTCAGCTTCCACTGTTGCCTATCCTTCCGTCCACATTCCCACCTCAAATCCCGCTGTCATGCTTTGGCCATGGTGGTCTTCCTAAAACCTGAGTTAGACCACAGCACTTCTCTCCAGGGGCTTCCCGACGGATGCTCCAAGAGGAGCCGAGCTCCTTCATCTGGCCCGCCTGGCCCTGGGTGGCCCCATGCCTTCTTCTGTCCCCTCATGCTGTGTTCCAGCCGTCCTGCTCTAGCCGGCCCCCCTTCTGGCTGCACTGAGCTCTCTCCCTCTTCGGGAGATTCTGCACAGGCCCAAGATGTGCTGCCCCCAGATGCCAACCCATCTAGCGACCGTCCTCCTGTGCCAGCTCAAATGCTACCTTTGCACACAGGCCTTGCCTCGACTCCACCCTCCTGCCCTCACCCTCCTGCTCTCTCCTGGTACCATGTTATTTTCCCTACAACCTAGAGCATCTATTATATAATTTTGGAATATAGGTTTTGAGTGTTAACATCTGTGAGTCGTACTGGCTGGACTTAAAACAGCCTGAGTTTAAGTGAAAATGTGTAGGTTTAAATCCTGGCTTCATCACGGTGCCTCGGCATCCTAATTTATTAAATGGGATAATAATACTACTACTGCCCTCAGATATTAGCAATGGTTGAGAGCCGTTACTGCATCTGACCAGATGAGGTAAAGGAGGAGATGTGTTGCTATGAAAGGGGGCACCCAGAAGGAGCCCCAGACCAGGGGGTAAGCAGGCCCTGAAGCCAGGATAGGGGGGAGGGGGTGGGGAACGGGGGGCAGGGAGGGAGGGAAGGAAAGCCACTGGCCTTCATCTCCTCTTGCCTTGGATGCTTGTGTGTTCTTCCCTTTCCTTTTAAACACACATGGCAGTGTATATAATTCTGTTCCTTGTTTTTAAACTTAATATTATATGTTGAAGTTCTTTCCCAATCAGTGCAAAAAATACTTCCTCAGTCTTTTCTTTTGCAAAGTACATGAAAAGCCTCTAAAGTCAGAATTTAGAATTGTGAAAATGTTTAAATGTCCTAAAGAAGAAGTAGAAAGTTCCGAACGGGGACTCATTTCGAGGTTTGCCGATGGCACACTTTGTAACTATGGTGGGTAGACAGACTGAGCCGAGCTTGATGAGGCTCCAAACCAGGAACGGCACCATTTTTTTCTACCTCTGTCTCCAAACACGGCCTCTTACTGTGTCCCTTTGCACTGACAAGGAGGCCTCTTGGACCAGCTCCCATTAGCACAGCTTCTATTCAGATACCTACTGTGTCTCACGGGACACAGTTCACACAGGCTTGCCACATGGGACAGTGTCAGAGTGACTGCAGCCCCTGCCACTGTCATGGGTCCCTCCAGCAAGGGAGGGATGCGTCCATTAGGCACAGAAGGCATAGTGCCTCGGGCTCACGGAACTTTCAGGGTCCTACAAAAATGCTCCAATTGTTCTTAAAATCAGAAGGAAGTTAAATGTAACTTCGAGGTCATGAGAAATGTTTTCATTTTTTCTCAATCAGAAAAAAAAATCCAAGTATTTAAAGTTCTATCAAAAATCATATGGAATATTGAGAGTATTTAGAATTGCTAGTTGTCCCCTCTTTGCTGGGGACAGACAATGGCAGAAGGGTCACAGGACTGGTCTGACCACCTCGTAATAATTCTGAGGACATTTCACTATACTTCTCTTGAGAATGGGGCGTTAGCTGAAATCCCAAGACAGCAGGAAAAGAACTATTTGATATCCCGTTAGTTGATCAAGAAAAAATACCATGTTCTCAATTTCTCAGCATGTGAAATGGGACTTATACATACTTAGCATTTACATTTTTGTTGTTGTTGTTGTTGTTGTTGTTTTAAACACCTGCCCAATAGAATTATACTCTTTATTTTTCTGGCCCACATAATTAGATGGGTTACAAATGAATGAATTGCACCTTTAAATACAACTATTTCAACTTTTAAAGCTATATTTAATGTCACTGATGAAAAAACTAAAAAAATAGATACTTTATATACATATTCAGCTGTATATTTTTGAACAGACTACTTTTTTATTCTGTTACTAGGTGTATCTTCCTCTAACTGGAACACACCAGAGTATTCTAAGAAATGAAACACTTTGTGAGAAATCTATTATGATAATATCAGCTGGTATTTCTATAGCATTCTACATCTAAAGAGTGAAGAGTGTTTCTACGCATATCAACTCATGTCGTATCTACTCATCTCTACTCATATCTACTCATATCAATGCAGGGAAATATTTGGTTTCATGTTTGGACTTGAGCCCAGGTCCTACCAACCATTGTTTCTCTTCAAGGATGGGGTGGTGGGTGAGAGGGGGTGGGAGGGTTGCCCCCTTGGCCAACGTGTCTCAGTGGGCCCCATAAACCCCACACATGGCAGGATGGCACTGAGCTCAGTCTCATGTACAAGGTAGGCCCACGTGGTCCATTCCACAGAAAATAAAATGTAGATACCTTGGTACTTTGAGCACAGAAGGCTCCAAATAAATATTTGTTTGAATATTGGGGCACCTGGGTGGCTCAGTGGGTTAAAGCCTCTGCCTTTGGCTCAGGTCATGGTCTCTGGGTTCTGGGATCGAGCCCCACATCAGGCTCTCTGCTCAGTGGGGAGCCTGCTTCCCCCTCTCCCTTTGCCTGCCTCTCTGCCTACTTGTGATCTCTCTCAATTGTCAAATAAATAAATAAAATCTTTAAAAAATATGTTTGTTTGAATATCCTTAAGAAATGAATACCTGGTTGACAGTGCCCCCTTCCAGAATTACAGAGAATAGAAATGTACTGATTCTGGGAAGTTCCCTCTGAAGTTTTCCCTGGTCCTCTTGAGACAACAGCACTTTTGTAGAATTTTTTTTTAATTTAATTTAATTTTTCAGTGTTCCAAGATTCCTTGTTCATGCACCACACCCAGTGCTCCATGCAATCCGTGCCCTCCTCAATACCCACCACCAGGCTCACCCAACTCCCCACCCCCGACCCGTCCAAAACCCTCCATTTGTTTCTCAGAGTCCACAGTCTCTCATGTTTCGTCTCCCACTCTGATTTCCCCCAATTCACTCTTCCTTTCCTTCTCCCAATGTCCTCCATGTTTCTCCTTATGCTCCACATGTGAGACCATATGATAACTGACTCTCTCTGCTTGATTTATTTCACTCAACATAACCTCTTCCAGTCCTGTCCATGTTGATACAAAATTTGGGTATTCATCCTTTCTGATGGAGGCATAATATTCCATTGTATATATGGACCATATCTTCTTTATCCATTCATCTGTTGAAGGGCATCTTGGCTCTTTCCACAGTTTGGCTACAATAGCACTTTTGAAAGGGAAATGTTTCCTGACAATTTCTTTCAAAAAAAGAAAAACTCACTCTCCCATCCAAAGGCTGTAACTGAATGATAGTGTACTTCACCTCAGCCTCCCTGCTGTTATCACACAAATGCAAACATGGGAGGGGAGAGGTTGGTCAGATGGAAATTAAAGGGATAACTGGGCTGGGGTGCATGTTGCAGAAGAAGGGCTGACATGGTCCCCAGACCGGAAGGCACTCCAGGGGTGGACCCTGTGATTGATAAAGAAGAGCCATGGACTGGAAGAGATTATGCGGAGTGAAATAAGTCAAGCAGAGAGAGTCAATTATCATATGGTCTCACTTATGTATGGAGCATAATTTTTCCTTATGTCCTCCAAGGAGGACATTGGGATAAGGAAAGGAAGGGTGAAATGGGGGAAATCAGAGGGGGAGATGAACCGTGAGAGACTGTGGACTCTGAGAAACAAACTGAGGGCTTTGGAGGGGCGGGGGTGGGGAGTTGGGCGAGCCTGGTGGTGGGTATTGAGGAGGGCACGGATTGCATGGAGCACTGGCTGTGGTGCATGAACAATGAATCTTGGAACACTGAGAAAATAAAATAAAAGTATTTGGAGGGGGAAAAAAAAGAAGAGCCATTGAGCAAGTATCTTTTCTGTCCTCAGAGGTGGAGGTAGTTAGTGGAAGTGAAGACAAGGAGTGAGGAAGAAGGCATTTCTATTTTCTCCTTGAAGATGTGCAGTAAGAAATTTCAGAGTGCCTCACATCGAGGAATTTTTTTTTAGGTGGTCCATGTTCTGCACTATTTCCTCCCACTGATCCATATTGTGCCCAATCCCGAGGGACAAGGGAGAGTCCAACAGAAAACTCTAGATCAGCAGTTGGCAGACTTTCTCTTTAAGGAACCAAATAATGAATATTTCAGACTTTGCCATACAGGCTCTGTTGTCCCAACCACTCAACTCTGCCACTGTAGCATGAAAACAGCCATAAATAATACATAAATGAGCCAGCATGGCTGTGTTCCCATTACAAGAAAAGAAATTTGAATTTCATATAATTTTCATGGGGCGCGAAATATTATTCTTTTGATTTGTTCAGCGATTTGGAAATGTAAAAATCATTCTTGGTGTGCAGATGTTACAAAAACAGGTGGCCTGCTCAATTTGGCCCACAGGGCTTTAGGACCCCTACTCTAGATGCGGGAGTGCGAAGCCCAAACTGGGACAGCTCTGGAGTCACTCCGGCCGCTCTCAGTATTCAAATTCATTTTTTTTTTTTTTTTTGGATGCATTTCAGTATCTCTGTGAAGGGAACGAAGAAAGGAACTTGCATGTATCGAGTATTAATTGGTAAGCCAGGCACTTTACACGAGTTAACTTAGGTATTTTTTATAAGATTCTAAGGCAAGTATGTTCATTCCCATCTAAAGACGGGAAAACAGATGCAGAAAAGCTAATGGTATTGCGTGCATGGTGTTCGGTGGTCGCAAAGCTCGTGAGTGCTAGGACAGAGAACACTTCTGTCTCTGTTGCAACCCAACTAGGAGACACTATCCACTTTCCAGTATAATCACCTGCCACTGAATGGGGTAACTGAGGAAAAGTATTGCTGACTAGTTAGCTGCTCATCTCTGGGAAACTGTCAAGCTACCCAAGGGTTAAAGGTTCAACTTATGTCTTGCAACAGGCCAACCTCCTTTACATGGCATAATTAATTGCAGATGTTCATTTTCTTGCTGGTACAAAACTCCATTTGCGAAATTACCATACAAAATGATAACCCAAGTGGTAATCATGTTTGAAATGGAAATTTTTTCGAGAGGAGGTTTTTTTTCCTGCCTTTTTGGGAGCTGTGCTGTCTTCCATTTTAACAGCTGGCCAATTATGTATTAGTATAATTGCAGTTTCATCTGGCTCAACTTAAGACTCATTATAGGAAATTGCAGAAATAGGAGTATGTTGAATCTAGAGATGAAGTGGACCCAACTCTCCTTCTATTGAGATGACTCTCCAATGGCACCGGCATTTCAGGAAAACATTATTATACTGTATCACTTGAGAAATGTCTATAGCTTCTAGACTTAGGAGAGTGGTCCAAGGAAATAGTTGAAAAGCTCAGCCAGAATCTGACTGAATAGATCGATGATCACCATTTGCTGAGGCTGTCTGAGTATTTTTACCTCCGTCTCCTGACTCTCTCAGGCTGAATGTATCATCAGCCACGTTCCAGGCGTTATGGTAAATACGAGGAAGCTTAGAAATGGGCTCAGAGACAAACTCCTGACTCTTGCAAAATAGATACTTTTCAGAGTACTGGCTAGTTTGAAAAATAAAGCCTTCTAGCTAATCTAAGTGTTTACAATTACTAAGTACCAAGTCTGTGGGACACTGTGCAGAGTAGGAATTTCAATTCCCTGTAATACCATTATGTAAATTAAAAATACATACAAATATATATATTTTAAAGAAAAGTATAAACAAAAAGATAGATTAAACCCAATAGAATGGTTGCCTCTGTGTGTGTGTGCGTGTGTGTGTATGTGTGTGCATGGGAAAATGAATTGGAATACAGCATAAAAAGGAATAAAATAAGAGAGGGGGATTGTGAACAACTAAGTCCTGCTCTTGAGGTTACTCCACTGGGGTGAAAAAAGGGAATTAGATTTGCCTTGGATCCTGCTAGTCGGAAGAACATATTTTCCCTCACAAAAAGAAGGTATACAGTCTAAATGAGAGCAAAAAGATTACTATCTTATTTAAAACCTAAAATAAGAACCACCATTTGATTGACAGATGTTAATGCTTGGAAAAAGGGAAAATGGGCCCTATCATTGTTTCCCAAGGAAAAGGTTAGTGCCTTTCTTTTCCCCTAGCACTGCCATTATTATGGATTTTGACAGCACACAGAAATCAAAATGTTCTTTAAAAATCAATTCTTTGTGAAAGATCATTAATGTCTATAAGCAAATAGTAACCCTTTTAACTGTTACAGTATTTTACAGTTTTCAAGGGACCTTCACTCATCTCAGCTTATTTGATAACACAAAAATCCTGGGAGATAAAAAAAAGTATTATCCCCATTCATTAATGAGGTTATTGAGGTTCAGATAAGTAACATGCCCAAGACCACTTGGCCAACAAAAGGCAGAAGTGACATTAGAACTCATTTGCTTCCTTGTAAACATACTCCTTCACTCACATTCTCTCTTAGTAAACAGCATAGCCATAAAAACTGTCCTCCCAGCCAGAAGCCCAGCAGCCTTCTGCTACCCTAAGACTTCCTCTGGATCTTGCAAGATTTTGCTCTTTACCTCATTCAGCTCTTTGCTCAAATGTGAGTTCCCCAGAGCAATCTCTCCTGACTATCTTATCAAAAATATTGCCTCCAATCACTTTATCCTGTAACCCTACTTCATTTCCTAAATTTGTATCATTTGTTGGATTATGTCTTTCCCACTAGAATATGTGCTCCAGGAGAGGAGTGAGTTGGTCTTTTTTCCATATGATTTTATCAATTCTTGGAATGGCTTTGGTATATAATACATAAGCAATATTGTTGCAAAATGAAACTTAGATTCTTTTTATTCCTCTCATCCAGTAGGTTGCCAATTCTTATAAATTATACATGGATCTATTCTCTCTCAGTTGTCACTTCTACCAGTTGAGTTCCAGCTCTCATCGGTTCCTTTCTGAACTATTACCCTATCTTACCAGTCCTCTCCTCCTTTCCAACCTGCCCTCTCCTTCCCCAACCCATTCTCCTTCTCACTGCTGGGGCACTCTGTCAAAAACGCCTCGCTGACCATTCTCCTGACCAAAGCATTCAATAGCTCATACAGCTCTCAGATTCATATTCCAGGTCTTCAGTCTGATGTGCAGACTTTTCATGTGCTTTGTCCTTCCTCATCTTTCCCAACCCTTCTCCCTTTCTGTGCTCTAATCATAGTGATTTTCTAGAACTCGCTATTTCCTTTTCACTTCTATACCTTTGTAAATGCCAGCTCTTTAATGTGGCTATTTATCCACTCTCATACAATTGCTTGGCTGGTTAACCCTTACCAGGTCTTCAAAACTCAGCATGCATGACACCTTCTTCAGGAAGCCTTCTCCAATTTTTCTCCCTTCAAAATCTTATGTAAGATATTCTAAGAACTCTCTTCTGCTCCTCTCTATACCTCTCTAATATCTATATCATGACATTTATCATCCTCTGTGGGAATCTCTTTGTTTTCTCCCTCATTAGACAGAAGATCAAGGACCTGGTCTTATTCATCTTTAAATTCCCAGCACACAGAACGGTGTCTCAAATATAGTAACTCCTCAGTAAGTATTTGCCACACAAATGAAGATTGAGACCCTAGAGCTTCTTCTGGAGTGATCAAATTCCTCAAGTCATAAGACAATTAGTTAGACAATATTGGGTATATTAATTACTCTCAACAAGCTTGGTGTCTTGTAAAGACACCAAGACATAACTTAAACATAACTAAACATAACTAAAAGACAATAAATGAAAAGTCTGAGGCACAAAAAAGATACCTTACTCAGTTGGGGAAGGAGGTACTGGGAGAGGGCTAGGAAAATTTCCTAGAGTTGGTATCATCTGATCCTTGAAGGATTATGGGGTCAATTACACCTCAATAAAATTGAAAAAAAAAAAACAAAACAAAACAAAAAACAAAAACTCTTCCTCTTTACCAAAATAAAAAAAAAAAAAAGATTATGGAGGTTGAAAGAAGAGAAGGAGAGGAAGAGCAGGAGGAATATTTCAGGCACCAAACATGTACAAAATCCAGCATGGGGTATCTAGGGAGCAGCCAGAGGCTCAGAGTTATAGAAACCTAAGTACTAGGCAGTAAAGGGAACAAGGTGGAGAGGCTGGCAGGACCAGACTATGGAAGTGCTATGGTAGGGGATGGAGAAAAATGAAAGCTGTTGAAGTGGTTGGATATCACCTTCATAAGAATACTTTGGAAGACTAATAGACAATAGTCTTGGTAAGAATAAAATTGACGCACGATACCAGTTGGAGATATAGTCTAGGGGGAGAGAGATACAGAAGATAAGACAGATTCAAGAAGTGGTTATAAGAAAATACAGATGAAGGGCACCTGGGTAGCTCAGATGATTAAGTGTCTGCCCTCAGCTCAAGTCATGATCCCAGGATTTTGGGATCAAGCCCCGCATAAGGCTCCTGGCTCAGCGTGGAGCCTGCTTCTCCCTCTCCCTCTACTGTTCCCCCTGCCTGTGCTCTCTCACTTTCTCCGTCAAATGAATAAATAAAATCTTAAAAAAATAAAAAATTTAAAAATTTAAAAAAGAGAGAATACAGATGAATTTGTTGATTGGTGGTTTGTGGTCACTGAGGAAAAGGAAGGAATCACGAGGGGCTGCCAGATTTCTGCCTGGGATGATTTGATGGGTCAAGAGAAATTAAAAATCCTATAAAATATATAGATTTAGAGGTGGGGGAGTTAAGTTCAGTTATGAACATATGAGTTTGAGGGGCTATGAGATATAAAAGTGGAGATGGTGAGCAGGTATACTAAGTCCAAAATCCAAAAGAGCTTGGGTTTCATCAGCATACAGGTGTTTGTAGGTTAGAGAAGAGGAACAACCCTCGAGAAGTGCCTAGAAAGTGAGAATTACAGTTGGCTTGGGAGAGTACTCTAGAGAACACCCCATTCAACAGCAGACACAAAAAGAGGAGTCATAAAGAAAAGGAATAGTAAGATACCAGTAGAAAACTCTCGCTTCCCAAAAGACAAGAGAATAGAGTTTCAGTGAGTAAGATAAGTAATGCTGAATGCCCGAGGCTTTCTGACATGTTCAGTGCCTGTCAGTTATACAATGTAGACATTGGCCAACTTGAGAGTCTCTTTTACAGAGTAGGAGGGGGAAAGGCTATATGAGAGAGGATTGTAGAGGGAACAAGTCATGTCAAAGTAGTGGAGATAGTGAATGCAGAGCACTTTTTCTGGAAGAGGTATAGAATGATAGTTCAAAGGAGATTATATGTCAAGAAGAACATTACTCACATTAGAAGAGACTTGAGTATTATAGGTGGAAATGAGAGTAGGAGAAACTGAGATTTGCAAGATCCTGTACATTAAAAAACAGAAGGCTACTGATGAAATATTTGATGTTTCAACCTCTAAAACAAAAAGAAAAGATCAGGGATAGGGTGGATATAGAAGATTACAAAAAAATGATCTGGGTTACTGGGAATTACTCCAAAGGCCTCAGGGTTTTGTGGTCACATAGGACAGGACATCTGTGGAGAGTAAACGGAGCTGAAGCTGGGAATAGTCTCAGGGGAGCAAACAGGGAGAAATGAGGACATAAAGGTCTATGAGGTTGGGTGAAGGGCACGTTGAGCAGAAGGGTTGGAATTCTGTTGACCTGTGCATGGCAGAAGGGGATGCATGGCAAAGAAGAATGTTGGTGATATATTAGCTCAGATGACGAACCTGGGGTCCAGGTGGGGAGGGAGAGAAGGAAGTCAAGGAGGGAGCTAACGAAATTGGAGCTAATGGGGGAGATGAAGGATTAGAGACCTCACTGAGGTCATTGAGAAGGCGCAGAGCGAGTCACAGTCTTCCAGAGCCAAAAATGTAAGACACAGCAGCCAGAGAGGGATAGTGGGGTTTCTGAAGACAAAATTTCTAGATGCTTGTCAATCTTCTTCAGAACAATGTTTTGATTTCTGTTTTGCAATGTGAGATTGCCAATACACAGCTAAACACAACAATGTAAAGATAGTTCTTAAGAAGAAATAAGCCACTTAATTCATTCAGAAGCCGATTTGGCATGCTTATTATTAGCTGTCATAACCTTTTCTAGCTTAATAATATCCCTGCCAAATTTATTATCATAGTCCTCTATAAGAGACTTGTTATTATCTCTAGGGTTTGCTAGAATACTATCATTTATCACTCCTTTTTCTGAGCTCCTATGATGCCTATAACCATAAACCATTCAACTGAAATTTAACATGCTCTGCTTGCATTGTGAATTATCCTATCCTACCCAGCAGTTGTGTGCTGGTAAATGTTTAATATTCAGCAAGGGCCAGGGAAGTGGGGGTGGGGGAGGTCATTGGTTTATAACATTTACTCTTTTCCATGGTATAAGAATTCTTATGGTAGCTAATTTCAAACTAGCAAGGTGACACCTCTGAACTTGGGGTTGGGAAAGGTTACATGGTTGCATGCCATTATATAATATTCCTACATCCTTAAGGACATAAAATCCTCAAGAATATACATAACAGTAAAATGTAGTAAAATAACAAGTGATGAGTTTTGAGTATTTATTGCTTTTGTTTTTCATATAATGGAATTGTGAGCTCATAAAATTAAATTTTAAATGACAGAAAAAAATGATGGTAGTGTTCAACAAGTTGGTCAAATTTCTTGAAATCTTAGCAATCAGGTCTCATAAGCTGATATGAGCTAACTCCAGCATGCCACTGGGTTTTTGGCTGTATTTTCTTCCCGCTTAGATTTCAAGCACTTAAAGGCAGAGGTCATGCCTTATACATATTTGTATTGTCCACGGTGCTTAACACATAGTGACTTAGTAAATATTTATTGAATCAGGTGCCTGGGTGACTCAGTCATTAAGCGTCTACCTTCGGCTCAGGTCATGATCCCAGCGTCCTGGGATCAAGCCCCACATCAGGATGCCTGCTTCTCCATCTCCCACTCCCCCTGCTTGTGTTCCCTCTCTCTCTGTGTCTCTCTCTGTCAAATAAATAAATAAAAATCTTAAAAAATATATATTTGTTGAATCAGTGATGCACTTCTGGATTAAAGGCTGAACTACATGACTTTTCAGTTACCATATTGACTGTTATGGAACGTTCTGGTTACCATATTGACTGTCAGAATTACCCTGATGAATGTACTGGAAATATTTGTGCCAGTAAAATCACGTCTATAGATTTGTCATAGAAAGGAGATGACAATCCTTTCTCTGGATGTTGAAGTAGAATATATATATTTTATAGGGGCCACAGGGCATATTGTATTTCATATGGTTTCCCAAAACTTCTTTATGGGTATGAATGTATTATGAATTGCCAACATAATACAAAATCAATTAGAATTAAGTTGCATCTATTTCTTAATTAAATGTTTCAGAAATGCACTCCTTTAAAATGCCAGAGTGTAATCACTAGTAGTTAATTATGTTATAGAAACTACGTGAAAATTAATTATGCCATAGAAATGATATTTGTGGTATCAGATCTGGTGTTAAGAAATGAAACTGTTTTTAATGTGCTGTGAAAAGTTTTTACTTCATTTCTCAGTGCAATATGTTATACATCAAGATAAACATTTTTATCTTTTCCTAAATGAGGGGAAAATATGTGTCTTTCATGAAGACTCTAACTTTCAAGCAAATGTAGGGTAGTCAGTCATTTTAGAAATGTGATACTCTTTTCTTTCATAAAATTTCTAATTTTGTTAGTCTGTTTCTTAAATTGAAAATCTTGGAACTTAAAGAAATGCTAGCTCTGTATGTGTGGAGGCTATCTTTTCCTCTTACTTTTTGTGAATTTCATTTAAAACTCAATAGAGGGGTGCCTGGGGGGCTCAGTCGGTTGAACCACTGACTCTTGGTTTTGGCTCAGGTCATGATCTCAGGGTTGTGAGGTCAAGCCCTGCATGGGGCTCCACACCAGGCATGGAGCCTGCTTGCTGTTTCGGATTCTCTCTCTCCCTCTCATCCCCAGCTTTCATGCTCTCTCTCTCTTTCCCTCTCACTCTCTCTCTAAAAAAAAAAAAAGACTCAATAGGAACGACTTAGAAGTTATCATTTGTGTTTCATTAGTGGGACAAATAGACTAGTCACCATTTTTCCTAGCCATCTTTTAATTGAACCCAAGTCCTCCAGTTATGATTCAATGTCATTGCAACTCACCAACTCTTTAGATAGAAAAGCTGAAATTCATAAAAAAAATAATTACAATCAAGAAAATGAGTTTTAAAGAATGGAATTAAATCATCAAGGAGGGGTTTTATAGTTTTAAGGTTTGACCTTTAGTATTTTGTTTTTTTATTTTATCTTTTTCATTTTTTGTTTTTTTGTTTTTTGTTTTGGATCTATGAATACACTGTGAAAGGGTTCCCGACTCTATCAAGTTAATTAACATATTCATTTCCTCACATATTTATCTTTTTATTTTTTCTTCCTCTTTTTCTCTCTTTCTTTTTTTATTTTGAGAGAGAGAGAGAGAGAGCAGGAGGGGTAGAGGAAAAGAGAGAGAGAATCCTAAGCATGATCCTGAGATCATGACCTGAGCCAAAATCAAGAGTCCAAAGCTTAACTGACTGAGCCACTCAGATGTCCCTTTATTTCTTTTCTTTCATCCTTCCTTCTGTTCCCTTCCTTTCTTTTCCTTCCTTTCTCTTTCTTCTTTCTTCCTTCTTCTCTCCCTCCCTCCTTCCTTTTTTTCTTTCTTCCTTTCCTTCCTTCCTCCCTCCCTCTCTCCCTCCCTCTCTCCCCTCTTTCCTTTCCTTTCCTTTCTTTTCCTTCCCTTCCCTTTCCTTTTCCTCTCCTCTCCTCTCCCCAATCCTCTTCCTTCCTTCCTTCCTTCCTCCTCCTTCTTCTTTCTTTCTTTCTTTCGAGAATATTTAAGTTCTACTCTCTTAGTAAATTTCAATTATATAAAATAGTGTTATCTACTATAGTCAGCATGTTATACATTAGATCCTCAGATCTTATTCATTTGTAAGTGAAAGTTTATACATTTTTCCAACTTTTCCCTATTTCCCACCCAAGTCCCTGGCATCCCCTTTTCTACTCCTAGTTTCTATGAGCTTGACTTTTTTTTTAAATCCCTCATGTAAGTGATACCATAGAGTATTTGTCTCTTTCTGTCTGGCTTATTTCACTTGATATGAACCTCCAGGTTCATCCATGTTGTCACACATGGTAAGATTTCATTCTTTTTTTATGGCTGAATAATACTGCATTCTACATATATACCAATTTTCTTTATCCATTCATCTATCAATGGACACTTACTTTGTTTCCATATTTTGGCTATTGTAAATAATAGTATAATAAATGTGGGGGTCCATATAGCTTTTTGAATTCATGTTTTATGTTCTTCAGAATATAAAATACCCAGAAATGGAATTACTCCATCATATGGTAGTTCTATTTTTAATTTTTTGAGGAACTTCTGTACTGTTTTCCATAGTGGCTGCACCAAATTACATTCCCATCACAATACACCAGGGTTCCCTTTTCTCCACATTAACACCAACACTTGGCGTTTCTTTTTCCTTTCTTTTTTTCATTATTTTCAGAGGTAGAATTTAGTGATTCATCAGTTGCATGTAACACCTAGTGCTCATTACATCAATGAGTAATGCCCATCACCCAATTATTCCTTCCACCCACCTACCCCCTCCAGGAACCCTCAGTTTGATTCCTAGAGTTCAGTGTCTCATGGCTTGCCTCCCTTTCAATTTTCATCTTGCTTTATTTTTCCTTCCCTTCCCCTATGTTCACCTGTTCTGTTTCTTAAATTCCACATATGAGTGAAATCATATGGTATTTGTATTTCTCTCATTGACTTATTTTGCTTAGATAATACCCTATACCCTCTAGTTCCTTCCATGTCATTTCAAATGGCAAGATTTCATTCTTTTTCATGGCTGAGTAATATTCCTGTGTGTGTGTGTGTGTGTGTGTGTGTGTGTGTGTGTGTGTGAGTGTGTGACCTCTTCTTTATACATTCATCTGTCAACGGACATCAGGGCTCTTTCCATAGTTTGGCTATTGTGGGCATTGCTGCCTTAAACATTGGGTTGCATGTGCCCCTTTGGATCACTATGTTTGTATCCTTTGGTTAAATACCTAGTAGTGCAATTGCTGGGTTGTAGGGTAGTTCTATTTTTAACTTTCGAGCAACTCCATACTGTTTTCCAGAGCGGCTGCACCAGTTTGCATTCCCACCAACAGTGAAAGTGGGTTCCCCTTTCTCAGCATCCTCGTCAACACTTGTTGTTTCCTGACTTGTTAATTTTAGCCATTCTGATCAGTGTGCAGTGGTATCTCATGGTGGTTTTGATTTGTATTTCCCTGATGCTGAGTGATGTTGAGCATTTTTTCATGTATCTGTTGGCCATTTGCATGTCTTCTTTGGAGACATGTCTGTTCATGTCTTCTGTCCTTTCTTGACTGGATTTTTTGATTTATGAATATTGAGTTAGATAAGTTCTTTATAGACTTTGGATACTAGCCCTTTATCTGATAAGACATTTGCAAATATCTTCTCCCATTCCCATAGGTTGCCTTTTAGTTCTGTTGACTGTTTTCTTTCCTGTAAAGAAGCTTTTTATCTTGATGAAGTCCTAATAGTACATTTTAGCCTTTGTTTCCCTTGTCTTTGGAGACAAATGTAGCAAGAAGTTTCTGTGGCCAAGGTCAAAGAGGTTGTTTTCCTAGGATTTTGATGCATTCCTGTCTCACATTTAAGTCTTTCATTCATTTGAGTTTATTTTTGTGTATGGTGTAATAAAATGGTCCAGTTTCATTCTTCTGCATGTGACCGTCCAACTCTCCCAACACCATTTTTTGAAGAGACTGTCTTTTTTTTTTTCCATTGGATAAATTCTTTCATGCTTTGTTGAAGATCCCCTGACCATACAGTTGAAGGTCCATTTCTGGGTTCTCTGTTCTGTTCCATTGATCTATGTTTGTTTTTATGCCAGTACCATAGCATCTGGATGATGATAGCTTTGTAATAGAGCTTGAAGCCCAGAATTGTGATGCCTGCAGCTCTGGTTTTCTTTTTCAACATTCTTTGGGCTTCCTGGGGTCTTTTCTGGCTCCATACAAATTTCAGGATTATATGTTCCAGCTCCATGAAAATGCTGATGACTTTAGCCATTCCAGCAGGTGTGAGGTGATATCTCATTGTGGTTTTGATTTGCATTTCTCTGATGACTGGTGATGTTGAGCACCTTTTCATGTACCTTTTGGCCATCTGTATGTTTTCTTTGAAAAAAATTCTTTCAGATCTTCTGCCCATTTTTTAATTCAATTTTTTGCTTTTGAGTAGTATGAGTTAGATACACACATGCATATTTGGATATTATCCCCTTATCCGATGTATGATTTGTAAATATTTTCTCCCATTTAGTAGGTGGTCTTTTTATTTTGCTGATGGTTTCTTTTGTTACCGAGGAGCTTTTTAGTTTGGTGTAGTCTCATTTATTTTCTTTTGCCTTTGTTGGTTTTGCTTTTGGTGTCAGACTCAAAACATTACAGCCAAGATCAATGTCAAGGATCTTCCCACTTATGTTTTACACTAGGAGTTTTATGGTTTTAGTTCTTACATTCAAGTCTTTAATCTATTTTGAGTTACTTTTTGTGTGTGATGTGAGATAGAGGTCCAGTTTTATTCTTTTGCATATGGCTATCCAGTTTTCCCAACAACATTTATTGAAGACACTGTCCTTTCCCATAGTGTATTCTTAGCTTCTTTGTCATAATTAATTGATTGTACATGTGTGAGTTTATTTCTGGGCTTTCTATTCTGTTCCACTGATCTATGTGTCTGTTTTCAGATCTATGCCATACCATTTTGATTACTATAGATTTGCAATACAGTTTGAAATCAGGCATAATGCCTCTAGCTTTGTTACTCTTTCTCAAGACTTCTTTGCCTATTTGGGGTTGTTTGCAGTTCCATTCAAATTGTTTGTTCTATTTCTGTGAAAAAATACCATTGGAATTTTGATTGCATTGAACCTGTGCATTGTTTTGGGTAGTATGAACATTGTGACAATATGAATTCTTCCAATCCATTAGCATGGAATATCTTTTTCATTTCTATGTATTTTCTTCAATTTCTTTCATTAATATCTTACAGTATTCAGCCTTTCATCTCCTTATTGAAATTTATTTGTAGCTATCGTACTGTTTTTGATGCAATTGTAAATGGGATTATTAATTTCTCTTTCCAATAGTTCACTATTATTGTGTAGAAACACAACTAATTTTTGTATATTTATATATATTTTGTATATTTTTATATTTTATTTTGTGTCTTGAAGTTTTTTAAATTAATTTATTAGTTTAACAGCTTCATGTCGGAGTCTTCAGGACTTTCTACATATAATATCATGTCATCTGGAAATAGTGAGAGTTTTATTTCTTTCTCTCCAATTTGAATATCTTTTATTTATTTTTCTTCTTAATTGCTCTGGCTCAGCCTTCAAATACTATGTCAAATATTTCCTTTTTCTCTAGTTTCCAAAGGTGGAAGCTTAGATTATTGATTTTAGATCTTTTTTCTTTTCTTTTTTTTTTTAAATTTTATTTACTTATTTGAGAGAGAGAACAAGCATGCCCAACTTGGGGGGAGGGACAGACGGAGAGCTGAGCAGGGAACCCAAGGCAGGGCTCGATCCCAGAACCCTGGCATCATGACCATGACCTGAGCTGAAGACAGATGCTTAGCCAACTGAACCCACCAAGGAGCCCCATGTCTTTCTTCTTTTCTATATATGTAGCCAATGTTATAAATTTCCCTGTGAGTGCTGTTATATATTCCTTGATCATATATACACATATATATCTCAACACATTGTTGGAATTATTCTGAACAAAATGTTATCTGTTAGATCAATTAAGAGTAAGAAAATAAATGTTTTTATTTTGCCTTCACTTATTCCTTCTGTAATGCTCTTCCTTTCTTTATGTGGATCTGAGTTTCTTTAGCTATATTATTTTTCTTCTCTCTGAAGAACTTCTTTTAACATTTCTTGGAAGGCAGGCCCACTGACAACAAATTAACTCAATTTTTGTTCATCTGAAAAAGTCTTTATCGATCCGTCACTTTGAAAGGATAATTTTGCAGAAAAAAAGAATTATTTTGGCATAATTTTTCTCTCAACACTATAAATATTTCACCTTTGTTTTGCTTGCCTGGTTTCTGAGGAGAAGTTGGGATATAATTTTTATCTTTCCTCCTCTAAAGGTGAGGTGCTTTATTCCCCTCTGATTTCTTTCAAGATTTTTTCTTAATCTTTAATTTTCTACAGTTTGGATATGATATGCCTAACTGTAATTTTTTTCTTGCATTTATCCTGTGTGGTGTCCTCTGAGCTTAGTAGATATGTAGTTTTGTATCTGACATTAATTTAGGGAAATTTTCAGTCACTATTATTTCAGATATTTCTTCTTCTCCTTTTTCTCTTTATTCTCTTAGAATTCCCATTATGTATATAACTCTGGTAGTTGTTCCACAGTTCTTGGATATTCTGTTCCATTTTTTTCAGTCTTCTTTCTCCTTTTTTTTTTCTAACCATTTTTTTTTAATTTAAAGATTATTTATTTATTTATTAGAGAGAGAGAGACTGAGAATGAGAGGGGAGAAGGTCAGAGGGAGAAGCACACTTCCCGCAGAGCTGGGAGTCCGACATGGGACTCGATCCTGGGACTCCGGGATCATGACCTGAGCCGAAGTCAGTCGCTTAACCAACTGAGCCACCCAGGCGCCCTTTTCTAACCATTTTTGAAGTGACTATTGACATTTCTGAAGTCCAGAGATTCTTTCCACAACCATGTCAGTCTACTTTTGATCCAATCAAAGCATTCTTTATTTCTGCTTTTTTTATCACTAGCATTTTTCGATTCTTTATTAAAATTTCTATCTCTCTGTTTACATTACCTGTCTTTTTTTTTTTGCATGGTATCTACTGTATCCATTAGAGCCCTTACCATATTACTCATAGTTATTTTACCATCCTACTCTGCTGATTTCAATATCCCTGCTATATCTGAGTTTAGTTTGATGCTTGCTCTATATCTTTAAACTGGTTTTTTTTTTTGCATTTTGGTATGCCTTGTAATTTTTTCTTGATAGCAGGACATAATCTATTATGTAAAAGGAACTGCTGCAAGTAGGCCTTTAGTAATAAAGCCTATTATTAGCCACTAGTAGAAAGGTGGGTGAGATGAAAGGGAAGTGGTCTACAGTCCTTTGATTGGGTCTCAGTCTTTAGGTGAGACTGTGTCCCTGAACTGTGAACTTCACAATGGTTTTGCGGCCTCCCTTCCCCTTAAGTGAGTCAGGACGACTAGAGTGGACTGGATTTGGTATTTCCCTTCTCCTATGTGGAAAGGACAGACTTTTGCTTGAGGACAGACTTTGATAAGAACAGAATGTTTGGTGTGTTTGAATGTGGTGCATTTTCCTCTTCCCCTGTCAAGAGCAGGAGAGGAGTTTCCAATGTTCACTGTGGGAAACTGGTTGAGCTCCTGGAAGTAAAATTCACAAAAGTATAGGGGCCCCTCTAACTAGGTCCCTAGAGTTTTTAACTCTCAGACTTTTCTATGTTGAGCCCTCAACAATTTGTCAATCACAGTTTAGGTTTTCCTATCACAGTATATTGGTTTCCCAGAGGTATACATTTGTGGATTTCTGCTCTGGTAAATTGCGATTCTTAGTATATGCCTGTCTGTCTCTCCAAGGGCAGCAGTTTGATCTGTGACTTCACTTCTTTAAGGATTTAAGAAGAACTATTGATTTTTTAGTTTGTTTAGTGTTTTTCACCTGTTGCTAGGCCCAAATGATGACTTCAAAACTCCACATAGAAGTCTCTATGCACTTTTACACAGTTTTGTTGAGGTATAACTTACAGAACATAAAATTCACCAATTTGTAAATGTACAATTCAATTATTTTTAGTAAATTTATACAGCTGTATAACTATCACCACAATAAGTTTTGGAACACTTCCAATATCCCAAGTTTCCCTGTGCCCACTTTGGATTCCTGCTCTTAGCACCACCTCCTGGCATCTACTGATCTACTTTAAATATGCATTTTTTGGACATTTGATATACATGGGACCATTCAATGTGTGGTCTTTTGTGTCTGGCTTCTGTCACTTAGCATAATGTTATGAGGTCTACCCATGGTGTAGCATATAACTTAATGCATTTTTAAAACTGAAAATTGAAATACAGCATCTGTTTTATAGTTATCATAATAATATATTAACATTTAGGTACAATATAGTTATGGTTATATTACATATTAATCATTATTAATAAATATTTAATCAGATTAAAAATAAGACTACATATTCTTCAGATTCACCCATCTATAAGAAAGCCATTTCATGTATTTATTACACATAGAATGTGATATTTGTTATGCTACAGATACTCACAGGCTAGCCAACTGACCTGTAAGGATTTTCAAAGTATAGAGTTTTACCCACAGAACTATAAAAATATAGTTATAGATGCACCTGTATTGATTTACTCCCACAGATTATGGTAATAAACAACAGATGAGCAAAAATGTTGCTAGGAGGACACATCATATTTGGATTTGCATGAGTAACTTCCATTACCTCCTAAAAATCTAACTAATCTTGTCAAATAAATGGAATTATTAACATATGCTTCTTCTAAAAACTAGTTTGAAAGCTCCAAAGTTGTCATGGTCTTATTAGTTGTAAAACGTCTGAAAGTCACAGAATGTTCATGTATACAAACTATCGTACTTACAAATTATCCTCAAGTCTCTTTAAGGATTCCAAAACCAATGAATGAACACTGTCTAAGGAGCAGGATCCAAAGCAACTTAGGGCTGTAATATATCTAATTTTCATAACCCAGTCATTATGCAGCTTCCTTTTAACACTGGAATTAAAAGAAAAAAGGGCGAGGTTATGTTAGACACACACAAGCTTGCACATGTAACACCACTGTATGCATCTTACCACTTTTAACTATTTAACTACTTATCAGCTAGCATATTTAAAATGGAAAAGTAAAAAATTTATCAAATAAAATATTGAGCTATAGATTCAGAATTAAAGGAATAATCTAGAAGAATCCCTGTCTAATACGAGCACTACTACCCTTACCTCACTGAGAAATTCTGGCCATCCAAAAGGGGTGTGTTTCATTTTTTTTTTAAAGATTTTATTTATTTATTATTGAGAGAGAGAGAGAGAGAATGAGAGGGGAGAAGGTCAGAGGGAGAAGCAGACTTCCTGCAGAGCTGGGATCCCCATATGGGATTCAATCCCGGGACTCCGGGATTATGACCCGAGCCGAAGGCAGTTGCCCAACCAACTGAGCCACCCAGGCACCCCTCATTTTGTTTTGGATGAGTCAATTCATTTTCATATTTTCCATGACTACTTTCAGAACTAGAAAACTGGGAAACTTGTAGTCCCAGGTCGCTGGTAAAGCTGAGGTTGGGACAGTTGTTGTATTCCTCACTCCAAAGGCTTACTCATCAGTTCACAGGGCATTTCAGTGACAGGCTTAGCATTAGGGGTCAACACTTTTATGGTAGAATTCTTGTTTTACCTGGAAGAAGCCATTTTCACGTTGTTATATTTGCTCATGTTTTATAGTATATTTGTTTCCTCATTCACAAACACTTATTGAGTGCCTACTGAACCCCAGGTAAAAGGACATAAGGATGACTAAGGCAAAATTCTTGTTCCCAAGTTCCTTAGATTCTGGTTAAGGAATAGAGGTGTTTATAACTCAAGGCAGGAATGTCTGACAATGTGGGATCAAGTAGAGTAGAGAGATTTCTTTTTCCATGCCAGCCTGTGTCTAATTTGGACTCTGGGTGCTGGCTACTTCTTTCTTTAATTTGTACAACATTTTGCATACCAGTATTTTCTACCAATACCCTTACCTCTACCCACTTAAAATGAATGAATTATCTGAATATCAACTGCAGGAAAACATTAATGATGGTTTCAGAATTTAATTACCCCTTTGGCCTTAATACTTCTCATTCTGTTAGGTTTAAGAATCTGTTGGTATAAGAACATGCCTCACCACTCAGCCCATCCCTACACTTCAGTCTTGAATAATTTAAATCATGTGCATGACGATCTCTACATGATTAAATCATCTACATGTAAATAATCACCTAAAAGAACCAGCGCAAATTAACATTCATGTAGCTGTACCATGATTCCTCAGATCCCCCAACTCATTTTGAACATATCCCACTAATGGAAACAGGGATGGAAAAGAGGCCATGGAATTTTCTGATAGGTGACACAAATCCCCAAAAGAAAATTCATGTCTCAGCTTCTATTCCAAGAGCCTATCATAATTGGAATGAAGTGCTACTAGTGTATACTAGGTACATAGGAAAGTTAAATTTTTTTACTTAATATTATATCATGAACATTTTCCATGTTATTATTTTTTTAAAAGATTTTATTTATTTATTTGAAAGAGAGAGAGAGATCACAAGTAGAGAGGCAGGGAGAAGTAGGCTGTCCGCTGATCAGCAAGCCCAATGTGGGGCTTGATCCCAGGACCCTGAGATCATGACCTGAGCTGAAGGCAGAGGCTTTAACCCACTGAGCCACCAAGGCCTCCCCATTTTCTAGGTTATTAAATATATTTCAAAACATTATTAAATGGGAGTGTATGGCATTCCCTAATGTGGTTATGCTATGATTTACTGAATGCCCTTTGTACTTAAAAGCTTTTTTTTTTTTTTAAATTTATTTGACAGAGAGAGAGCACAAGCAGGGGGAGCATCACGCAGAGGGAGAGGGAGAAGCAGGGTTCCTGCTGAGCAGGGAGCCCGATGCAGGGCTCAATCCCAGGACCCTGGGATCATGACCTGAGCTGAAGGCAGATGCTTAACTAACTGAGCCACCCAGGCGTGCCTACCCTTGGTACTTTAAATATCCAACAAAAAAAGGAGTCTGACAAAAAAAAAATTTTACATGTAAATGTATTATATTTATATGGACATATTTATGAAATATATGAACATATTTGTAGAAATTATATTATATTTTATTACATATTTATACAATATCTGAATTATTTAAATGATTAATCATTTAAATTAATTATTTCTCCATTGTTGGATACTAGAGACTTCACTATTAAAAATAATGCTGTGATAACCACACTTATATTTTTAAACACATGGGGATCCTGGTTCCCAATGAAGAAAGGTTTATTAAGACACTCGATGCATGTCCCAGACTACTCTCTTGAAAGGGATCAAACTCATACTTCCACCACTGATAGCCTGTGAGAATGCCCATTTACAGAACCTACCCCATTTTAAATCCCTTTCAATGTTAGAAATGTGAAATTTTATCTGATTTTAAGTTGTACTTCTTTGATTAAGAGGATATATTTAATACAAAATTTGTTCCTCTGCTAATAAAAATATATACTTACTGTAAAAATGTCAAAGACAGTTCAGTTATAAAGACAATAAAAAATCACCTACAATTCATCATTTGGAGATAATTGTTGGCATTTTTCCCTGATGATCCCTTTGAAATGTTTATTGACTATGTGTCAATAAACACATACTATGTGTACTATGTGTGGCCTGCATGAAATATGTGTTTACTGTCTTTGCCCATTTTTCTTGGGGAATTATTACTAATGGAACTGCCAAACTATTAAAGAGTATTAACCCACTGTCTGTCATATTTACTATAAATATTTATCCCAGTTTATTTACTTTTATTTTTTAAGATCTATTTATTTTAGAGAGAGAAAGAGAGAGAGCGAGTGGGGAGAGTGGCAGAGGGAGACAGAATCCTCGGACAGACTCCCCGCTGAGCATGGAGGCTTCCATGGGGCTTGATATCAGGACTGTGAGATCATCACCGGAGCCAAAATTAAGAGTCAGACGCTTAACTGACTGAGCCACCCAGGCACCCGTCCAGTTTATTTACTTTTAAAATGTTATCTTTTGAAGTCCAGAAGTTTTGATTTTTTCACATCTATCCAATTTTTTCTTTGAATTCTGTATTCATTGCTTTTTATGTTGAGGATCTTTTTCCACAGTCAAGTGCTACTAAATAGTCATATATATGTTTTAAAGTTTTTTTCATGATTTTTTTTCATTTAATTTGCATGGTTTAATTCATTCGAGTACCTATAGATTTTAATCGCCAAAAGCACTTATGATTGGAATTCCAATGGCTAATTTTCTTACCTCTCTTCCCAATTATACTGGAAGTTCCTTGAGGTAAGAAGTGTTTCTTGTTCGGCTTTGTACTTTAGATCTCTGCCATAGGGTCTGGTACATTGTGTTCACTAAAAAATACTTGAACACTGTCTATATTAGAAAAACTGAACTACCCATGTAATACCCTTACCTTTTAAAGTTCTTTGAGTCTAAGACTTGGCTTTGTAGTTTTTTCTTCGATTTTGCCTGCTTTAGTCCAAAGTCATCACTATTTACTGTGAATTTGCTCACGAAACCACCATCGTCCCCCAAGAGGATGTCATCTCTGCAGAGCTGGTCAGGCAGAGACACGACACACACACATAGGAGGCAGTGATCCATAGGCTTTATGACAAAATAGTTTTCCTAGAAGCAAAAGAATGCTTTCAATGCGTTATTACGTTGCTCTAAATATCCACATATTAATTACTGGCCTAGTATTTGATAAAAGTTTTACTTTCTGATATTTTTAATTTGAGATATTCCCATTGTGTTAAAGAAATTTGAAAAAAAAAACAGTTTACCAAGTAAAAGTTAATGAACATTCACTGTGAGCCCAACATTGTGCTTTTGGGTGCTTTGTGGGGAAAAAGGTGAGGTACCTCTGGCTCAACACATTAATGAGATTTTCTGTTTGGCAGCTATGAATATCCGGCTCTTGGATTTGTAAGGCAATATTAATGGGAAGCATAAGAAGGTTGAGGTGTTTTAAGACCACTGACGTAAAACTCTAGGGGAAAGAGGAAAATTAAGTGTTAACATCCCAATTATGTCACAAGAAGTTATCAGGAAACACATATCCTAACATCCAAGCTTATCCAAAATATTCAGCAAGCATCTGTCAAGTAGCCTCTGGGCTATTGGGCTGGGTTCACTAAGCTCTATACCCAGGGCTCTCCCAGAATTCAGTCTCTACCTGAGACAGAAGAAAAAAATATTTAAAAACATTTTTTGTTTTGTTTCCTCTAGCATGAGTAAGATTTGAACATATTTAGAGCTTCATTCAGTCATTCAACAAATAATTATTGAGTCCTTACGATGTGCCAAGAATTATTCTAGGCATGGGCCATATGGTGATGAAGAAGGCTGGTTTCTGACTTGGTAGAACTACCATTCTAGTGCAGGGATACAGGTATAAAAAGGCATCGTTTCAGATCATGTGAAGTGCACTGAGGAAATACACAAGGGCGTTATGGTAAAGAGTGACTGGAGAGGCCCCTGTAGGTCCCATGGTGTGGGAAGGTGACCTTTGATCTGGCAGGAACTAGTCCAGAGAAAGATTCAGAGGAGGTTGAAATGAGGAGCCCAGAAGGACAGATGAATGTCAAAAAGATACAAAGGGAAGAGCTTTGCCCTGCATGAGGCAGGAAGGAATGGGAGTAACGGATGCAAGGATGTTTTGCCTCCAGAGAGAGGAAGGAAGAAAGGAAGTAGGGTGTCCTCATTGAAGCTGTAGGTAGGAGAGCTGGAATTTGGAAGAGGATAAGCCTCACAGACTCAAATTTCTCAGGAAAATAGGGGCAAGTCCATCTGCTGAGAGGGAGAGAGCCTGAGGACAGTAACGGCCTTTTGGACTATTGCTAGGGATGGGAAAGCGATTTGGCAAGGACAAGAAAGACAAGAAAGGACGAGAAAGAGGTTGACAGAAGCCAGCGAATCCTCAGATAAGTCTGCAAACCCTGAATTTGTAGCGATGCGGAACGGTGGTGGCTTCATGTTTTTTCTCCAGGAGCCAGGAGCCCCTGTGAAGGCGCAGAGACAAGCTGTCCCATCTCACCAGGACTACGGTTTCAAAGGATTGATGAGACTGGAAAGCGGGGATGGCTTCAGCCCAGATGATCTGCCCAGGCGGTGCGGGCAGGAAGGCAAAGAGAGGAGAGAAAGGGGACAGAAAGTGGAAGAGGACGGTCTCAAGGAACTGGAGGCTTCCATGGGGCTGAAAGAGCAAGAGTGAAAACTGGAGAGCGCCGGACTAAGAAGACGTCGCAGTCAAATTGCAGATGGTGGACACTAACACATCCCATAATCAAGGATGTGAAGCAACAATCCACCTTCTTTAAAGTCATCCTGGCATCATTAGCTGGTTACAACAGTGGGGACAGGAATGAGAAGTTTGGTTTTCCACTGAGCCTAGGGACAAGCAGGGCACAGAGGAAGGGTAATTACTTCTTAATCCTCCTCGTCCTTCAAAGTCAACCACTTCCTGAGGGCATTTTTGTATAATCTTGCCTCTCCATGAACTCCTAGTGCCCTTGTTTTTTTGTTTTTTACTATATAGTTTCCTGTACCATTATATTATATTTTATGTCTTTTCAAGAGATCTTTTAAGACTGAGTTTTGTTTGAGTGCAGGGAACTTGTTCATTACTTCTATATGTCTGCAAACGCTCAATAAATATTGTAAATTACTTAAGTGGTAACATCTCGGCCACTGAAGGAATACCATCGGGATCTGCCCCATTAGATATTTTGCCAGAATTAGTCATTTGGTTTTTAGTAATTTTCTTACCAAATGAAGCTGAACTGAAGGGAAAGGCTTTGAACTTGATAACATGAGCATAATCAAAAAGTCAATACTTGGATTCAGAGAAGGGTATGAAAGAAGGAAAGAATTATCTTCTCTCTCTCTCTCTCTCTCTCAAAAACAGAACAAAACAAGTATCACCAAATTAAATAGGCACTAAATGGAAAGAATATTCCTTTTTTTTTTTTAAAAGATTTTATTTATCCGAGAGAGAGAGAGAAGGAGAAAGAGATCACAAGTAGACAGAGAGGCAGGCAGAGAGAGAGAGAGGGAAGCAGGCTCCTCACTGAACAGAGAGCCCAACACGGGGCTCGACTTCAGGACCCCGAGACCATGACCCGAGCCGAAAGCAGAGGCTCCAACCCACCGAGCCACCTAGGTGCCCCAAGAATGTTCCTTTTTAATTAGCCTCACAGAATATTAATGTTGAACTTGCTTCATCATGAACTTGACTAGTCAAACTCCTTCATTTTATAGATGAGGAACGGACATTCGGTAGAGGACAAGGATTGCTCACATCCTACTAGGATGGAAAAGACAACCTCAGCATCTGGAGTATTTCCCTTGGCACAGTACCTGGCCACTGCCTTGAGCTTTATAATCCCAGACAATGATGGTTCTTTCTGTAGTGGCAACGATTCTTTTCAGCTGTGAGAGGTAATCACATCCTGTGATCCAGGAGGTGTCCTGGGGAGGAAATACAGAATTGGAAGGGGGGGGTATAATATGTTTTGGTCTATCCCATGGTGTTGATTACTAAAGAGTAAGTCAGTTACATTAGAAGCCTCACATTCCCCCGTCCTTGCAGGGGAGCCTTGCCACGTCTCTTCTTTCATGTCTAGAGGAGAGGTTCTTTCGCCCTTTGACTCTCACCTTGAGTTTCTCAGCACCATCAGCTGGAAAGTGATGAGCTCATGCCTGGTGCACCTCCTTGGAGGCCAAGAGCCACCAGCAGAGCAGCCATCTTTGTACACTCTTCACTTTCGGGAGAACACCTCTTCACGGGGCCGTGGGAGGCTAGATTAAGCCACTTCTCTGGCCCTGTCCCCGTGCATAAAATTTCTTGCTAGAAAAGACCTTAGTGATTATCTGGCCAATAACCAAGTTGAGCCCGAGGAATTTATCTGGTGTTGCCTAAAGTCACCAAGTTGGCATGGGTAGGCTCTGTCATGTCAATGACACATGACAAGGTGAGAACAATAGTCCCCATTTAGGAGTAAATGTCTACTGTATCAGACAGTGCTGGACACATTTCGGACCTATGTTAGGAATTCTAACCTTTGTTCCAGCCTTAGAAGCAAAGACTCTGAGGCTTAGAGAGAAGGCAGACCCGTTTGCCAGGTGGCCTGGTGCCCTCCTATGTGGTTCAGGGCCTTCCGTGCCTGTCAGCAGGGTGGAAAGGCAAGCATGTCCCCACCTCCCACAAACCCATGGTAGGACTCTGAGAGCAACTCATCACAGCTTTACAACTGCAAGTTCACTTCTCCAATTAGTGATACGGATTAAGCAAATTACCAAATGGGGCTCAAATATTTTCTGCAATTTTCAAGTTCGCAATACAATGTTTTCAAGCTCTTTCCCTTGGCCATTTCCTTGTTCTCACAACTTGGGACTGTGTACGGTTTTGTTTTTTTTTTGTTTTTTTTTTTTCTGCTCAGGAAAACCTTGGGGAGACTTTTTAACGGAAGCTTCCAGGGAGTAATGTCTCCAAGTGGTTCTCTGAAATAAATTTAACTTCAGCAAGCAAGGTGAGGGTCTTCTGCGCTGCTCAAGGTTTAGTTTTGATCCCAGTAGACTTACAGTATGAAGATATCTTATTCTTAGAGCCTATTCGACACTGCTTTGAGATTGTGACTAGTTATGGAGGAACCATCAGCACAGTCTCAAATCAGACTTTATTAGTTTATAAAGTGTTCTTACCGTAACATTGGTGCTGGTCTGGACTCGCATCTATAAATAAAGGAAGAGAATAATGAAAGCTAGTTGGCACTATAATAAAAATTGAGTATGTTGGCTCTAAAAGAACGTGCTATCTCCACGCTTTAATCTCACTCGTCATTTCTACCTTCTGTGAGTTTCCTCCTTTTCTCCTTTCCCTCAAAAACCTGGCTCTGTGGATTCACTGCTGGCTTTCGACACAGTTGGTGCTTCTTCTTCTTCTTCTTTTTAAGATTTTATTTATTTCTTTGAAAGAGAGAGAACAGAGATGGCAAGAGAGAGTAGGACCCGGGAGGAGAGGGAGAAGCAGGGTCCCCAGTTGTGACCTGAGCAGAAGGCAGACATTTAACCGATTGAGTCACCCAAGCGCCCCACGGTTGGTGCTTCTGTGGCTTGTCTGTAAGCTGCTAACTGTGTTCTTAGAGTCTTACACTGTAGTAAGGATTTGTCTCTGTTTGCAAACTGCCTCAAATTCTTTAGTTTTCCGAGCAACACAGGATATCAAAAGTGGGAATGCAAAATACTACTACAACAATGGCGAGAGTAGTCTGAAAGGATGCTAACTAGGTGAATGTGAATATAGCTTGATATGGGGAGAAAAATACGGTTTCATTTGAAAGTTATTTCTCAGGTTCCTGAGAGACGTAAGAACATTCTATCCAGTGAGCTTCCTCTTTTACTGGATAAGTATCTATCGCATAAATCTTATGCCTGGGTAGTGTGCATGGCTGAGAATCATAGATTTACTCCATGCAGGGCTGTAACGTACCTGAGCAGCCCCTTCTCTCCTTACGACATGCTAATTGCTTCCAAGGTCAAGGTCAGTATTTGAAGTCTATGAATGACCTAGTTTCTTTTGCATGGTCATGCTGTCTTGGGAAAAGTACAGAAAATGGCTGCCCAGAAGGAATAGATGATGTGAACAGAGGGAAAAGTAAATTAGATCACTAAAACTGTTAGTCATGGTCATCTCAGACTGTCTTTCATCTGAAGAGTTCAAAGATGCTTTTCTATCCAGGGACTTTTTTCCAGATGGGAAAAATTAAGTGCCCTCAGGAAACTGGTGAGCAGAGAACAGAACTCCTGTGGTTTTCCTCTCCTACTTCTCTACTTCCACTCTTAGTGGAAAGCGCAGGTTTAAATTTCTTTTACCATCTTTAAAAGTTACATAATCCGTATGGATATCTTCCGAATTCTGAAAATCTAGCCTTTTTTGCAAGAATTTGTGTTAATGATCTTTACAGTGTCTATCACCAAGCCCTTTAGAGAGTACCGTGAAAATCCTTAACTGTGTTTACTCTACTTTGCATGAGCCTAAATTATGGATTAACCTATTATAGTTTGTGTTATTAATGACTACCTTTTAATAAATTTTTCCTGTGACCTACCTCAATGATTATTCTTTTCCACAGAATGTGTCATCCTATTTGTAAGACATGCAACATTCAAAATGCCATTTCTCCCTGGTGTATCAAATCTTCAAATAATTTTTAAGCGGTTTTTTTCTCTCCAGTAGCATGGTTTTTTGTAAGACACAGATGTGTTTGTGTGTTTGTGAATATACACGTATGCACCTCTAAGCACGGATGAATGAGTGTGTGTGTGTGTGTGTGCGCACGTGAGAAGGAGGCCTGCGGAAATATGAAAATGCCACCTCACTTATTTCACATACTCCTGAACTATTTCATCATGGAGATCATTATTTTTCTTCTCATGTTCTTCTTTATATTCCATCTTTGTTCTATTTTTTTAAATTTCTTTTATCCTTTTTTTTAAAAAGATTTTATTTATTTGACAGAGAGAGAGAGATCACAAGTAGGCAGAGAGGCAGGCAAAGAGAGAGGGGGAAGCAGGCTCCCTGCTGAGCAGAGAGCCCCATGCAGGGGCTCGATCCCAGAACCCTGAGATCATGACCTGAGCCGAAGGCAGAGGCCTTAATCCACTGAGCCACCCAGGTGCCCCCGTTCTATTTTTGAGGAAATAAAGGTAAGAAAATGAGAAGGGAAGTAAGGCACCAAGCAGAAAGGAGAACGAGGAAAGTTTCCATGTTTATATGAGGCAATCCAGCTCTGTTTTCACACCATTTGTCTGTGATTGCAACTACCAACGTTTCCTGAGTGCTTACAGGGATGCTAAGTAAGCACTTTGTGTGTATTAAGTCCAACAGCACAACTGCCTCAGGTCTGAATGACAGGAGCCAGGGCACAGAGATGAATAGGTAAGACGCACAGCTGCCAAGTCTCAGAGCTGGGCAGGGACGCCAGGTTCCGTGTCCACAGCATGAACCTTCCCCAGCCCCTCCTGGGGGCCCAGGCACCCTGATGCCTGAAGGGCTAAATGTTACCGTTGACATTTTAATCATGTGATCATCATTTTAAACATAGTTTACTTGTATAAAGCTTATCTCTAGTTGGAAATGAACTAATAATTGGAATTATTTGCTCTGAAATGATTATTATTTATTTTTTGATATTCACCTTTATTTTTTGATATTCACTTTTATTTTCATAGCGAAAGACCATGTGGTCTGTATCATTACACATTCCAATACGCTCGCTCATGGTTGGGAAGTGGAAGCCCAAAACTTACAAATTGAGAACTAAGGGACAGTAATAGTAATGCCCTACGTGGACATTGGAATTTATCATTTATATAGTGCTTCTAGGTTCACTGCGTCATTTAGCTTTACTCCAGCCCTCCGAGGAAGAGAGGACCGGTTCTGGTGTCCTCATTTCATAAATGTGAGAAGAGGCAAGAGAAGTTGGCTCATTAAGTTCCCTCTTTAACAGCCTTGCTAGTAAAACAGAGGATCTGGAGTGTGAGCTGCCTTTTAGCTCCAAGTCCAAGGTTTTTGTTGTGATCTTCCATACGTTAGGATTTTGACAAAATCACTTGGCTTGTGAGTTTTTCTGATTTTATCCGAGAAGTTATCCAGGATCCTCCTTTAGTTATGCGGATGCCACGTGGTTCAGTGAGGCTCCCTGAGGAATGCTTGGGTGGCTCAGCGGGTTAAGCTTCCAGCTCTTGCTTTCAGCTCGGGTCTTGATCTCAGGGTCGTCGGATCGAGACCTGTGTTTGGGTCCGTGCTCAGCGCAGAGTCAGCCTGAGATTCTCTCTCCCTTTCCCTCTGCCCCTCCCACTCGTGCTCTCTCTCCAAACAAATAAATATTAAAAAAAAAAAAAAGACTCCCTAAGGAACACTGCCAAATGCAGTTACTGAAATCTCAAAAATTGCTCCAGGGCGCAGCAATCCTCTCATTTTAACAACATCTGGCTTTATTTTTTGGAATAACTCTGAAATAAGTTCATGTTTGCTGTTGCACCTGATAAACATGCGTAGTGCATAGACAAAAGGGAAGAAGGAGGGAAAGAACAAATGAACAAATGAACAAATGAAAGGAGGAAAGGAGGAGGGAGAGGGAGGAATCCAAGCTGTCAAATTACCTGGCTATTAAAGACTGTTATTAATCCTTTCTGAGAAGCTGTTATTAGTAAATCCAACTGAGGGATCTTGACAATGCATTTAATCACATCCCGTCTTCTACTACCTGTCAACAACATAATATCCATTTCAATTCCCAGCAGTCAAGATCCTAAAACTCATTTGTTAGGTTCGTTTTTAAAAGAAAAGGGTAAGCAAACAATCTTTTTACTTTTTTAGTTAAAATGGAGAGTAGAATAAAAACCATAAAACCCAGCACCTGTTGCTTTTTTTAGCAATAATTTTTTAGATAAACTCAATTAGCCAACATATAGTACCTCATTAGTTTCAGGAGTAGAGGTCAATAACTCATCAGTTGCATAAAACACCCAGTATTCCTCATCACATTACGAGCCCTCCTTCATGCCCATCCCCCAGTTACCCGATCCCTCCCCGACCTTCCCTCCAGTTTTATATTCCACATATGAGTGAAACCATAATTGGCTCTCTGATTGACTTATTTCACTCAACATAATAACCTCCAGTTCCATCCACATCAGTGCAAATGGTAAGTATTCATCCTTCCTGATGGTTGAGTAATATTCCATTGTATCTATGAAACACATCTTTATCCATTCTTCTGTCGATGGACATCTTAATGCCTTTTTATTATCCCCAGAGAAACTAATCTGAATCTATGACACTTTCCATATCAATGTAGGGCATGAATTCCTAGAGGAAATGGATATACACTCATGCTCCTGTCACATATTTTACAGAGAATGTGTTTTCTAAACGTCTTTTGGAATTATTTCATTTTGAGATTTACACATCTCTCAGGAATCCTTTCTTTGAACAGTTGCCATCACGATTTGCACAGAATAAAAGTCTAACATGATCTCAGGCTTTTGGGCAGAAGAGAATAAAACCACCTTAATATTGTTATTAAGGGCTTTTTTTCCCTCTTTGTGTGTTTTGAAAAAAAACACTGGACACCTTCATGGGGTTTTTTTTTGTTTTTGTTTTTGTTTTTTTGTTTTGTTTTTTTTTTGCCTATGTACAAATTGATAAAACCACATATATGGGACCTCTTTTTAGCATGATTAGTTTTTGTAATTGTAAACTCTTCAGAAAAGCAAGTGGACGCATCTCATACTCCAGTGTTACCAGCCTAATCCATACCTTCTCAAAAGACAAAATATGATCCTCAAGGGGGTACCGATTGGTTCTTGGGGGGTGTAAATGACTCTTGCTCTTTTTGTGTATGAAGCATAGGTACACAAGCTTACATAAACAAATATATAGTATATCCAACATATTAAAGTGTCATGGAGGGGCGCCTGGGTGGTTCAGTGGGTTAAAGCCTCTGCCTTCGGCTCAGGTCATGATCTCAGGGTCCTGGGATTGAGCCCCGCATCGGGCTCTCTGCTCAGCGGGGAGCCTGCTTCCCCCTCCCTGCCTCTCTGCCTACTTGTGATCTCTTTCTCTCCATCAAAAAAATAAATAAAATCTTTAAAAAAAAATAAAGTGTCATGGAGTGGGGGAGGGCGTGGGAGGTGCAATCACGTAAAAAATGTCAAAAAGGCTCCTTAGGAACCCCTATACTCAAAAAACCGTGAAAATAAAATAATGAAAAACTGATGAAAGGAAGGTTAAGAACACTATTCCACTCCAAGCTACCACCATTCTCTCTCCTTGCACTCCCCCCAACCTGGGCTATTGTCAACACGGAGGCTGGAATGAACAAAGTGTACCTCAGACCATGCCTCCCCTCTGTGCAGGTTTCTTACCTTCCCTGTTTCCCCCACCCCCAGGCCCACACACCTGGCCCCACACTTGCCCTCTCTTCCCGGGCTTTTTGGCATCCCGCCCTCCCTCTCCCCCCCCACCCCGACCTCCCGCCCTCCCTCCCTCCCAGGTCTCTCAGTCCCTGCTCAGGGTGGTCTCCCCCACTGCCCTCTTCAAATTCCAACACCAAGCTCCCATCTCCAAACCAACTTCTCCCCAACCGGCTTACTTCATACTTTCTCTGTAGCACTAATTACCATTCCGACACATTATATATTTTACTTTGAATTTTTATGTCTGTCTCTCCCCATTAGAATGTAAATTCCACCAGGTCGGGGATTTATGATCCTTTGTTCACTGTTTTTTCACTGCCGTGTCCCCAGCACTTAGAAAGGTACCTGTCCCACATAGCAGACCTTAGCAAATACTGGTTCAGTGAATAATGAACTACAGAATCCAACCATCATTGAGAGAAACGCTTTCAAAGTTCTAATTTAGGATTCCAGCAACACATCTCCCACTGGTCCTTCCCTCCCCACCTAAGGGATGGTGGCAGCAGGGACAGCCCTCTAGCTTCTGTTCTTTGATGATCGTTTCCATGGCTTACGGTTGGGCCCTGGTAAGGTCTAAGGGTTGGGCAGAGGAAGGTGGGAGACAAGGGTAGGCTTGGTTCACAAATGACTGCAGTAAGTTCAGGTGCTTTTTTAAGGAATCCCAGATCCGATCTACACTACATGCTTCACCTCAGAATCTGGGATGAAATGGAGGACAGAGGCAGATTCTGGGGTTCGCCTTTCCTCCTCCTGGACTACTTCTTCCCTGGAGGGAAGAAAAACCTCCAGGTGGAGAGGGATGAGGTCCCGGGATCAAATTTAAAAAGAAACGCTGTATGTTCTTGAGACTTCTGGAACTGAGTTGATCCCCCCTTCCTCTGTGATTGGCCCAAGTTCACTGTTTTAGAGATATAGGGATAAACTTCCACATAATCATCAAGGGAGGAGTGGGAAGGAGTTCTAATTACTAAAAACTTGAAAATTTCATTTTAAGAAAATTTTAAAAGAAATATGATTCCGTTTGGTGCTTGGACGTGCAATATTGAGATGTACAGAGCTTTAACTTGAGATCTGAACATCTCCAGAAAAATGTGAATTGTTTCCCCCTCATATTCTTTATTTAGTGTCCTTCAGACACATTAAATCATATTTCAAACTCAACTGCAGACACACTTTCTGTTTTTGTTCCCCAATTTTTTTTGGATAAAATGTTAAAACCCATATTAATTTGGAAAGGAAATTAAAAATATCACCTGAAATTACAACTCGCTGCTTCCTGGAAACAAGGAAAACCAAATTTTCTTCATCCATCTGGGAAGTAAGAGAATCTTCTTCAGAGGAGAAGTAGCCAAAGATCTAAAATGCCAAACAACACACATATAAACATGTACCATATCTCAAAATTGGTGGTAAAGTAGCAGGTTTGATGTC
>CM052814.1:54582802-54607535 GCA_028533885.1 Nasua narica | reverse complement strand
GATCTAGAAATCCTGTTCCAGAATGACGCTCAGGTTTCTGGTTTTCAAACTCAGCAGATTCTGGTGCTCTTTACCAACACAGGGGCAACTGAGGAAGGACCATGATTCTTATGGAAAATAGAGCATTGCCTCTTGGTCATATGAAATTTAAAATTCCTATGAGCTATCCAAATAGATTGGCTGCTTTAAATTCACACCACGGTGAGTATAATGTATTTCCATGTAAATGTGTCTCATTGTAAGTGTGGCTAGATTTCTTTCCTTTTCTTTCCTGGGGTGATTTTAATTCTATCAGGTCATTGTCGAGATTAAAGAGCAATATGGCACAGATGAATTCCTTGGGTGAATTCCTTGACATCAAAACATTCTAATTCTTAGCTTACTGCCTATAGTGAGAAGTAGACCCTATTTTCCAATATTTACGAATGAATATGAAAGTATGCCAGTATTAACAGTCTGAAAAGTTAAGACTATATTTCTCCCTCTCAGTCTTTTAGATCAGTCCCTCCATCAGAGAAGGAAATCTAGCAGTAATTAGTTCTTATTGAATCTCTGCTATATATATATATATATATATATATATATATATATATATAATAGATATATAATATATATCTACTATACATTATGTAGTATATAACATTCTATAAACTGTATATTACTATATAGCTATTAAAACACATTCTTTCTGTATCAACACATATATACATATACATAAAAATGTGTACATAAAAAATATACATAAAAATGTGGGCTAAGCAACAAGTTAATCTTGCTTTTGCTTCAAGCTTGTAGTCACAAAGCCATTGAAAAACTTCCTTCCTCTGTAGTATATATGTGTACGTATATGTACACGTATGTACATGTACACACATGTACACATATACCTCCTTCCTCTGTAGTATATGTGTACATATATGTATACATATGTATGTGTACACACACATGTATATGTACACATATCCTTCCTTTCTCTGTAGTATATACGTGTACATATGTGTACACACATGTATATCTACACATACATACACATACATATGTACACATATGCTCCATGCCCTACTCCAGGTTGAATTCATGACCCTGAGATCAAGATCTGAGCTGAGATCAAGAGTCAGCTGCTTAACCGACCGAGCCCCCCAGGCGCCCCAGCTTAGCACCCATTTAAGGAGCACTTCCCAGACACAAGACTGGGCTAGCCCTAGCAAAGCCTTTGCAGCACTCACAGGGCAAGTGCTGTGGAGAGAAGGGGCAGGAACACACATCAATTTCTGAAGGTCAGGGGAAATCCTTGAGATGGCAAGAAAGTATATTAAAGGTGCTAAGGATGGCTTTGCTTGGGGAAAGTTTTTACTTAAAGTGACATTTGATTTGGTCTTAAAAGATGAGCAAAATTTATGGGGACAACAACAAAAGGGAGGAAAGGCACGCTACATTGAAGGAATGATACACGCAAAATCCGAGTCATTACGAGTCTCAGGTGCTTGGGAATGCCGAAAAGTTCATTTTAGGAGGGGAAGTTCCAGGAGCTGAGACTGGACAGGTAGATTGAGGCATGGCTGCGAATAGCTCCGAATGCCGAGTTCACATATATGGACTTCAGAGCTGAGTTAATAAACCAGGGATGTGGCAGTTAAAAAAAAAAAAATTTAAGGAATAATTCTTGGCCAGAAGACAATTATATTAAATGGCTGTTGTAATAACCCAAGAGTAAGATTCCATGAGATAGTCAAAGGTTATGGCAAGGTATCTAGTTTAAGAGACTAGACTAACTCACAGGAAAAGCTCAAGAAAAAAAAAAAAAGAGGCAAAGAAAGAATAAGAAAGAGAACAAATAAGAGGAGAGAGGTGTGATGAGAGACACAGAAGGAGATAGTTTCTGGAAGCAGAGGAGCGAGCCAATGCAGTGAAAGGGCCAAGTATGCTGGAAAACGAAAACAATTGTATTTGGCAGTCGTATTAGGCACTGGGATACCTCAGTAGGAGCATTTTCAGCAAAGTGATGAGAGAAGTCAGACTTGAGTAGATTGAAAATTAAGTGGTGATGCTGTGGGGAAATTTAGTAGAGAAGCAAAGAAAGGCATACGGTGATAGCTTACAGGGAAGAGAAAGTCGAAGTCAGGATGTTTGGGTATATTTTTAGTTTGAGAGGACAAAGCCGGTGGAAAGGAGATTTTGAAGTTGTTGCAGCAAAGTGATAGCCTTGGACAGGAGGACAGATGAACGAAATGACAGGTGATGGTTTGGGGAAATTCAGAAGTGGAGGAAAGGGAGGTTGAGAGAATTCTTGTCTTTGGTCTTGTTTTTTTTCTTAGGATGCCGGAACCAGGGCTGAAAGGAGCTGAGATCCAGAGAGAAATCAACAAAAGGTTTGGAAAATCAATTACAGAGACAGGTAAACAGGCTAACTGGGGGAAAACAGAAGTTCCGCGTAGTGGTTTAGAAAGCCCAGCCAGGTTCACCCTCATCTAAAAAGTCCATCTGGAAGCTCTGAGGCTTAGCTCTAACACAGAGAGCTTGAGTGACTCGGGCAGATGATTTTTCCTTTAACAAATAGGATGGCAGGTAATAATAATAATAGCAATATTTGCCTATTAGAATTGTCAAGAGAATCAATTACATTATATTTATTAAGGTGATTTGTCAATTCTGTTTTTCAAAGGTGATTCATAAATTAACCACAATTCAAATAATATCAGCTTGTGATTGATCATCCAACGTCAACAATTTCACTCATTTGTGGCTGCCTGGCACGGTCAGAGGCTGGCTATGTTGACCCCATCGCAGCTATAGGGGCTCCGCTCTTTTCCTTTTAAAAGGAGGCTTTGTTCCGTTAGTGTTTTACTCTGCTGGTAAGCCTTATTTGTCACTGCTGTCCTCAATGCCATCCACAATGCCCTGAAGCTGTCCCCTTGAGCCCTGACCCATCATTCTATGTCGGGTTTATCGGCTGTTAATATTCGTGGCAGACCACTGCCTACCTCATTTCCCTTACCTTGGCATGCTTGAAATCATTCGAGCCTGAGAGACCTGGGAAGAGGCTGAGACAGTGAAACAAAGTTGCAGAAAAAACACTTTGCTCTGCTTATGAAACTCTTTATGGTCTCACCATACGCTTAAGTAAAGAGAGGGCAGGGTAGTTTCCACGGCTCGCTAATGGCCACTGTGTACTCCTGCGAGTCCCAGATCAACCAGCAAGCCACTGGATGTAGATCCCATGGAAGAGCCCTTCAAGGTCACTTCATTCCAACCTCTTAATTTTACATTTGAGCCAACTAAGGTTCAGAGAAATGAATGAAGCTTCCCCCTGGACCACTTAGCTCTTTAGAGACAGAATCATTTGATGTCTTTGCTATTAAGCTATGGTGCTTCTTTGATGGCTTGAAACATTTCAGGGTTCTCATCAACACACCCAACTCGACTGCTCTTAATCACTGATCTTACCTTCTTTTTGGATAAGCAGTCCTGCTCTTTCGTCTCTCTTCTGGGCTGCTACTTGCTCAACCAATTTTTCAAACCCCTTCAAGGCTGCCTTGAAATTATTAATCTGAAGTTCAATGTTTAAATGCTTTCCTTCCCTGATATTCATAGAAGCATAGGGAATCACTTATTTCTGTGCAGAAAGAAATAACACAAATTTGTCAACTTGAAAAACCTTCCAGTTGTTACAGTGCCTCCCTGCTGTCTCAAGTTTTGTCCCAGGTCGCATTCCTTTCATCTTAAAATCTCATATTGTGGGTGGGAGTCAGAGTTACCCCTGGGACCTTAGCAGAGAGGAACCCTGGCTTAGTCTAACGCATTGCATATAGGGAAGCATTTCAGTAAAAATCCTGACCTCATAATGTTACCAGTGTTTTTCACATGGTCCTCATTGCATCATAATATCTCTGTAACCTCCCCTTCCTTCGTAAGGAGGGCATTGAGCTTTCTATCCCCACAAACTGTGTGAGTGTGTATGTATGTGAGTGTGTGTGTGTGAGGGTGTGCGCACCCCCTGGGAGGGAAGTAGAATGGATTTCCTTCCCTAGGGAAAGAAATTGGGCATTACTTTCGCTCCCCTATATCTCCTCCCACTTCAAACCATTTGCCTTCCTCAAGATGCCGTGGAGAGTCAAGTTGACATTCATTCTAAATGCACTTCTAAAGATGAAAGTGTCCTTTAGCATTTGTCATTTCTGTTCCCGGAATAGATATTTTTAGAGGTTGGAGGGAATAAAAACGTTTCTTCTTCCTTTATGCATTGACCTTCAATTAAAATAATAAAGTGAGGCAGGGATGAGGAAGGGGTAGTTTTTGATTGAGAAGAAAGTTCTTCAAGATGTCATTAGTTGAATACAGCCCAGGGAATGTAGTCAATGGTATTGTAATGACGTAGGATGGTGATAGACGGTCCTACACTTATGGCGAGCACTGAGTAATGTACAGAATTGTCCAGTCATCATGATATATGCCTGCAACTAATATAACACTGTATTATTGAACTATACTTCGATAATGGAAATTAAAAAAAAGAAAACCACTGACTATCAAGGTCATGAGAAATGAGGAAGGTCTGAGGAACTATCACAGCCAAGAGAGGCCTACGGAGATTGGATGACTTAATGTAATGAGGTATCATGGTTGAGATCCTGGAACAGAAAAAGACATAAAGTTGAGAATAAGGCAATCTGATTAACCGTGGGCTTTAAATTAATAGCAAAGTATCAATATTGGTTCATGAGTTGTAACAAACAAACCGAACTCCTATTGGGATGTTAGTAAGAAGAGAAACTGGGTGAGAAGGTATTACATGGGAACTGTCTGCCTTATATTCTGTTTTCCTGTAATTCTAAAACTTCTAAAGGGCCATCTTACTGACTCAGCTGGAAGAGCATGTGATTCTTGATCTCCGGGTCATGAGTTTGAGCCCCGTATCCGACGTACAGATTACAAAAAATAAATAAATGTAAAAAAAAAAACCTATTAAAAAATAGATGAAATGGTTTCCCTGAGCTGGGATGAAAACATGACACAAAAGAAGGCATCCTGATATCACTCCTGTCTCTTGGGTCACGTTCCTGCAGCCTAGACAGATGCTATCTGTCAGGGTCAGGGTGCCCCTGTCATGGTGCTTCCCCCCTTTACCATCATTTTGGGCATTCCCTTATCCTCGCTTTTATATCCTATGCCTTTCTTTCCCATGGGCGATTCTTTGATGGCTTACATCCAGAAACAGTGCCTGGAAGATAAATTTGTGATATACCCTGCATGTTTGAAGGTCTTCTTAATCTTCTCTTGCATTCGAGTGCTATTTGGTTGGGTTTTTCAGAGTGATACCTTCATTGATTAATTCTGAGCCAAAGGCAGATGCCTAACTGACTGAGCCACCCAGGCATCCCAAAGATGTTTCATAACAGAAAAAGGTGCAGATATATTTGGCAAGACTTTTCAGTAAGGGTTTCCCACCAGAGACCAAGGTTAGAGAGAGCCGGGAAGCCAGCATCCCAGTCCTTGGAAGTTTACTCAATTGAGTAAGGGTCAAAGTTCCCTCTCAGGTGACCTGTGCCTGATGCAGAAGGCTGGGGGTTATCAGGATCCCCTGCAAGAATGACAGATAAGACCTGTCTCCATTCCCCTCACTCCCACCCCCTTGTACTTTATATAAAGTATTTACTTGGAATATGGGGAGAGGGATGTTTTAATGCTCCGGTGTAAGAGGATATTAAAAGGGATCCCCTGATGCCTTGGGTGGGGCCCCACAATACAACTGAAGAACTCCCCCAATCTAAAGGACAGGGCTGCACAGCTCATGCAGGAGGATGTACAGAGACACTGGAAAAACCAGTTCTGTAGGTAGTAGTTCAAACTACTGAAGAGAACGCAATTTCTTGGGAGATTGAGGAGAGCCCTCATTAGCACTTCCTTGGAATTTTCAGAGTGGTCAAGGGGCCCTCGCTTTTCTCACCTTCCTCCCACCCAGTGGGCACCAGAGGGGAGAGACTGGAGCTGGCCTGCTGTCCACCGCAGTCCACATTCAAAATTTGGTGGGATGAGGATGCATGCATTTCCAGAGGGCCAGATCCTAGACTCTCAGGGCCCCTTACTAGAGAAGACTGCCTGCAGGGACTGTGGGCCCTAACCAAGGTGCTAGAGGGGGATGCAAGCAGCCACCTGACAAAAACATTGCCCCTGTCAAGGGACTTGTGAGAGACAGATCTCCATGATCTCAAGTCCTCAAAAGGACCCATGAAGCACCCTAGAAGAGAAAATGACAGCACTTAAAATCTGCTACAATCAGAGGGCGCCAACATCAGGTGACAACTTTACCAATCAGGGAAGATTTTTGCTTGAAATCCCAGAGGGTCCCAGAGCAGCATCGAAGGGTAGTAGACTTAGGGAATGAGAAAAGCTAAATTTATTGTCCCCCCTCCACACCTACCTCCAGACCTGAACCAGGCTCTGTTTTGGAGGGTGGACAAGTGAGTTTTCCATGAGTTTTAATGTTTCAGTATTACAACGTTCGGGACTTTATGTTAATTGAAAGTGACCAGAAAGGCTTTGGGACCTGATAAAATGTCATCCAAAGGCAGTTAAAGAACAGGAGCAGAGAAGACATTTGAAATGAGTAATGGGAGAGAGAATAAAGTTACTTTCTGCTTACATATATTGAGTACCTTGCTCAATAAATTGGGTTTTTTTTCCTACTCTGTTAGATGCAGGCACAATTTGCATGCCTTTTTTATTACGGTAAAATATATGTAGCATAAAAGTGTACAATTCTGTGGCATTAAGTGCATTCAGTACATAAGTACATTAATGTCCAGTAAGTACATTAAGTACATTCACAATGTCATGAGCCATCACAACTGTCCATTTCCAGAACTTTTGCATCATCTCAAACCAAAGCTCTGTGATCCTAACCACCCACTCCCAGTTCCTCCCACCTCAGCCCCTGGCAGCCACAGTTTTTTCTGTCTCCGTGAATCTGCCTAGGCTGGGTGCCTCCTGTAAGTGGGATCGCATAGTATTTGCGATGGCTTATGTCACTCAACATAATGTTTTCAAGGTTTATCCATGTTATAATGTACTAGAATTTCACTCCTTTCTATGACTAATATTCCATTGTATGCCACATTTTGTTTATCCATTTATCTGATGCTGGACATTTGGGTTATTGCCACCTTTTGGCTGCTATAAACATCGGTGTACAAACGTCTGTTCAAATCCCTGCTTTCCATTCTTTCGGTGAGATAGACTACATATATGCATATGTAATATATTGATACATATGTATCACATAATTATACTATATGAATATACTATTACATAATCACCATATGATAATTCTATGATATGATCATATGGTGATTCTATGTTTAACGTTTTCAGGAGCTGCCATACTGTTTCCATGGGGCTGCGCCATCTTGCGTTCTCAGAAGCAGAAACAGCACACGGGGGTTATAATTTCTCCACACCCTTGTCAACACTTATTATTTTCCATTTTTTGTTTTAGAGTTTAGTTTTTGAGAATAGCCATCCTAGTGGGTGTGAAGTGGTATTTCACTGTGGCCTTGATTTACATGTCCCTTAATGACTAATGAGGTTGAGTATCTTTTTGTGCGCTTATGGGCCATTTGTATATCTGGGAAGAAATGTCTATTCAAGTCCTTTGTCCATTTTTGAATTGGGTCCTTGGGGACTTTTTTTGTCGTTACTGTTGAGTTGTAGGAGTTCTTTTTTTATTCTGGATATTAATCCTTTACTGATCTGTGATCTGCAAATATTTTCTGAGTTGTCATTTCACTCTCCTGACAGCATGCTTTGATGCACAAAAATTTTAAATTTTGTTGGAGTTTAATTTATCTATTTTTTTCGTTACCTGTGCCTTTGGTGCCATATCCCAGAAATTATTGCCTAATCCAATGCAATGAAGACTTTTTTTTTCCTATATTTTCTTCTAAGAGTTCTATAGTTTGAGTGCTTAAGCTTAGCTGTTTGATCTTTTTTGAGTTAGTTTTTCTATACTATGTAAGTGAAAGGTCCAACTTCATTTTTTGGAGGTGCACATCCAGGTTTCCAAGCACCATTTGTTGGAAAGACATTCCTTTCCCAATGAATGGCCTTGGCAATTTTGTTAAAAATCAATTGACCACATACATGAAACTTTATACCTTGACTATTCTGTCTCAATGGTCTATATGTCTGTCCCAATTCCAGTACCACACTTACCTTTTAAGTTGTAGTATTTTGCCATCGTCTTATCATAACATAATTCTGAAAAGACATAAAAAATATATATCATTATTGACAATTTAAATCCTATTTGTGGTAACAGTGCCTGTTTCTCTCAAGTATAATAAACATCCTTAACCGTTAATAGTATTGTAAAAATGACTCTTGGAAATCTTACACGTTTGCCAAGAGCCTCTTACCCGTCTTTTTCCTTCCCTGCTGTTATTCCTCTCCCATAGATGTTGCCCTGGACTTGACCCTGAGAGAGTAAAAGCCAAAGTCCTTTTATTAAAATGGCCATGGCCTTGCATGATCTGCCCAATTGTGGCTCACCTCACCTACCTTTCTGCTCTCAATTCTTAATTCCTCTTCTGCTCCACCAGCCATGTTGGTTTCCTTGTTTTTTTCTCTACAAGCTAAGCACACTCCCAACTCAGCACATGTTCCCTTTGCCTGCAGAACTCAGCACAGCCATCCTTAACCATTTATACAAAAAACCATCTATACTAAATCTCTCCCCCATACCCTTTCTCTGCCTTGTTTTTCTTTATGGCACATGTCAGCACTTGACACACTGCATATGTACTTATTTGATTATTGTCTGCTGTCCCAATGCAACCAGAATGTAAGCTTTGTGAGGGCAGGGAGTTAGCACCAATGAAAGAACGAACGAACGAACCAATGAATACTTTGGAGAAAATATAGTAGGTCCTTCTTTATTTATCCGACGAATATTTACTGAGAACTCACTGTAGACTGGGCAGGAAGTGTGATGAAAACACAGTGAACATTAAACATACAGAACTTGTTAAATGGTTCCGTACATCTAAAATATAAAACTAAACCAATTTTTTAAAGGTGTGGATGGGGGACGCCTGAGTGGCTCAGCAGGTTTAAAGCCTCTGCCTTTGGTTCGGGTCATGATCTCAGGGTCCTGGGATCGAGCCCCGCATTGGGCTCTCTGCTCAGAGGGGAGCCTGCCTCCCCCCTCTTCCTCTGCTTGCCTCTCTGCCTACTTGTGATCTCTCTCTCTCTTTCTCTGTCAAATAAATAAATAAAATATTTTAATTAAAAAAAAAGTGTGGATGGGTTAAATAGTCTCATAGATGACAAATCCAGATTGGGATCTTTAAAGACAAATCAAGGTTTTGAGGGCAGAACACATTGCTCAAGGGCACTAGGGTGGAGAGAGCACCCCGCGCTATTTGATTCCATATGTCCAGGGAATTTAGAATGGGGGTTCAGTGAAGCTAGTCAGTCTCTACCAGTCTTTTAAACCGAGGTGAAAAGGGTAAACACCCTCATAGAGGACAATTCCTTTGTCCTTCCACACCATGTTAGTCACCAGTTCCCAGAGCCACCTTCGGGTCTGGCCCGGACTGTGTTCCTCCTTTGGGACCTCGTTAGGGGCTATGCAGGGACAGCGGCGCGGCCCTTGCAGACTGATCACGTTCACAACCTATATTTGAATTGTACTATATTTTCATCGCTACTGGGGAAAAGGCCAAGTGGAAAAATGTGTGCTGTTCTAAAGATAGCACCTACCTCTTTCTATACCTGCTGGATTTAGGTTGAAGCTTTGAGGACACAGCCTGGACAGTCACCACCAGTGAAGGGCTTTGGCAGGCCTCGGTAACACAACGGACTACCGCTTCCTCGGAGCAGGACAGGAAGGACAACGATGGCAGGTCTCAGGGTCCAGCCTGGGGCTCACGTTTCCTGTGTGAGATAAGAATGGCGCTCTGCGTTAGAAGTGGGTTATTACAGCTTCCTGGGAAGGTGAGAAACCCAAGATGGAAGGCCCTCCCCCACCTTCTTGTAAGCACGTGGTAGACGCAGGCGCTCGTAAATGTAGATAAAAGAGTGAAGGCACGAGTGAGTGAATGGGTGCAAGGGTGTGATGCTTTCAAGCTGGGTGCACGGAGATGGGGTGTGGGGAGGCATTGAGGCTGATTTTGCCTCACCACTGACTTCTCCCCAAGGGCCCCAGGCGCGTGCACGCGAGCGCTTACACGCCCGCCGGGGGCAGAAGTGCAGGAACAGTCTGGGGCCAGATGACCGAGCAAAACCCAGTACGTACCTGAGGGGAGCCGCGGGAAAGCCCCGGGGGAAAGGGGCGGGACCAATGAGGGGGCTGAGGGCGCGGGCAAACGCTGGAACGCAACGCGAGGGGGTGGAGGGCGGGGCCACATGAGAGCGCCAAGGGGAAGGGGCGGGGCTACGACGGGGCGCTGGGGCGAGGGCAGCTGCGGGAACGCGACGAGCCGAGGTAGGGGGCGGAGCTACACCGAGGTGTCGGGAACGCGGCGCGCGGGAGGGGGCGGGGCTACGGGGGCGCGCCGGGCGGAAGGGGTAGGGGTGGGCGGTCTCGGCGCGCACAATGGCCCGAGCGGGCGGCGGAGGTGGAGCTCCACCCAGTGCGGAGCGCGCCGCGGGCCGCGCCGGAGGCTGAGCGCCTCGTCCGCCGAGCGCGCCCGCGCCGGGCCATGTACTCGGGGAACCGGAGCGGCGGCCAGGGCCACTGGGAGGGCGGCGGGGCCGCGGGCGCCGAGGGGCCGGGACCGGCGGGGACGCTCAGCCCCGCGCCTCTCTTCAGCCCGGGCACCTACGAGCGCCTGGCGCTGCTGCTCGGCTCCATCGGGCTGCTGGGCGTCGGCAACAACCTGCTGGTGCTCGTCCTCTACTACAAGTTCCAGCGGCTCCGCACTCCCACCCACCTCTTGCTGGTCAACATCAGCCTCAGCGACCTGCTGGTTTCCCTCTTCGGGGTCACCTTTACCTTCGTGTCCTGCCTGAGGAACGGCTGGGTCTGGGACACCGTGGGCTGCGTGTGGGACGGGTTTAGCAGCAGCCTCTTCGGTGAGTTGGGCTGGGAGGAGAAAGCATTCTCCCCTCTGCAAACTTCCATTCCCTGCATTGCCACCATCTCTGTGCGTCCCCTGGCCACCCAGCCCACTCTCAGCTCCTCCCCACGCGGCCTCTTCTCCAACCCGCCCTGCAGCTCACCGCCTGCACCAGTCTGGCCTCCTCTCGTCCGCCCCAAGCTGCGTGGCTTTCCTTCCTCTTTACTTCACCTCCTCTCGCTGCACGGCGGTCTCTGCTCTGTCTCTGTGACCACTCCTCTCCCCGCCGCCGGCCCTAAACCCCTGCCAGGCTTTGGCCCCAGCTCCTTCCCGACTCTCTCCACCCGCTATCCAGTTCATCTCATTTCTCTTTCCACCCCCAATACAATTCAACAGGGCACGAAACAGCGACTTTACACGTTGAGGAAGGAAACGAGGGGCTGTAGAGTCAACAGATTCAAGAAAAAGTAACTAACTCATGAAAGCTGGAGAGGGTGATGAGATTTCAATTCGATTTGTCGCAGAGTGGCAGTGTGTAATTTTTTTCTTTAATTTCGCTCATTAGCAGATGTAAACCTTTGAATGCTTCCTAGAAGTGAAAGAGCTTCATTTAGGTCCTCAGAAGGCAAATCGGCATGTGGCCTTCTAAGTTATTTTTACTGTATTTTCCTCCTTAAGTTCCAGCACATCAAAATCTAAGGTGAGATTACAGCTGGCTCAGAGAATCCCACCCTAGAGGGACAATTAGCTGTGCAGCCAGTGGATTTCATTAAAGTAGAACTTGATTGTTAATTGAATTTATTTCAACAATACTTAAAATCCTGTGGAAGATTCAAGTCTCAATGAGACTTGACATTTTGAAGGATGATCATTTTGAAGGATGTATCATTGAAGATGTGATTTTCTAAGCTTGGGAATTATCTTTCTGTGTGTGCTCCAGCAATTTCATTGACACAGGATATGAAATAGGAATGTGTATTTCAGAGGTCTTAAAGTTCCTTGAAAAAAAAATTGTGAAATGTTTTGATAATTTATTACTGCTTTTATCTTGGCAGGTTTTTAAGAACAGGATCTTTGTAGCATTATCAGGAATTGTGTTATTTACCAACCTCCTACTTTGTGCAAACCCAAACATTATGATATTTGTTATAGTGCACTCTTTGGTATTTTGAAGGAAACAAAAATTGTCATAGGAATCATGATTTCATTTATTTGATTGACTCCATTTTTCTAATATTCTTTTTTTTTTCATTTTTCTAATATTCTAATACTACTTCCCCTCTCCTCGATAAGCAATCTGAAATTTTATTTATACAAAGATTTGAAACTTGGAAGGGGGCTGTTAAGTACATGTAGGTCATCCTATAGATGGCTATGTGCTTATACTTTTTATATTAATTTAAAATACCTATCGGGCAATTTTTTACTCAGAGCTAAGCTTTCAATTAAGGAGGGTGGTTGAAGCTTAAACCTAAAGTGTCATCAGTAATGTTCCCTGGGCTGGGCAACAGGTGTTTGATCACAGACACGAAAGTTCATATTTCCAAGAAGTGCTTTTACTGTGCTGGGCAGTTCTGTTTCTATTTGGACTCTGGGCCTGGGGGTTTAAACACAAGGGTATGTTGAGTTCTTTATTAGTACCAGCATTCACCCTCTTCCTCGTCTCTTGCCTGTGTGACCTCATTCTGCTGCTGCGTCTCCTTTTGATGCTTTTTCTTCCTTCATTCCTCCCTGTTTAGGTCCCATCCTAGTCAGAAGGGACTTTCTAAGAGTGCTAGAAACATTCACCGCACAAGGTGTTTTGCCTGACGACTGCTCTCTTTCTCTGGGCATCTAGTTACTGCTTTCAACCATGACTTTATCCTTGTTTTTGAATTAGAGGTGGAAACTCTGGGATAAGAGATTCAAAGACTTTATTTAAGCCCTGGGAGACAAGTCAATAGTGGGGTTATGATGGAACTGAAAAAGTTCTTAGCCAAGATTAAGAATTTCTTTGCTTAAAGTAAATTCCAGGGATTGTGCTTCTAGGTTAAGGGTTAAAGTCAAAGAAAGGGAGGGTGCTTCCCTGGTTGTTATCCCTGAACAAGAGCTAACCATGGCGTGTTGAAGGGGGAGGAAATTTAAAAATCCCAGAAGTGGCTGCTTGTTCTAGAGGTTCCTGGAGAGGCTGCCCTATCAAGTAGAAAGCTCCATGGCCTGATGATACAAGAGTGGGTTCTACTGCATGGCCTGGCTAACCTATTGTGTGGACTTTGCCAGTCACTTAATCTCTCCTGCAGTCAGTTTTGTTATCTCTCTTATGGGGGAGGAGCTAAATGTTCTTTAAGGTTCTTCTGTCCTATGTGCTTGGTTATTCGAGGACTCTTGACATCTGTGGGTGAGAAGGCGCCTGGTTTTAGCACTTATGCCTAGTATCCTCTTCTCTACCTCTTGAGCCAAGAATAAGCACATACTGTGGTTACACTTGTTCCTATACCTTCCCGAGTCTGTCTTCCTCCACACACCCTGCTAGAAGAAGGCAAGATAAGTAATGCAGACACACACACATCTATGAGTAGGCAACGCAGTTGCCTCATCAGTGCTCAATTCCTGGTTTTTCAGGGAATGCTGAAAACAACTGTAAGATCGCTGATATTCTTGAGGCAGAGGCTTTGGCTAGATGAAGATTGCCATTCCACTTAAACTGACCAGTCAGTTTGTTCCGTGAACTAGTCAATTTAATCCAACTTCCAGTTGAATGGCTTATTTTACAAATGTCCAAGCTAATGCATCATCTTAGCCTAGGCAGGCCCAGTTAGTACTGATGCAGAGTACTGATTAGAGTTAGTACTGATGTAGAGTTAGCTGATGTAGAATTCAGCAAGTGTAATGATAGGGAAATTAGCGCTCCAGGAACCCTTCCTCTAACTGCACAATGACGACTGATAAAAAGGCCCCCTTCACCTGGTGCGTATAGTGCGTTAGCCCAAACACTTCCAGGTGAGTATGCCTTTCAGCCCCTTGGCTGTTGCACCTCCAGCCACGCCTGGCGCCACAGAAATGTTCTGTGTGTGGCATATAGCCAGTATTAATGCCAGAGGTTAATGGGAGAGCCTTTTTGCACTGCTACCTCCTACCCCTTCCAAAACAGCAAACAACATGTTAATCTTAGCAGGGGATGTTTAGACGGGGCCTTTATCTCGTGATACAGAGATTCAGGGTCATAGAGCCAGAGTCTGGCGAAATGCAAGTCACCCTGTGTTCGCTTGGATTTTAGAAGCAGGTATTATTTATGTTAAGATATTTTAACCTACAAAGGTGGGAATTTTCCTTTTTAACTTATACCTTAAGAAAACACATGTACATTCATACACAGATTTTTTTAAAATGCATGTTCCCTTCAGTAAACCTTTTTTGCACCTAAATATCTCAAAATGCTAGTTGTTTTATTGAAATAATCCTTTTGCAATAATCTGACGGGTTCATTCAGTTGAAACAGTCTCATGATGCTACCACGAGATCCTAAGGGTGCTTGTTGCATGGAAATGACTTTCATTCAGCTGTTCTAAAATCACCCACAGGCTAAATTGGCCACAGAAATGTTCTGCATCATGAGAGTGTGCACATAGTATGTAGTCTGTTTCCATAAACACAGCGAAACCACCCATTTCTTATAGTCTAAGCTCACAGTTCTGTATAGTTTTATTCAAATATTAATTTTATTAAAAGCAAAAGTTACAGAATTATATTAGGAAGATTGTTTGTTTTTATGGGACATTATGATGTCCCTTCCTCATTACTGTGTGTTTTGGCGGGACAAATCTCTAGTGTTCATTTTTGAGAAATTAGAAAATATGTAAGCATTTAATGATTTGCTTTCCTAGAGGCTTATGTCCTGATAACAAGTCGGACTCCACTGGAGTCATTGTAATTGCTGTTGCATGAAATTACTTTTCTCTTAATATTGTTTACAACTGTATTCTTTCTTGAATTTTCTTCTTTCAGAGAAGAGTTCCAGTCACAAATGCATGTGTGATGCATTTTGACATTTACTGCTAAGATGAAATGCAGGAATGAAAACCACACATCCGTTTTAGTGTTCTCAGATGTGATTAGATATACTTTATCATATTTTTATGCTACTGACCTATAAGGAAAACAGTATTAAGAAAGGGTAACTGTTAAACAGCTAGGACCTACAACCTCGGTACTTCTGGGATGAACTGGAATATCACAAGCAGAGATTTTATTACAGCCTATGCACATCTCTGCTGAGCCCTCAGCCTAGACTCACACGCATTTCCTTTGTCAGCAGTTGTCACCCGACGCTTTATCTCCCACAATGGCGGACTGTCTTCCCACAGAGTTCGATGTGGTCATAATAGGGACAGGTCTGCCTGAATCCATCCTTGCAGCTGCGTGTTCAAGAAGTGGCCAGAGGGTTCTGCACCTTGATTCAAGAAGTTACTATGGAGGAAACTGGGCAAGTTTCAGCTTTTCGGGATTGCTCTCCTGGTTGAAGGAGTATCAGCAAAACGGTGACACCGCGGAAGAAAGTACTGCCTCGTGGCAAGGCCTGATCCATGAAACAGAAGAAGCCATCACTCTTCGCAAGAAGGACGAAACCATCCAACACACGGAAGCGTTTTGTTATGCCAGTCAGGATGTGGATGACGATGTTGAAGAGCTGGAGACTCTGCAGAGAAGTCCTTCCTCAGTAACATCTAGCACCACCCCTAAACCTCTGGATTCTGCAGGCTTGTCTGAAGAAACACACTCCTTCTATGCTACCAGCTATGAAATGCCCGCCGAAGGCACTCCAAAAAGTGATGGAGAAACTTCACTAGAAGGAACTGATGTCGAGGACACCGTGGCAAAAGAAAAACATTGTGGAGATGAAACTTGTATACCTACAGTTTCCGACGGAGATAAAGATGAAAAGAAACCTGTAGAGAAAGGCAACACTGACCAAGCAAAGAGAAATAAGATTACTTACTCTCAAATAGTTAAAGAAGGCAGGAGGTTTAATATTGATTTGGTATCAAAGCTGCTGTATTCTCAAGGATTGCTGATTGATCTCTTAATCAAATCAAATGTTAGTCGTTACGCAGAATTTAAAAACGTCACTAGGATTCTTGCGTTTCGTGAAGGAAAAGTAGAACAGGTGCCTTGTTCCAGAGCGGATGTTTTCAATAGCAAAGAACTCACTATGGTTGAAAAGAGGATACTGATGAAATTTCTTACGTTTTGTTTAGACTATGAACAACATCCCGATCAATACCAACCTTTCGCACAGTGCTCATTTTCAGAGTACTTACAAACTAAAAAGTTAACCCCCAACCTCCAACATTTTGTGTTGCACTCAATTGCAATGACAGAGTCATCTTGCTGTACAATAGATGGCCTTAAAGCAACTAAAAACTTCCTTCGGTGTCTTGGACGGTTTGGCAACACCCCCTTTTTATTTCCCTTGTATGGGCAAGGAGAAATTCCCCAGTGTTTCTGCAGGATGTGTGCAGTTTTTGGTGGAATCTATTGTCTTCGTCATAAAGTGCAATGCCTGGTAGTTGACAAAGACTCTGGAAGGTGTAAAGCAATCATAGATCACTTAGGCCAAAGAATAAATGCGAAATATTTTATTGTGGAAGATAGTTACCTTTCTAAGGAAACATGCTCAAATGTGCAGTATAAGCAGATCTCCAGGGCGGTGCTCATTACAGATCAGTCTATACTAAAGGCAGAGTCAGATCAGCAGATTTCCATTTTGGTAGTGCCTCCTCTGGAATCAGGAACGTGTGCTGTTCGTGTCACTGAATTGTGTTCTTCAACCATGACGTGCATGAAAGACACCTATCTGGTACATCTGACCTGTTCATCTTCTAAAACAGCAAGGGAAGACTTGGAGTCAGTAGTAAAGAAATTATTCACCCCATACAATGAAACAGAAACAGACCAGGAAGAACTTACAAAGCCAAGACTCTTGTGGGCTCTTTATTTTAATATGAGAGATTCCTCGGGAATCAGCAGAAGCTCCTATGACGGCTTACCTTCCAATGTTTATGTCTGCTCCGGGCCTGACTGCGGACTGGGAAATGAGCATGCTGTCAAGCAAGCTCAAACGCTTTTCCAGGAGATCTTTCCCAATGAAGAATTCTGCCCCCCACCTCCAAACCCAGAAGATATTATCTTTGATGGTGATGAAAAGCAACCAGAGGCTCCTGGAGCCAATAATATAATCATGGCCAAACTAGACTCCTCGGAGGGAAGTAAAAACCTAGAAAGCCCAGGGAAGCACCCTCAAAACTAGAAAAAAAAACAAACTGGAAACGCTACTTTGGACCTTCATCCTGGCATCAGAATATTTTCACTTAAAGGACTGTTTCCTATATGACTAATTAGAGCGGGTTATATGATGAGTGCTATGCAGATGTTGTCTTTAATTCTGTTTGAGACATTCAGTTATTGGATGTTGTTATTAACCTATCAATAACTGATTGATTATTGGACAAAGTTAGTTTTATTTTAGTATTGGGTGTATTAGGGTTCCATATTAGCAACTGTGCTTAAAGGGACGTAATATGTGTCTGCTAATGACCTTCAGATTTTATTAGTCTATAGTAACAATAATATCAAAGGAACATTTTAGTTACTTTTGCAATTATTTTAGTTGCTACCGCCTCTGAATAAACACACACAGTAAATTATGTGGGTCTTTTGTATATAATATAAATGTATAGACACATTGGTTGCAATAGCAACTTATGTGCAAGTGCCAACTGTTAAAAGATTAGATTTGCATGATCCTTTATTTCTGAAGGTCTAGTGTTTACAGCACATTGTGCAGTTCAGTTCCCCTACTTAATTAACCCTTATAACTAACCCACGAGGCAGTGTCACCACCACAGTCTTCTGTATTACAGAATGAGGTGGACAGTCCACTGATCATTGAAGAGGTCATTCTCGGGAAGTTTGTCCCAAAAGAAATCTAGGGATCAGGTTAGTTCTAGTTTAATACTTTAGAAAATTTCTGCAGAGCCCTGTGCTGGCATCTAAAAGAAGAGAACTTCCAGCAACGAACTTGGGCCAAAAGAAAAAAATATATATTACTCCCAGAAAAGGTACTGCAGCTGGGCTGTTTTGAAATTCCGAAGAAGAGATGGAGTGAGGCATTTCCAACCTGGGATACTGGTGGCTTTTCCAAGCCATCCATAGGTCTCCCGAGGTTTCTTAGTGAGGGTGAGATATCCCACCTTTTGGGCACTACCACTTTAATTAGCAGCAGACTGGACAGGAGTGAATCTTAAGAGGATTTCACAGTTAGTGAGGTGACTGCCTCCGTGATCACTTCTGCCTCTCAGCTGTTCTCTAGAAAACAGAAACCTTTTTTTCTAGAGCCATCAGAAGCCAAAGCTGTTGTACTCCAGTGGTGAAAACCCGTGGAGTTGTCAGAAGAGGAAAAGTGCCTCCCCCTTTAGTCTCCTGTTTCCATTCCTCAGAACGGTAATTCCTAGAGGAAGAGAGCCCTCCACAGCCAGTTTGTGTTCTGAAACGGAGCATTTACTGTGGGCTAGGCACTTGTGCTTTTTAGCTACAGTTTCTTAACCACCCTGTGAGGCTGATCCTGTTGAATACTTTTTTAACAAAGAGGGGGAGACAGTTACCAACACTTTGCCCAGGGTCTGGTATGTGGAAGAGCCAGTGTTGGAATCCAGTCGCATGAGAATCCAGTGCTAGAGGAACGCAGGCGCCGCAGGAGGAGGAGAAGATGCTCGTGGAAGTCCGTGCAGCATCGCGGGGGAAGCAGAGCAGACAGGCTCCGGCCTCTCAGTTTAATTTCAGCTCAGGAGAACGTGATGCTTAGAATTAACTAGAAATAAATGTAGTTAGAGCTAAGGAGCTCATGGAAGCAGAATTTGGCTAAATTTCGACCACATAATGCTTTTTAATAATGTATCTTTTGATCTGAACAACATGTCATAAAAATATGCAGATGTTACTAGGCCCAGCTATGCGGTGACTAGCCTTTTGTTGCTCTTCTATATGTGAGGAAAATGAAACAAGAAAGACTTAAGTACTTTACAGCTTACTGAAAATAGAAGTCATGAATTGGTATTAATATTTATGCATTTTTTAATATGGCAAAGTGGTTCTATTAGATATATCATAGGGTCTGAACCTATCAAAATAATTTTACCATCTATAAAACAGAAATAATACTTTGCAGAATTATTGTGAAGATTAAGTTAGATAATGTGTTTGAAATCATAGCCACAGGAATGCTACTAGATGACATTAACAAGTAGATTTATTACACTTGCACTTAACATTCTGACTTACATTTTATATAATTTGACAGAATTGTGGCAAATTAGGAAAATAGGCAAGAAAAGATAGATTCATCTTTTTAACTTAGGGAAAAAAGAGTGAGTCTTGCCCTTGAAAACCTAAAGTAACCTTTCTGAATACACTTTGATGCTGAATAGGGAATTTAAGACTTAATAAACCAGTTGGAAAGAAGTAATTATGTAATAACTACTGGTGGAAAGACTTAACTGGATGTCAGTGTGAAAAAAAGAATTAGGCCCGGTTTACATGTGATAAGACAATTCATATGAATTAAAATGTTGATTATAAAGGTAAAAAAAAATAAAAATAAAAAGACTTCAATTCTCATCCCAGGAGGACAAAAGAAACTTTATGGCACTGAAAAATACCATTGGCAGGGTAGGCGAGATCAACTAAAGAAAACTGAAATATATACCCTAAATAGGAAGAAATCAAAAAAAGAAGAGAATCGATTTTTAAAAAGCTACTTGCATTACACATGGATAAAGTGATGAATATTTTTTAAAAAGTAGATGCAAACCCATAAAGTTTCTACTCTTGACTAAGCAAAGTTATGAAAGGATAGAGTACAAATGAGAAGATACAAATAAAAGACAATTCTTGGAATGATAGTCAGGTTTCCTAGTATTAGAAATGCAAATTGAAACAACTTTGACCTGGTTTATGCTATTATATTACCAAAACATTTTAAAATTCATGTGTCTTCATACCAGTAGCATTATTAGTAATTTTTAAAAGAACTATTTAGATGAATATAGCAAAAGCTCTATAACCAATCTATTTTTGGCTAGATCAAGTCACTTTGAACAACATATGCCCAGGAAAATATATAAAAGAAAAATAAGCTACTTGTACAAAGATACTTTTAAGAATTGCATTCATACACGTTTAAAAGAAAAGCCCAGTATTTGGGAAATGGATAAATAAATTTTGATGTATTGGTATCACTATTGTAGACCATTAACATAGTCATTAAATGATATTGATATATATAAAATTGTATGAAAAATGTTAAATGAGATTCAAAAGTGTTAAAACGTTATTTTGTGTACTGATTATATTTGTGTAAAAATTTAGATGTCTACATTGAAAAGAATCAGGAGAAAACATGTAATTAATTGGAGTTTAGCATTAAGGGGTTCTTTTTTTTTTCTGTAAAATGTTGATGTGTATGATGCAAATAAAAGAATAATTGGTAAAGTGGTTACTGAATTGGTGAGAAAGTTACTGATTTTTTTTGGAGACTTGTAAAATTCTTCAAATTAAAATATGTACTTAAAAAAAATTTTAATGTCAAAAGGTAATCTCCAGAAACGTAGACAGAAGGTTTTACAGCTCTTGATGGGAAGGACTTCCTGGTTAAGATGAATTTTATATCTTGTATCTTTCCTCATTTGCTCAGAATTAAGAAATAAGGTATATTGTGACAACACTTTTTTTTAAAAAAATGGAAACCCCAGAGCCAGAGGTGGAGATAATAGAAATAATATTAAAGCATCCTAGGACATCAGTATGAAGACATTACATAATAATTAAAAAGTGCGGCCCCAAATCCAAGAATACACTCTTCATCTGTGGGTCTTGGAGGCCGGGGAAATGAAGGAGGATTTGGATTCATAGACACAGCCAAGCCTCTGTCTGAGGAGTGTTCTCAGGGGAGACCAGCTAAGGATGGATCTCAGGGCATTGAGGATACTAGCAGACCCTTTCTTCCTGTCAACCTGACTGATCCAAAGAAAGGTGATTGAATTCAACAAACTGTTATCAGTTGAACATCAGCTGTGGCCTATGAATTGACATTCTAAGAATTCAAAATAGAAAAATGAGTAAGTTCTGTACCTGAGAACCATCGTGTTGGAGAACATAATGAGAATATAAGACATTTTCTATCCTCATACAACCCACTATAACTACTACCACCCCGTTCCCCCGAAAGAAAAAGAAAGGAGAAATCTGGTTTGAGATGCACGGCCTTCCTTTAAGGGGAGTCCAAAGGTTTTACTACAGTTGGAAACAAGAAAGGTCATTTAATACTTTTTGAAGTCTATTTTAGCTACCATTCAGCGAATTAAGAAGTTTCTCACATTAATCAGAAGTTTTTTGTGTTGCTTGGGGTAAAACATGAAAAGAAAGTTTAAGACATGGGTCCCAGGGACCCAGAGCACCGAGAGCTCAGGGAGTCAGGAGTGTAAATAAACTAAAACGGTGAAGTAGGTCATACAGTTCCAAGGCCAAGGAGTTCTGACTAGGACGAGTTCTATTTCCTTCCTCTTGGCAGCACAAGCGGAAGTCATGTTCTCACCGCACGGAGGTAGTCGCCTCCTCTTTGTTTGAAGATTTTTAGATTCTGTTACTTCAGTATTTTAACCTTCGGTATTAAGAGGCATTGTTTCTAGTGTAGTTCTTATTCTTTTAACCGACCACCTAATGTCTTCACATTTCAACAGCAGGGGACACAGTACGGCCAGCTCTCTGTAAGGCACGAACCAAGAAGCTTCCTGAGCTGGAAGACTTGGAGTCTAACATGCATATTAGGAACGCAGTCCTGCCGCAGCACTGGTAGGAACACTGCCTTTTCTCTTGACAACTACCATTTTGTTTCATGACCCTCAGGACAACTGTGTCAGGTAAGAAAGGGCAGGTATTTATACCCGTTTCCTACATAAGACCTGGAGGAGCTGAGGGACTGATGCGGACGCGCCCCTAGAGATGCGAGTATGAGAATTGCAGTCAGTGGAACTGTGGGCACAGCTGTGTGTTGCATGTACGAGTGTGTAACAGAAACACCGCTGCTGGAAAAGGGGTGCCTAGAATTTTAGAGGACATTCGTGTGTGGATTTTTTTTTTAAGGTTTTATTAATTGGACAGAGTACAAGCAGGGGGAGCAGCAGTGGGAGGGGGAGAAGCAGACTCTGCTGAGCAGGGGGCCCGATGCGGGGCTCGATCCCAGGACGCTAGGATCATGACCTGAGCCGAAGGCAGGTGCTTAATGACTGAGCCACCCAGGGGCCCCTAGAGTACATTTGTTTTTCAACAAGTAGCAAAAAATCTTCCTACGAATTAAGATCTGTGTAACTAAACTGAGACGACGGGTTGGGAGAAGGTGAAGGGAATCAATGACTTAAGGTCATACCGAAAATCAAAGTAGTACTATTATCCAGGTACTTATTTCAGGAGCTTCATTTCTTGATATGCAGTGTCTATTGCTTCCTGCTAGGATTCTGGCATTTTCCTCTTGCTAAATACATATTTAACCCTGACACCCTCTGAATGAGGACCATGAATAAAAAGGCATATCTGTCATCAGAGGAAACAATGAGCGGCTTCAGAAGTGCAGGGTTGAGGAAGTATAATAGGAAGATAAAGACCTGTGTGTAGTTCAGTCAGGAGATACATCTTTAGGCATGTTCTAAAGAAATAGGAATCCTTGGGGACAGTTGTGCCGTGGGATTTATGCCAGTTCCTTTTATTACTTATCACATGATTAATTAAAGCCCTTGGAACACCCATGTCTGTTTGAGACTTTTAAGTTACTTTTATTTTTTAAAGATTTTATTTATTTATTTGACAGAGGAAGAGAGCATGAGCAGGGAAAGGGGCAGAGGTAGAGTTAGAGGGAGAAGCAGGCTCCCCGCTGAGCAGGGAGCCCAATGGGGGACTCGATCCCAGGACCCTGGGATCATGACCTGAGCCAGAGGCAGAGGCTTAACCAACAGAGCCACCCAGGTGCCCCTGTTTGAGACTTTTTTATTTGTTCCTTTATTTATCCCTCCCTCATACTTCAAAATAACAGAAATACGACTAATGCAGTATGGGGAAGTATTTTTGTTTTGCATCATTATATGTTAATTTCATCATTATGTGCAAGTTTTAAGTTTTTATCCCAATTTCAGCATTTCTTTTTTTTTTTTAAGATTTATTTATTTATTTATTTATTCGTTAGAGAGAGAGACTGAGAATGAGAGGAGAGAAGGTCAGAGGGAGAAAGCAGACTTCCCGCAGAGCCGGGAGTCCGATATGGGACTCGATCCCGGGACTCCGGGATCATGACCTGAGCCAAAGGCAGTCGCTTAACCAACTTGAGCCACCCAGGCACCCCAATTTCAGCATTTCTATTGCCCATTGTAAAGAAGAAATTTAGGGGAATGTCCTGAGGAAGACCAGGGAATCTCGTCTTTAGGCAATTACTACCACTGTTAATCTCCTAAAACAATTTCAGTGAAGTATCATGGAGAAATGAGCTGTATGTCCTTCTCTTCCTTGAACAGTCTCACTTTATGACTGCATACAGTTATTTATCATGGCCTCTGTTATTGAGACAAATACCAACCAGGTGTTTATTAAAAGGAAAAAGCAACAGATGAGAACTGCACTAGAAGTCATTTGTCATGAGATTATAGTTTCCTTTAAAACAAAGTCCGAGTGGGCCATAACTCTACACCCTCTATAGTGTCTTGCATTTCCTAGGCTGCCAAAACCAGATTTGTTGCACCCTTCTCTCCATGTCACCCCTTTGCCTCCATCACCCCATTCCAGACAGAAGACCCCTGGGTCTTTTTGTTAATAGTATAGATAATTAGTTTTATAATAAGTCTATGTGAATCAACAAAAATACTGAAAAGTAGGGAATATTTTAAAAATCCGTAAGATGTTATATGGATGACATATGGACCTCATACTTTTGCTTATTTTCTCCCATCAAAGCAGTTATTCTCAAGCCAGGGTGATTTTGCCCATTTGGCAATGTCTGGAGACATTTTTTGGTTGTCGAAACTACAAAACTAGCAAGGGAATGCTACCAGCATCTAGTGGGTAGAGGACAAGGATACTATTAAGCATCCTACAACATACAAGACTACTTCCTCCCCCAAGAAAGAATTATCCAGCCCCAAATGTCAAGGGTGCCAAGGTTGAGAAACTCTCCATTAAAGTTTGAGTATTTGTAATGAATTTGTTTTCCTTTCTTTTTGCTTTTTCCCTTAACATCTTCTGACTGTAAGTGCTTCTCCAACAGGGCCATTGTTGGTAGGAACGGCTGTCTTGGCTCTTTCCCCATAGGCCCCCCAGTGCCCCTGTCTGCCTCCCTCAATAATCAGCAGTTGCTTCCTTCTGAAGCTTTAAGATAATTCAAACTCCAGAACAAGATTCAGAGAATTAGGGAATATATCTCATCCCACCCCAATTGTCAGTATAGGTTAGGGACTTTGTTGGTTTAAAAAAAAAATTCATTAAATCCAGAAATAGAATAATTCTGCAAAGCATTTATAGAAATGAGAGGATGATATCTTGCTTATTTTAGTGTTTTTTGGTAATACTACTTCCTTGTTACCTCTAAATGATATCTTTGTATGTAT
>CM052814.1:54419843-54582302 GCA_028533885.1 Nasua narica | reverse complement strand
GTGCAGGATACAGAGCCTGAATCCCACCCTTGATGGTTATGTTATACCGTCTCTCCTCACAGCATTGCTAGAATAGTCAAAAGTAATCTAAATACTATGTTGTTGAATTACCTTATGTTAAGTGGAGTATAGGGTGCTGGGTGTTGAATCGAGGTTCAGCAACAGACCTCAGGAAATCAACATACCAGCAAGCAAATTATTCAGGACCCAGACTCTGGAGACACTCTTTACCTCCTCTTGCCCCCAGAAATAATCAGAACAAATCCTGTCACACCTCCCACCCTCCTAAAGTCAGTCGGTGCCAAAAGGGGAGGCTCTTCAGTCCGTGATGACTCCCTTCTTTATGGCTGAATGTATTTCTTGATCTGATCCAATCCAGAGCTCCTGCCATGTGTGCTCAGCCTCCCCTCATGGGCAACAAACTCCTCTGTATCTTCCACATCTTCTCTCATCACTTTTGCTACTTCCTTACTCTCCTTCAACCTTGGCAGCCCCCATGGACCCTGATTTCCCACCACCAAGCGGAGGCTGGTTTTTTTTTTCCCTTAACACTTTATTATAATGTTGTTAAATTAACATTTGTTAAGTGGAGTATAGTGTGTTGGATGGTGAATCGAGGTTCAGCAACAGACCTCAGGGAAAACTGGGATAGTTTATTACTGGAGTCCTGGAGGAGGTACATAGCACCGTTCAAGGGTCCCATGGGGAGGTCAAGGCAAGGTACAGGCAGAGAGAGGTCAGGGCACATGCCTTTATTAGGGTCCGTGTGTGGATTACCTTAGGGTTCCTGGGCCAAGGCAAGATTGGTCAATCCAACCAAAAGGAGTGAGGTTTTGGTATGCTACATGGAGATCTTATCTGAGGCGTGTACAAGGGGAAGGCCCCGGGAGGCAGGGGAGACTTGATCATAAGGACTGTTGGGAAAAATCCAATGAGGAACTTAGGGTTGCTTTGACTGCACACTATTCTGTAAGACATGCGCTTGCATGGGGGGCTAGTGTGAAAGACCCTGCGGGCCATTCGATCAAAGGAGATGTTGAGACAGCAACAGATAAACTTTTCATCTATGTATTTCTCTCTTTAGTCCATTCCACCTCCTCCCTCCTGGAGGTCACTGCAGACATGAATATAACATGAAACTAAGCAATGTTTCAGTTTTTTCGCTCATGATTTCTTTACCCATTTCCCTCTTTTGATGGACACTGGGTTATTTCCTGTTTTTCTCTGTATTCTAATAAACAGGGCCTCAAAGTATATCCTAGTATACATCTCTTTCTACTCAAGGTGCAAGAGTTTCTCTAAGTCTGGCCGTCCAACCAGGTAACTGCTATTCTTGTGCCTCCTGAGCATGGGAAATGGAGCTGGTCTACATTGAGGTGTATAAGTGTTAAAAAAAAGCACTGGATTTTGAAGATTTAGTATAAAAAATACAAAATATTTCAGGAATAAGTTTATGCTGATTACAAATCTAAGTATTTAGATACATTGGATTAAATAAAACGTCATTACAATTAATTTTATCTGTTTCTCTTTTTAAAGTGTGGCCACGAAAAAAGTTAAATACTATTTGGCCCACATACTTCTACTGGACAGCCCCCCTCTAGGGGATATAAGTAAGTTTGGAATTGGTGGACGCGGTGTATCTGTAAACAGATTTTTTTCATTATCTTTCCATCCCACCCCTTTATATAAAGCCCCCCAGTTTCTTGGTGATCTTTCCTCTCTCTGAGCTCCTATGGCACTTAGGTCTGAATGTCTCACGTAGATATTCAAACACACAGTTTTGTATTTTGGTTTGTCTTTTTATGCTGCCTTTCCCCCCTTCAACATCAGGGACCATATCTGATGACTTCGCGTCCTCAGCAGGAAGCTCAGGGCCCCACATGTTAGAGCCACTGAAATACGTAAGGAAGGTTTAGATGCTCCTGATATGTTACCTGTCTGCTTTTAAGCTGTGACTCATCCTGAAATAATTTTATCCTATTTACCTAGAATATGCCTTACATTTCTTGTGCATCCAGGCTTTACTCTGCCCTCCCTGATAGGGGAAAATCGCCTGGGCAGTAACATTAGTCCTCCCTCTGCTTCCCTTTCTGTGAAGAAACTGCAGCCAATGTCTTTCCAACAAACTTATCGCTTCTCACGGGTTCTAGCCAGGCCAGGGCCAGCTTCACGCGTACAAGGCCATTGGTCAGGTTTATAAAAGCTGCTCGACAGGCGACACCCATTTCAGGCGCGCTCCGCCATTTTGCTTCTGGTTCTCTGAAGCGTGGCATCCGGACAGCTTCCGGGAGCACAGGAAGCAGCCAACCGCAAAACACAAGGGCAGGCTGGAGTGATCCTAGAGGTGAGCAAGCTACGATGACACTTCGAGGCGCCGATACATCATAGACAAGTCCCCCTCTCAGAGCTGGAGCTTCGCTTGTGACCAGAGGCCAGTGTCCCTGTGGGACGCCGTTCTAGGAAATAGAGTAGTGATTTCTTGTGTTCCTCCGCTGGTGTGGACCGCGTGGAGGAAAGCCCGGGAAATGAGCAGAAGGCCACAGAGAGCGTAGGCTAAAGGCCGTCTGATTTTACTCTAGACCCACCACTCCTAAGTCAGTCAGAATCATCCAGTCTCGGGCTCCCTCCCAGGCCCACAAAAGCAGGATCTTCAGGGGCAGGGCCTTGGAATCCACATTTCAACGATTTCCCCAGCAGATTCACTTGCCGCTATTTCAAGAGCTGGCAGTTGGAGGCACTCTTCCTACCATTGAGACAGACTCACTGCTCAGATATGGAAGGTTGCAAATTACACCTCAGGGGAGAATCCATAGGGAGCCCGAGCTGAGGAGCCCAACAGGGGATGGAAGCTGGAAACAGCCTGTGACTGGGTCTGGAAATCAGCGGGAGCACCTGCTGGCTTTGCCGCGTGTCCTTAGGCAGAGCGCTTCCTATTTGTAAAGCTTCCCTCCCCCACCTCCAATCTTTCCTCAGCCTCTTTCCACTTGACATTCTCGGCTCAGGATGACTAAGGCTTTCAAGAAAATGATCTTTTCTTGCCCATCCAAACTGCCCCACAGTAGTCACCAAGATGGGTTTTACTTTACACACCCACCTCCCAAATGTACCTCCTAAACCTCCAGCCTTTCCTCCCATCATTGCGCTGCCCAGGACGCAGCAATTACGTTGGCCCCTAACACATTCTGCACTTGATCTTAGCCAAAAGGCCGAGAAGCGATCCCTAACACATTCTGGCAAGCTTGTTACCTTTTTTTACTCATTCTCCTTTTAGGGTCCTGAGGAATCTCATACCACAGTTTTTAGTTAATAAGTTGCTTACACATGCGTGCACACACACACACACACACACACACACACACACACACTCTTAAAGCTCAGTGTGTTATGTTCATTCTTCAGAGAAAAGTGACGCTGGTCCTTGGCTATACCTCAGCATTCTCCACTTGAGTCAGCCATATGGTGATAGAAAATGACCTTAAAATGGAACAAGAGTGTTACCACCTGCTTTAAAACCTAAGCTCTGAGCTCCTTTGACGGTTTTGTAAATTATAAATAACTAAATTAAGATTTAACTCTGTAGCTCTCAGATTTCCTCATATTTTTAATTTGCTCTTGTGGGCTATCTCAGATTTTCATCTCTTCATGCCAGAGAGTACTTAGAAACCAGGATTTTGGTTGCAGGCAGGGGGTCACATGGCTATCCCCAACTCCCTCATGTGTTGAGTTTTTCCACAGAATTAACAAGACTCCATTGCTTCTCTGTTGATCACAACCAACTCACTTAGTCAAATCTTTCTGAGGAAACTCTGAGCAGAGCTCTGGACTCGCAGTCAGAAGATGTGGGTTCTTCTCCAAGCACGACGTTACTCATCTTGTGGCATTAAGCTCATCCCAAATCCTTTCTCACACCCTAACCAAATGAGGACATGAGCCTTTCCTGCCTCACAGGTCTGTGAAGAACTGATGATAAACACACATGGGGCAGTACTTTGAAAATTATAAAACACCATACGAAACAGGTGTTATGATTTATTATTGTCACTGGAGAACAAGAGATGACAAACCTAAAAGGAATAGCATTTGACTTTATGTCATCCATAAAAATGAGTATGTTATAGGGACTTTTTAATAATCAAAAGTTATCGTGTGATGACTGTTAACTAGTATTTTGAGTTGAGCTAGGGATCCCTTAGGAAAAGTAGCAGGAAGTTGGTCTTGTTTTAGGTTCTTCTGACCTATCGCTTCTCGGCCTTTTGGCTAAGATCAAGTGTAGGTTCTTCTGACCTATATGTTGTATTTTCCTTTAGACACATTTTCCTTTTCTTCTTTGAAATCTGAGTGTGACTATTTCCAAGTCTCATTTCACATTAGTGTTTGCTTAGTTAGAGGTGTGACTGTTTACTTCAGGGTTTTTATCCTTGACTTGAGAAGAAATATGGTCACATATGCATAACTTTTACCGTCAACTAACATATAATAATCTCTCGTTAACTATTGCAGAAGCCAGGGAGGATGTCAAGCTACAAAAGACATGGTCCCTATGTCTTAGGCGTTTACAATTTAACGGGCAAGATAAGACATGAATACGTAGAATTGTGACCAAAATACAGGAAGTAGTACACAGCAGCCATGAAGTCTATGCTGCGCGTGAGCAGAGGGTGGCATGCGCTAAGGAAGTTGGAAATGGCCAAAGAGAAGATGGGCCAGGAAGTCTAAGTAATATGCAGAGTTCTATGAACACCATTGCATTAAGCAGAGGGACCTTTGCAGGTCGTTATGCCAGAGAGGAGATTATAAAGGATATGAGATTATTAGCAATTATTATTATTGCTTTTACTATTAGCAAGTTCCCCCAAAATGATGCCTAAGGCAAAGCATACAGATTAATGATTTACTGGGGAGTGTATTTCCAGGGAATCAAGACTGAGAGAGTCCAGGGCAGCCAAGTATCAGAGGACTCACCCCTGAGCCAGCCACAGCTTCCCCCCAAAACAGCTGATTGCTCCATCCTTCGGGACATCTTCAGAGAGGCTGTATGAACCCAGGGTGTCTTGAAATAATCCATGGAATGGGTGTGGCGGGGGGAGAGGGTGCAAACAATTTAATCACTAGCTTCTTCCTCTCTCTTGACTCATTTGGTCCCAGTCTGCTCCGTGAGATGCTACCCTCCCCTTGCCTCTGGGTTGGGTCAAGCAGCTGGGGAAGCCAGAGCCTACATGTGCCCAGTCCAGTGAGGGCAAAGGTGCAGGTCGGTCCTGCCCACAGACCAGCAGTGACTGTGGCCGCAGCAGCCCAGCTTTGTGACTATATCAGAACCACTGTCGCTGGGGAACAAGGCAGACGGTCACGGCCCACGCTGGGGAGTGAGGGCTTGTGAGCTGGCTCAGGGAGATCTGGGATGGCCCATGAACTGCATCCAGTCTCCCACCGGTATTTAGTGCAAGACAGGATAGAGGCCGGACAAGGGAAGAAAGGATCCATCCATCAAGAGTAGGTCAGAGCGACCACTTGTGGGATTTGAGCCTGAACGAGAATAATGAGACGTGGGAGGCACAGAGAGGAATTTAGAAATATTTCAAAAGAAAAGCCTTCGGTGAGGTGAAAACACAAGACAGAAGAAGAGAGGGGGGACGGAGCAAGGATACACCTTCCTAAAGTGGACCAGAGGTCAGGTCCTGCTAGTCTGATGCAGCTTTCCTGCGTACACCGCAGGGGATTCTCATGAGATCCAGGTTGCTGTTTGCAAGCGGTCATTTTGATTAAGTGGTAAAAGCCAAGTGTATGCCTCCCATCTTACTCGTGGCCCCCAGACCCATTTTTTGAGTGCAGTTAAATTAGGATTGGAATTTAGACTATCTCAATTCCTGATAAATCCTTCCACCGGACTCTTTTCTGGACTGTGATCCTGCCATGTTTATGCTGTCCCTTATGAGCATTAAGTAATAGCACAGAACAGTTAATTTACATTCACACTGGCCTTTCGCACCGGGCCTGTCAACTCCAGGCACAGTGGATGTTTCTCGGGTCTCCTAGCATAATGATTATCCATTTTTCCCCATCGTGATCTATCTCGTCCAATATCCTCCCCAGACAAGGAGACATAAGCATAAAGTAAAGTAAGTTCTAATGAGACCTTATCCCAAGATGGGGCTCTCCTCTCCCCAAAAAGCCAACAAACCCTAAAGCAGTGTCAAATCAAGGCAAGGAAACAGCCTGAAGACATAGGAATATATAGGAACAGTCTGAATAGATATAGGAAGACAAGGAGCCAAGTTCGAAGCCCAAGAAGGCAGGACAGAGGTGCTGATGTTGAAAGAATCAAAGATAACATTGGGGAAGTGAGTCTGGGATGATTTCCAAGCTACTATGCAGGGGCCCAAGGTAGCGTAGGAGGAGGGAACACACGGTAGACAAATTTCCCTGTATTTTACCAATGGAATCAACAACTATTTGCTCCCACCTCCTCTATGAAAAATCACTAGTTTATTGGGGGGGGGAGGGGATGCACTCCCTTGAAACGCCAGCGAAGGGCAGCACAAGCAAGAACTGGGATGTCAGTGTGGATATGGTGGACTGTGAGGAGTTAGCTCACAAAACTCATGCTGAAGGCTGCGTGGTGGACCCCCTCTCTTCTGAGGGTTTGCTGGCCCTTTTGCTCAGAGGGTTCCCAGTCCTTAATGCCCAGCAAGCATCTGGTGGCTAGGTTTCCTAGTGGTGGTCAAAACCAAATCTCTGCGTAAGTTGCTTACCTGAAATCATGATTTTTTGACCCACAGAGCTATAAATTTCACACTGTGGTGGATTTCTGTGGAAATCCCAAGTATTTCCACTGAGTATTTCTGTGGAAATCCTCAGTATACTGAGTCTGTATAATCCTGAACAGTAACTTTGGGAAACAAACAATTGAAAAATGGAATTTGAAAAGGGGGAGGGAAACAGATATGGAAGAAGGAATTATTAACTGGAACTAAGTTCCTGCCATAATAGACGGCTGGCAGATGCTTAAAATATGTGTACCAAAGACCATGCATCATTTGGGTCTTTCCAAGAACTGCTGTTCCTGATCAGATGAAAACTGGGCTTTCCAGTGGTGGAGAAATATTCAAATGAGCATGGTCATCTCTAATTTCCTTTAAAATTCTTCAGCTTATAAATAAATAAATAAATAAAATTCTTCAGCTTATTGCATGGAGCACTGGGTGTGGTACATGAACAATCAATGTTCTAACACTGAAAAAATAAACATATCTGGGGAAAAAAAATTTAAAAAATTCTTCATCTTAAAAGAAATTGGGTTTAAAAAATCATCTTTTCAAGGGGCACCTGGGTGGTGGCACTGTTGGTTAAGCATCCGACTCTTGATCTCAGCTCAGGTCTTGATCTCAGGGTTGTGAGTTCAAGCCCTGCTTTGGGCTCCACATTGGGCAGGGAGCCTACTTAAAAAAAAAAAATCTTTTCGATAGTAGTAGGTAACACATGGATTATATATGTTTTCTGTAGTGTCTACTTCACTAGTACAAAATTTTTAATAATTTCCAAAGAGGATTTAGAAAGTGAGTCTAGCATAGTGTGGACTTAGGAAGCAGACTATTTGATTTGAATCTTGGCTTTTATTTTTTATTAGTTTAAGACCTGGGCAAGTTACTAAACCATGTTTATGTCAGTTTCCCCTACGAAATGGGGATGATGATAATTTCTACGTGTCTTACAGAGTTGTGAGGGTTAAATAAGATAACACAGGCAAACTGCTTAGAACAATACCTGACACTCAGGCAGTACTCTCCATGTGTTATGGGGCTGAAATCACCCTTGTTAATTAAGTAAAAGGGAACAGGAAAGCTTACTCAACTAACTAGCAATGTAAACAAGATTTCAAAGAATTGGTTACTTGCCTAACAAAAAAGCTTTTTCAAGCATACTAAGCATATTGTTTTCTTTATTTAATGTTGTTCAAATATGACTAGAGGTCACTAATGAATAAAGAAGCATCTTTATCAAGCAACTTCAAATAGTTTTGTTTCCATTGCTTCATGTAGATGGAAGTAATTAAACTGCATGTTTAGAAATTTTCTACAAATCAATGCATGTTTTTGAATGAACAAAAATGAGAATTTTCATTGGTTGGAGAAAAAGTATACCCACTTAATTTGCAAGATTTTACTGCATTATCTGTGAGATTTTACCTGCTACTGGTCAGGTTTAACAGTTATCTCATTTTATAGGTAGGGAATTTGAAATATAGACCGTCCAGTGACTTGTTGAAAATCACCCTGAGAATCCATAGTAAAGTGCACTATCCCCCAATCATCTTCCTTCCCAGACCCATCTCATCCATTTTCTTTCTAAGTCAGTGCATCCCCAACCATTCATTGACCTAAGCTGGTAGCCCAAGACTTTCTTTGATCCTTCATTCATTCCCATGTTTAACAAAGATTCGTGTCCCTAAAATTTATTGGATCCTCCTTGTCTCCCCTTCTTCACTGTTACTGTGTTGGCTCCATTTCTCATCACCAGAATGGTATTTCTCCAGTAGATTTCACAATAACCAGACTTATTCCTCCTCACAATCCTTTTTCTACAGCACAGCTGGAGGGAACTTTCCATAAGGAAAATCTGCAAAAGCAAAACCAAAAGAAAGTAAAACAAAATTCTCTAAAGTAGGACAGTCATAGAGAAGAACAAGAACATTTTAATGGCTCCCTGGAGCCCTCAGGATATAGTCCAAACTCCTTGCATGACACTTAAGGGTCTTCCTGGGAGAATTCCAAGTCTTTCTCTTCTCTCTTTTTAGAACTCTCTGCGTCCACCATTTTGAATTATTTGCAGGAACCCAAATGGTATAAGCTCTGGCAGGTCTCCATGGGTTTACATAAGCTGGAACAGGATTGACAGTCCTTTCCCCTCTCACGCCTCCTATTTGCCTGGTTAAAATGTATTTAATCTACAAGACTCACTCAGATAGTGCCTGCTTCCCAGAGAAAAACTGGATCATTTCCTCCTATAATCAGATTTGGAGTTTCTCCTCATACTCTGGAGTGTGAGCTCCTTGAAGACATGAACCACATCATATTAATTTTTTAATCTAACAGATGGGTATCAACAGATCTGGAGCCTGGTCCAGGCAATCCCTCTTCTAAGCATTTACTCTATTTAGTGTAAACTTGCTTATCCAGAGTCTAGACCGCTGAACTATAAATAAGCTATTCACTGTGGACATCTAGTGGCCAAAGGGGGGAGATGATGGTTCTTGAGTAATTGTATATATTATTAATAGTTGGACAAATTATACAGTAAGTAAATTACTTATTGTATAAATTATTAATAATTTAAGCTCCAGAGCTCCTCTGCCTGTTCCTGTGCCTTCTGCCAGATTTCTGTCACTTAAAGCAGTTTTGCTCCCAGATACTTAACTATTCAATAATAATAATAATAATAATAATAATAATAATACCTTATATATTATAATCTTACAACATACATTCATATTCTCATGTAATACATATACACACACTCATGATAAGACAGCATTTTGGTACTATTCTTTCTATTTTATTGAGGTTCATAGATATTAATTCTCCCAGAGTGATCTGTATTTATGTCTAGAAACTGAAGTTGAATCCAAGACTGGCCTCATAGACGTTCCTCTATTTTAGAATTTATCATTCTATTATTGTTTCCTTCTTTTATAGTTTATCTTTGTCCATATCCTAGCACAGTGCCTGGTATATTGTATGTGCATGATGTTGGACTGCTGGTGAATGTAAGTGAATGCATAATCACCAGATTATATCACGAAGAACTTCACTTGACTCAATCTGGTGCACAGGGTTAACCCTCGGATACCTCTTTTTGCTTCCATGCATTTTATACACTCTATCCTTGGCCTTGAAATATCCTCACCCTCGTCAACTTGATAAACTCCCTTCCATTCACCAATTCAAATATCCGCTTTCTCTTAAGACCTTGCTCAGTATTTCCATAGGCAGAGGTCAGTGCTTCCTCGATTGTATCTTCCAGTTCCCAGACACAGCTCTGGGTTAGTACACATCACCTTGCTGTAATCACTTCTTTACATGTCTGTCTTCTCCTCCAGGCTCTGAGATCTCTGTCAGCATTTCAGGCAGAGGGAACAGTAATGTCAAAGCAGCCAGCTTTGAAGGTGGCTGGCACTTTGGGGCTGGCCATCTGTATCCCAGCGTAAGTAAGCGATGCAGCAAGATTAAGCAGAGTCTCCATAATATGCCAACGAGATTAGTTTTTATAGACTTCTGCCTTCAAATTGGTGTATGCATACTGCTTGAGATACGACTCTTCCTAATGGTTATGCAAGGACAGTTTTAGGAGAATCGACTTCTAAATTCTCAGCTTGTATTCTCTCCTAGAAACCAGCTCCCTGTGATCCTGACCTTCCCTTTCTCCATCACCCATCTCCCACTTCCCACAGAAAGATACACTCCTTACCCGTCCCAAATCTTACCGTGGGAAATGACCATGGAGGGGTGGGAGGAAGTTCCAGGATGGCAAACAAAGGGCCAAGTTAAAATACTGATGAAGAACCTGCGGAAGTGAATGACCACCCAGGTGGTTTCCAGTTATTTGCCCTTAACAGAGTTGAGTTGTTAGTTGGTAGATCATTAAATATAATTTTTGACAATAACCACTCTGTGATTTTTGGCCTATAAGTTCAGGCGAGCTCAAATAATTGATGGTAGAAGAAATGTTCTTATAATCAATAGGAGTTGAATGTAACAACATTCCTTCTACTGCATCTGGATACATGTGTGATCAAGAAATCTTTAACTTTATAAGCAGGAAAAACAGGAAAAGAATTTATCCTTTATCATTCTAGCATTGGTAATAGTAACTTGTGGATAGGGTATATTCTTTGTGGTGAGGGAAAGCTATACTGATCACTTTAAGAGATGCATTTCTAATTAAGTTTTTTACTTTCAATATTTAACAAAATATTTTGATCTGTTGTGTACGAATAAAAACTGGTAGCTTAATCCGTAAGACAGTTTTTTAAGCATTTAGAGCAAAGTTTAAAAACTTCAATTTCTAAATACATTTTTGGTTGAAGAAAATAATAAGGTAATAATTTAAAATCTTTCAGCCATGCCAATGTATTACAGTAGAATAACATTTTTAGGGGAATAGTGGAATGGAAATGTAAGTTTAAATGCTTGTCCACTGCTGTGTGTGTGTGCAAAATCCGCTGGAATTTTCATTTTTCGGGTTTGCTGTTGCACAGTGAACATACCATATGATCTCAAATCATCCCACCTTGCCCTCAAATGTTGCGTAGAGTTGGTCTTGGGTCTTACAAGAATGTACAGTATTGTAGTACTCGACTTACTTGTTGGACGTGACTATATTATGACTCTTAACCCAGTGGACTGTCAGTTCTAGGAGTGACCTGGTTCACTCCCTTCTGTGTACCTATTTGCTGGCACACTGCTGGACATGTAGATAAGCAGTAAATAGTGAATGAATGAATGAATGAATGAATGAATGAATATGTGAATGACAGCTAAAATTATCCCAGCTTATTGCTTACACTCATAAGGACTCATTTATTCACCTGTAGGGTATACTGAGATTTGCTAATCTACAACATATTGGCAGCGAGCTTTCTTGCCTAAGAAGAAATAAATCATGTTCAAGATAATTTAACTAGGGAAATTAAAATTCACTAAAAGTTGAAGGCTCAAAACTATGTTTTAACATTTACAGGCAACTCTATAATTAAATGCCATTATATTTGGTAAGAAACTTTGTAAACTAAATAAAACCAGCAGTATCTAATCTCATTAGAGTCTTACCATGTAAGTAAGTACCTTTAGGTTTTTGGTTTCCTTTTGGGAATATACGCAGTTAAAGAAAAGACAGTATCATTCATCAGGTGAAAGTTGATTTTTAGTTCTGAAGGCTGAATATCCAACTTGATATTTTCCTTGCCTCCAGAATTACTTAATATAACCTGAACATAAGTCCATTATCTGTGAGTTTAGCACTACTTTCTGAAATATTTCCCTCTACCGTATTCTAAAATCCTGTCTTCTTCTTCCAGTCCTTTATGTGTTTATTAAACATTCATGTGTTCAATGAACATTTATCAAATAGCGCAGGCATCAGACATGGGGAATTATGCTGCCCTCCACCCAAATAGTGAACCTATCCTGGTATAAATCGATATTAACTGTGTTCTGGCAGTGGCTTCCTGAGTCTAGGACCTCTTCATTTCACCCTCTTACAGTGAAAATTTTATAATACAAAGGGATTTTGCAATTTTATAAAAAAAAAACAAACTATAAAGTCTACAGAGATTGTATGAATTGCCAAAGTCACATAGCTATTTAGTAGGGAGCTGGGATCACTCCAGGCTTCCTGAAGCCCTGCCTCCACTCTCCCACCTGCTTACCTGACACAGGTGTTATTTTCAGTCAGTCTCCATGAGGACCACTTTTTCTACAGCCTCTCTTGATCCGCTCATTCAATAAATATTTATGGCAGTGTGTTCTGGGGAGCTCACAATCATTTTCTTCCCCATATCTGCTTGTAACACCTGGTAGTTTTAATCTCTGTTAATGTAACCACTCTCGACTCATCATATAGGTTAGAAATCTCCAAGTAATTCTTGACTCCTCTCTCTCCCTCCCTCTTCAAATGCAATAAGCTGGTGGGTTCCGTTGATAATAATCACCACATGTCCCTAGAATCCAGACTTTGCTCTTTATACCTTTGATGGTACTCTAATTCAGGCCCCATTGTACCTGCTTGGACTGCTGCAGTAGCCTTCAAGCTGGTCTCCATGCACTGGCCTGGGACTGGAGTTCTCTACTACTGCAGGAGTGGGGGGTCCTTTCAGAGGAAAAAGGAGAAGGAAGAGGAAGAGAGCTTAACTGTTGTTCCTTCACACTTAAAAAACATGACCGAGTAACAGTTTTATAATTCACTGTTTTATATAGGAAAAGTGGGGTTTTTGTTGTTGTAATTGTTGTTTGTTTTTTAAAGAAGGAAACAAAAACCCTTAGCAGGAAATCAAAAGCCTTTCTCCAGTGGCCTCAACTGTTCCTTTTAACTTCCTCTCTCCTTTGTATCCTCCAAGCCCTGGCGCCTCTGAATCCTCTTATTATTTTTAGACCCTTAAATGGTCTCCATCCTCTGGAATACACTTCTCCTGCCTGGTTCACAAAGGCCCCCTGTTCTGTGACTCCCACAATATAGTTATACCTCCCGCAGTCTTACTGCTGTTTACACAACAGGGTTCCCCCCAGGCACCTAGATTTCCACATTTCTGTCATCCCTAAACCTCCAGAGTTGGAAAAGTGACTAGCACACAGCAGGTGCTCAATAGAAGCTCCTTGACTGAATAAACCACTCTCTGGGAAGAGGCAGGAAAACAAATGAATAATGTTGTTAAAGTGTATCTGTTGCCAAATGGAGGCACACACCAAGACCCCAGGGGGCGCAGAAGGCTTCACTCCCTTGTCATCTTGCGCAAGAACAGCCCACAGGCTCATGTTGGCCAGCAGGAAGGGTAGCCCAACCCCCTTGCTCTGCCCAGCCTCGGGAAACCCACTTCAATTTCACCTTCAATCCTGAGTCAGACGCAACTGAGAAAAGGTCAGCTCAACCGAGACTCTCTTGGTGACTCTGACTCCCTTCACAGTTTCTCTCCAGCAGGAAGTTTAACGCAGGCACGAGCTGTATCGTTGGGGCGGGAGCTTTTATTTTTGCCCTGCTGCAGTCCACCTGCCACTGGTTTTCTGACCCGGGTAAACGCGTTTCCAGTCACATTTCCTGGGGACTGCGAGGCATCAGGGTTCGCAGCTGTGTCACTTGTAGAGCACCCGGTTTGTTCCAGCCACCCTGCGAGGCGTCTCCAGCGGACAGCGTACCCTCTGCTACCCCCGTCCGCCCCTGCGCCACGTTATAGTGTCCCGCTCTCTCTTCTTGCAGGCATCGTTTCCATCACCACCCTAACCGTGCTGGCCTACGAACGTTACAGTCGCGTGGTCCATGCCAGAGTGATCAATTTCTCCTGGGCCTGGAGGGCCATTACCTACATCTGGCTGTACTCACTGGCGTGGTCGGGAGCGCCTCTGCTGGGCTGGAACAGGTACATCCTGGACGTGCACGGACTGGGCTGCTCCGTGGACTGGAAATCCAAGGACGCCAATGACTCCTCCTTTGTGCTTTTCTTATTTCTCGGCTGTCTGGTGGCGCCCCTGGGAGTCATAGCCCATTGCTACGGCCATATTCTGTATTCCATTCGAATGGTAAGTTGGAAGCTGCAGATGCCCCTCCCCTAATCTATTTCCAGGGTGGACAGTTCTGCGCAGAAGAGACTCAGACTCTCCCTACATGATTAGTGGTTTTCCCGCAGCCAGATCAGTTCTAGGGGACTTCCTACCCAATAGAATGGGGCACTGAGTCACTCTCTAAAATTCGACAAATGAGGAATAACATCTGCTTTCCCTACACCACTCTCTCAACCACAAGGAGGAAGGGAAGGTGTTCTAGACAGATAAAGTCGGTAACAACCAAGAACACCTGCATTCTCTAGCACTCTTAGAATTAGAGAACTCTAACCAAGGAAATTCCACCCTCCCCATGATTTTATTCATTCAAAGGTCACGTAAACCCACTAGAGCACAGTATAGATATTTTGTCCAGAAATCACTTCTGAATCAGAAAGCACAAGACTGACCACAAACAGGTTTCCTGTTGAGTGCTAGCGAGAAGTCTGAAGCGACAGCGGGAGGCAGTCTCCTAGTTTAGCCGCGTGTGTCTTCTTGGGTCAGTCACCACGTCTTCCTGTCCGTGTATCCCTTCTTCTGAACTCCTGCTCATTGGTCTCCCGCACACCCTGCTAAACTCCTCTAGCTTTCACCTTTATTTTTTTTTAAAACCAAACTTGGCCATGTGCGTCACTTTAAATCATGACCCACTGCCGACTTCCACATTTGAACTTTTCTCATACCTATTTTGTAAAAAAAGGAAAAAAAAATCCCCACAGCAATCCAAAGATAGGTTTTCCCTACCCCTGTAGTCAAACTACAAAGAGGAGCTAGAGGAAACTCTGCCCCCAGATTCCCAATGTCCATACCCAGATGTCCTCTCAGCAGTGTCTAGCAAGGTTTGGATCCCTCGATGGTCCACCGTGTCACACAGTCGCCACCACAAATCCTCAGTCCTCATTTTAATTCATCTCTTGCCCTGTCCCCCATTCATTCTTATCAAATAATCATGCTTATTTGAGAAAGCCATTATCGAGACATTTCTCAACTCCCTGTCCCCCTTTATACAAGCCTCTCTGTTCAGCCTCCTTCTTAGGCCCCTCGCTTCAGTTCCGGGGTCATTGAATAGCTCTCTTAGGACCAAGCTGACCTTAGCCTCTGGTTTTCCCCCAACCCCATTTTCGGCCCCAGGGACCTCACTCGAGTACCAGTTTTCTCTTCCACTTAACATCTCCAATCTCTTCCTTACTTCTGGCTCCTTCTCTTTAGCAATAACTGTGCTAATATTATACAAAAGCAAAATCTGCTCTCAACTCCCTCTATCACTTTATTGTTCCCCTCACCAGTGCTTACTCAAAGAACCATTAGTGGCTTTTGGCGCTCTATCACCACTCAATAAGCATTCATTTGGCCAATATTTGTTGATCATCTAGAATGCACCAATTACTGACTATTATGGGCTGAATGTTTTTGTCTCTCCAAAATTTATATATGGAAGCTTTAACCGCCAATCAATGATATTGGGGATGGGGTCTTTAGGAGGTCATTAGGGTCATATGATGTCATGGTACTGGGGTCCTCATGATGGGATTAGTGCTCTTGTAAGAAGAGGAAGAGAGACCAGTGGCTCTCTTTCTCTCTCTGTGTCTCTTCCTCCCTCAATCCATCCATCTCTCTTTCCACTGTATGAGTACACAGAGAGAAGGCAGCCATGTCCAAGCCAAGAAAAGAGGTCTTATACTGAAACCTACCTGTGGACACCTGACCTTAGACTTTGCAGCCTCCAGATTTGTGAGAAACACATTTCTGATGTCTAAGCCACTCAGTCTACGTTATATTGTTATGGAGGCCCAAGCTGACTAAGACATTGACTAAGCTCTGAGGATACAACAGGTATAAGACATCTCCCCTGCCTCAGAGAGTTTGTAGTTTAGTAAAGTCACCCAGCATTTAATTCTTCAACCCATTGCAAATTGGCGCCTCCTTCCTTGAGCACACTGTCAGAGAAATAGCCCACATTAAGGTAACTGATGACCTCCCAAGGGTTAGATCCAAGGAACACATTTCTGTCTCTTTTTTTTTTTTTTTTCTGGCATCCATGGTATTTGACACTTGTGGCATTATTAACAACTTCCACTCTCTTGTGGTTTTCTCCACTGTTTCTGGATCCCATTCTCTCCTATTTTTGTTGCTGACTCGCTGGCCCATTTTCTTAGGTCTCTCTGCCAAGGGCTGCCTCCCATGGGCCTCCCAGCATTGTGTGTGTAGCTCTTTTCTCATACTGCACACTGGCCTTGGGCATCTCATATACTCTTAGGATTTCCCCTTCTAACAACAGCTTGGTGACTTTGGAATCTCTACTTCTGACCCAGGGTGTTCTTTCGACCTCTGTCAGGTCCCACAGTCCGCTGCCTATTGCACATCTCCACTGGGATGGCCCCCAAACTTACCAGATTTTCTTTTTTTAAGATTTTGTTTATTTATTTGAGAGTGAGAGAGAACACAGGACAGCAGGGTGAGGGTGGGGTGAGGCACAGAGGGAGAAGCCAACTCCCCACTGAGCAGGGAGCCTAATGCGGGGCTCGATCCCAGGACCCTGGGATCATGACCTGAGCCGAAGGCAGATGCTTAACTGACTGAGCCACCCAGGCGCCCCTTCAGAACATTCAGACTTATCAGATTCTATATGTGTAAAGATAAATGGGTCATCTTTCTCCCAGATCTGCCGCTCCTCCACTCCCTTTCTCAGTGAATGGTCATTATTCCTCAGCCGGAAATGAGAGAGTAATATTTGACTATTCCTCATCCATGTATCCCCAAATATCCCACAGCCAACGATCAATTTTCATCTATTCAACCTCCTATGTTTCCTTATACCCTTTTCCCCCTTCTCCTATTGCCACAGACTCAGTTTGGAGGGGCCTTAGTCTTTCCTTCCTTTATTCTGGCTTTCTTTTAATCCATTTTCTCCATACTTCCGCCAGAGTAATTGCTCTTAAATGCAAATGTTCTCATACCCCTGCCCAGCTTAAAATTCTGTAGCTGTTCCTCTACCTTCATGATTAAAAATAAAGCCCCTGAGAGTGACTCCCAGGGTCCTGTGTTACCATCTCTTGTCTGTGTGACCCGCTTTAATTCTTGACATGCCTACCCTCTTGCCACCTCAGGTTCCAGTCAAGTGCAATATTTCTTGTTCCCAGGACTTGACATGCGTTCTTTTACTACTTTGCCTTAGCATACATCCATACATCTGGAACATTCTGTCCTTCCTCCTTACTTACTCACCACAGGAGGCTGCGCTCAGTATCTCCTTGCCCTTACCCATGTCGGAATCCGTTACCCATCCTGTGTGTTCTCATAGCCCTCTCTGGTCATCTCCCTCACGACATGTGTCATCTATGGAAGCAGTCTGTGTGCCTGTCTCCCTCAGAATACAGTGAATTCCTTAAAAGCAGAGACCCAGTCTTACTTATTTTTTCACCTATAGCTGGAACGTACTTTCCTACAATAGCTGATCAGAGACTATTTTTGGAATGAGTTGTAAACAGTTCATAGGAAGGGGAAGTAATAAGAGTGTGAAGAGACTTGACTCTAGACCACAGTATTCTCCACCCAGAACCTGGTGATTTATCCAGAGGAGTGACTCAGAGCAGTGATGGAGACATAATTTTCATGTGAGAAGAGGACTCACAGTGAAGTTTTTGAAAATCTACCGGTGTCTGGATCAATAATCCCAATTTAATATAGGCAGAGGACTCTTTTATTGGGAATTCTGGGGGATTTGTCTTAAGTGGTTCATCCGTTAGGCCAAATTCAACTGTGTATATGCTTTTGCTTCATCCGTAGCAATTTTAGAAAATATCCTCAAATGATTGAATATATGGGGTAAGACATTAAGTAGAGCTCTTTATTTGGAAAATGTTCAAAGAACAGAGTGAAGGAATGAAGAATGATAAAACAGAAGGCCAAAAGAGATAAATGAAAAATAATCATGGAAACTACACATATCCAAACCCAAATAATCCAAAACATTAGTCAGAATTATATCCTTACACCGGGTACATGGGTGGCTCAATGGGTTAAAGCCTCTGCCTTCAGCTCAGGTCATGATCGCAGGGTCCTGGGATCGAGCCTTGCATCTGGGTCTCTGCTCGGCAGGAAGCCTGCTTCCCTCTCTCTGCCTGCCTCTCTGCCTACTTGTGATCTCTCTCTCTCTCTGTCAAATAAATAAATAAAATCTTTAAAAAAAAAAGAAGAAGAAGAAAGAAAAGAAAAAGAACTATATCCTTGTACCAAAGAGAAACTGGGCTTTCCCAGCCCAATATTTCCTTAAATTAACTTCTCCAGTGTGCATGTAACTTCAAGATGATAAATGAGTGCTCTGCTTTGATAAATGTTGAGAGGATGGGAATTGAGTTGCCCAGAAAGGGTACAGGTGAGTCTGTGAGGACTCTGAATGGTAGGGAATTGGGGATAGATGATTGAGCTGGGGCTATATTGAGTATACTGAGTATATTGAGTACATTGAATATACTGTATATTTTATATTGAGTATATGAATACAATGCAATATATAGTATATTAAGTATACTATATATTGAGTATATCGAACACATAAAACTCACTAATTGAAACTCTGAGGAGCCAAAAATCACAATTCCAAATATTCCATAGTATCATAAAAGTACAAATGCATATGAATGTGTTAGTTTCAAATGTAATTCCAACGTAAATAAATATTTAATCTTGAACATAATTCCACAAGTCATATGTGGGAACTGAGACCCAACTTCTGTTAAGTCCAATAGGTTATTCATTTGAACCTCCTTTAATCTTGACTCTTAAAGGAAGTCGTTGATTGCCAGCACCAAAAGTGGTGAATCTGGGATATGGATCCAGACCTAATTCCAAACCAAGAGATTTTACTAGAACCCCATAACCTTCTTAAAAAACGCTAGGGGAAAAAAAAAAAAAAAACCTCTAGGGAAAATTTCATACCCACCCAAAAAAATGCTGTTCTGAAAATAGAATAATATCCTATCACATTAAATAAAATAATTTCTTTTAAAATAGAATTGCACAAATAGATAGTAGTATCCAACTTTATAACCATGCCAACTCCTACTCCTTCCCTCTACTCTATAAAAACACAATCAATTTTGGCTGGTCCAAAGGTAGTGAGGTATCTCAATTGATTGTTCACAGTCAGTTACAGATCGAACTCCTTGTTCTACTCTTCCCCCCCTTCTCACTACTGCACTTGACTAGTCTTAAAAAAAAAAAAAAGAAAAGAAACACAATCATTTTAATTATCCACATTTTCTTCCTATTCTCTGTCAATACGAATATGTGATTCTACTAAGAATATAGTTTCTTAAATATAATTGTAGACAATATCAATAATTTAGCTGTATCAATTCAAATATACTTTTAAATACTATAAGCACATGTTCTGATTTACTTGGAAATTTTTTCTTTAGTTTTTATCATAATGCTGGAAATAAAAGGAACGCTCAGATTTTGTTGAGATGCAAGAAGTTTCCCAGTTTAAAATTGTTTTTGTTTTTAAGATTTTATTTATTTATTTGACGGAGAGAGAGAGAGATCACAAGTAGGCAGAGAGGCAGGCAGAGAGAGAGGGGGAAGCAGGCTCCCCGCTGAGCAGAGAGCCCAACATGGGGCTCGATCCCAGGACCCTGAGATCATGACTCGAGCCGAAGGCAGAAGCTTTAACCCACTGAGCCATCCAGGTGCCCCCCCTCCCCAGTTTAAAATTGTATACTAAATATAAACAGTATGCAGGATACCTTATTTTAAATACATAATGCATTTGCTTTTTTTTTTTTTAGCAAACTTAACTTTTTTTTTTCTTTTTTTTTTTCTTTTTTTTGTTTTTTATTTTTTATTCTTGCAAACTTAACTTTTTAGGATAGTGAGAAATAACCAGTTTATTTAAGAACATACTTTTGGTGTAGAGGGATATTATCCCCCTCCCCTTGCTAACAAATTTATAATAACAATAGAAGGAACTTCTTAAAGAAATTTTATCTGAGAAACCCAAACAACTTTCAGACTGTAGACCATTATTCCTCAGTGCTTTAATAGGGATAAGTTAAAAGCAGATATGCTGAAGTTTATAGGAATGTGGCTACAAGTGTTCTCTGCACCTGAGCCCTGATGAAACCAACCACAAGGTCCTCATCAAATCCCACTTCGTAGTTTTTAGCTGCGAGCGGAAGTCACCATAGTTTGCAGCAAGAATTCATTTGGGAATTTAGTTTAGTCAAGACCAGCTTAACCATGCAAAACTGACGTCACAAGTTTGCTGCCCGCTTTGAGAAATTGAGGATTATGGTCTGGATAAGAGTTTCCAGAATCTCGGAGAAACTATTTCCAATTTGTCAGGACTCCTTCAGGCTGTCTTTCAGTGACTGGAAGATCTAGGCAAACTAATTCATTGTCTTCTTCTTCTTCTTCTTCTTTTTTAAGATTTTATTTATTTATTTTAAAGAGAAAGCATGCAGGCTTGTGGTGGGGAAGGGGAGGGGCAGAGGGAGAGAGAGAATCCCAAGCAGACTACACAGTGGGTGTGGAGCACAGCAGGGTAGGGGCTTGACCCCACAATTGTGAACTCATGACCTGAGCCAAAACCAAGAATCTCACATTCAACCAACTGAGCCACCCAGGTGCCCCCATTTCATTCTTCTTTAACTAAATTGGAAAACATTAAAAACCATTAAAGGATCAAAGAGGCTCTATGGCTCAAGCTACTATGTTAAACATGCACAGACTGGGACCCAGAGACATTAAAGCCTGGACCCAACTGCAGATTCTTGGATTGGAAGTTGGCCCCCAAGGTCCTGTTGAGTTGTCTTTCCAATAGGGTGGGCCCCCGAATTTTGTCAATATCTATTTTCAGAACAACATGAGAAAAGGATTCTTTCACTTTCAACTCTTTCTTTCTCCTTTCTGCAGCTTCGTTGTGTTGAAGATCTTCAGACAATTCAAGTGATTAAGATTTTAAGATATGAAAAGAAAGTGGCCAAAATGTGCTTTTTAATGATATTTATCTTCCTTATCTTTTGGATGCCTTATATCGTGATCTGTTTCTTGGTGATTAATGGTTATGGACACCTGGTCACTCCAACAGTATCTATTGTTTCCTATCTCTTTGCTAAATCGAGCACTGTATATAATCCAATTATTTATATCATCATGATCAGAAAGGTAAGTGTGGTAACAAACATTGTTTTCACCATGTAGATGTGGTTGTTGGAAAATATGATATTTTTATAGAGATTATTCAGGACAGCTTCAATGATAAAAACCTAAAATCAAGAATTTTATAGGAGAAAGGGTTCGGCAATAAAGACAAGATATTCCCAAAGAAAATAATAATATTTCTAAGATCTACCAAAAGATCTTGTTAAGTAAAATTCTATTAAAATTAATATTTAATTCCTCAGGAACTAGTCTAGTAATAATAATAATATAATGTATAATATAATATAATAATAGCCACAAAGTTAATAATTTCCTTAAAATTCTTAGTGTACTATGGATACCCATTATCTTTCAAAACATCATGAGGTAGGCACTAATATTGTTTCTTACTTTATTTATGAATTATAACACAAGTCCAAAAATGTTAAATGCCCGATCCAGGAATTGTTGGTGCCTGGATTCCAGTCTGGTTTGCTAGAATACCAAAGGCCACACTCATAACTCACCACTTAGGCTTACAGCGGTTACAGGTACGATTATTCACATGCCATGATCAGTGCGTAGCTCAAATTAATGAGGTTCCAGAAACCCCTCAGATCTAATGGGAAGTTTTTGTGGTAGAAAGGTTTTGACTTGGTGATTGTCAGCCGTGACTATGAGAGCCCCCTTTATGATTGCCAGGAAGCATGAAGCTAAGCCTCTAAGTTACAAAGCTTAAAGGTCAGAGAATCGTGAAGTTATAAATAATGGCTAATTACTACATTGACTTTTTTTATTTTTTAAATGTTTATTTATTTTAGAGAGAGTGAGAGAGAACACGAGGGGAGGAACTGAGGAAAAGGGAGAGACAGAGAGGCAGAGGAGAGGGAGGGAGAATCTCAAGCAGACTCCACACTCAGCCTCGAGCCTAACCCAGGGCTCAGTCTCACAATCCTAAGATCACGACCTGAGCCAAAACCAAGAGTCAGAAGCTCAACTGACTGAGTCATCCAGGTGCCCAAGAGGTTTGCTCATTAAATCCTGGTCCACAGTCCACTGTATTTGCTGGAGGGCAGGGGATCTGTCCCATGCAGTTCTGTAGGAATCAAGGTTCCCTCGTGTTGTGACATTATAATCTTCAGACTTGACCTCTAAGGTCTTGTAGGAGGGGAAGAGCAGGGAGGAGCCCCTGAAAGGGAGCTGAGAAATGTGGTTCAGTGTTGTACCCAGGACAGGGGGAGGATAATGGGTATTGGTGAACACTAGTACTCTCTGCTATAGTATTTTTTTCCCTGATGGTTTATAGTCTTGATAGAAAAAAATTCCTTACCTAATCAAAGGAACATTAGTGAGTACATCAGTCTGTAAACTCTGCAGGAAGGGCCTTGTCAGCCTTTGTTGCCGGCGGCATTCCCAAATTGTAGCCCAGTGGCTTTCACCTTATAGGTGCTCACTGAATATTTGGGGAATGAATGAATTTGAAATTTCTTAAAGAAACAGATTTAGTTGTCCTCAAAGAAGGTGTGTGCAACTTGAGACCACGGAGATTATAAGATTGTGATAGTCCTATATGATTTTGTTAATGAGAATTATAATAATAAAAAACCATATAATTCCAGGGTTATTTAGGTACATATGAGCTTTGCCACCTAACCCCACATCCACCCCAGCTAACAAACAAAAAAGAACCACCAAAATTAAATTCAACTAATTTTATTGAATGTTAATCCAGATCAAGAGCCAGATTTTTACTTCATATTCAACTTTATTTTCTCTCTGCCCAGTTCCGAAGATCCCTTTTGCAACTGCTGTGTTTCCGACTGCTGAGATGCCAGAGGCCTGCTAAGGACCTACCCACCAATGGGAGTGAAATGCAGATCAGACCCATTGTGATGTCACAAAAAGATGGGGACAGGCCAAAGAAAAAAGTGACTTTTAATTCTTCTTCCATCATTTTTATCATCACCAGTGATGAATCACTGTCAGTCGATGACAGTGACAAAAGCAGTGTGTCAAAGGTTGATGTAATCCAAGTTCGTCCTTTATAGGAAGGAATAATGGTAATGAAAGATGAGGCCTTATACTGGAAACCACTTCTTGATTCCCATTATAAGGACTGTTTTGGAATCCCCATGCTATGTAATATTTTGGGGGAGGAGAAACTTTCCTCTGCCATAAAAGTTTCTTCTGCCTGGTGTAGGAATGGAATTGACATGAGACAGATTAACAGGAGAAAAAACCCAAAAGTTTAATTCTGTGTGCACGGAGGCCCAATAATAAAATTGAGACCCAAAGTAATGAGCAAGGCATGTAGCTTTTATACATTTTAGACAAAGAGACATTAATCTGTAAGGAATTGACGAGACAGGGCAGGAAAATTCATGTTTGGGAGCCTCAATCAGTAGAGAATTCTAAACAGGCTTTGGGCTGGGTAGTAAGTAAAAGTAACAAGGTTTATTTATGTAGGTTTTTTTCAGCCCTCAATTCTCTGTCTCTGATGATACAGATGTCTCTCCACCCCCTGGTTTAGGGAGGTACCTTTCACATGAGAGACTTCCTGCTTTCAGGAGGACAAAGGAAGGTCAGACTATCCTTTTTGCATTTACTGTTTCTTAAGTTTAATTCAAAATTGTGACATATTTTGGGGCATCCTGCCCTGGGCTCCCACGGTATCAACAGAATTTTTGTGAATCAGCAGGAAATCTGAATTGCCCATATGCTTTCTGGCCTCTGGAAGCAACTGAGCAAGACAATTGCTTTAATTCAATGGGTGCTTTCCATAACGAAAAACCACTTATGGCACAAGATGGGCATCTGGCACCATCGACTTCTAACATGTTGGAAATTTTCATTTCAAATATATTTTTTTAAATGACACTATTTTCCAAGGCACATAATACATTTTTTCTCAAAAATACGTAGCTGTATTCACAGCTCAAAAATAACTGTAAAAATAACTTTGTATCACACTTGTAGGAAATCTCAAATTTTCTGTGGTGTTGGATCCTAATCACTGTCCTATCCTATGTTTGACCAATCAAATTTATCAAAGAGACTATTTCCAGGGTGAAAAAGAAAATCAGCACTCTGGCTTCCTCTGAAACAAAAGGCTTGCTATATATATGGCATGATAAAGAGGAGCTTCAGGATGAATGGATGAATGTGCTGTTGAGCGAGCTCCAAAAAGAATATTTAAAAGCAACACAGCAGAGAAAAGGTAGTGAATTTCAAAATAATCATGGAGGCTGGGGAATCATACATTGGCAGAGGATGTACATGGAAGGGATGTGTTGATGGCAGATAGGTATTTCCATCTGTTTCATTTCGAACATGACTTGGCAAGATTATCCTCTCAACAATTTGCCACAATTTTGCCAAGAGTTTTGGGTTTAGAAAAGGAGTTGCAAGCAAAAGATGAAACAAACCCACATTTGAAGGGGATGAAAATAAGTGTAAAACTGTACTCATAAAATGTATTATTTAATCTTTTCTGCTCTTCAGTGTACTGGGTTATCAATGGTCAGTGTTAGTGAAGTTGCCATTTTCCCACGAGTCACTGTTTGTACTAAACACAGCTCATTAGAACTCAAGAATTTCTTTGACTATATAAAAAAGAAACTGAACCATTTTCTTTTGTCGCCTAGTCTTAGATGACTGTCCTACTGATGTAGCATCTTCATAATTAATCATGTTTGCAAGACTTCTGAATGTTTCAGCGGGTCTACTGAAGAAGGAAGAACCAAAGAAAATGTTTGCCCTAAAAGAACTTTTCAAAATCAAGTTTATCGCTGGTTAGTAAACTGCTTCTTGAGAGTCTCAAATGGAATGATGTCTATGAAAACTGTCTTCCCTTATTTCCTTTCCACTCTGTTGTATATATTCATGTTTAATTTATAAATAAAACTTATTCTTCACTTAGTATGGCATTAATAACCCCCCTCTTTTTTAATCTTCAAAAGGTAATACTGGCCTTCCAAGATGGTGAAGTAAAATTAGTTCATTTTGTAACGTTCTAGAGGGCCCCAAATTCCTCATTTATACTTCCAGTTTTGGTAAGTGAAGCTGAGCTCTGTGTTGGATAAGTTCCATCCAGGTGATCCGAAGTGTACTTAATATGTTAGGCAAATCATAGTTTTTAGTCTTGGGTGTTATGAGTCAGTCCTGTTATGACTTTAACTATGTCCTTGAAAGAGAAGGTATGATCAGTATCTTCCTTGAGGTCTCTGGTGCTTTGCTTTTTTGAGAAGTGAAAGAGATCTTCGTCATTGCATTCTTATATTTAGAATGACCACACCTATGTGGAGTGTTTTGGGAAAGCTGTGTTTTTCAACTTAAACGGGTAGTTTAGGGTTGGTTCCCCTCTCAGTAATCACAACGAACACACAGAGAAATTTTATACTGATTTTAATTGTAAGCTGACATATAATTCACTAGTGAATTAAATATGACGATGGAAACATGGTTTCGATCCTTAGTTTTAGTTACAAAGAAATCCATTTGCCACTTCGTCGAATTTACGTCACCTGCTAATGACATTGGGAATTTTTTTCTAGTGACCCCATGGCGTTTGCAAGGAAACATGACCTGTTTTCTGGAAGTAAGCGAGCCAGTCCCAAGGTCTTCTGAAGTAGTGCAAGGGTCTCAGTGATATGGAGCGCATAACTAGGTATGTACTACCAATGGCTAGCAAAGATCCAAAGAAAAAGAGTCCTTTGTTTATCACCTGTAAAAACAGCAAGAAGTCTCATTTTATTTGTCCAGAGATAAAGATCTCAAAGGGTTCATCCTTGAACAACCAAGGAGTATACAATGTCTGCTTTGTTCTTTAACCTAAAACGGCAATTTAATCGCAGGTCCACGAGGTCAAGGCCTACAATGGCTGGTAAGGTCAGGAATTTGGAGCTTCCTTCCTCTGTCTCTGTCCTCTCTCCCTTCCCAGAAATAGCTGAACCCACGTGTTCTGTATAATGAATTCTTAGCAGTCTGCCTTTGTGTAGCCACACACACACACACAGGCACACACACACACATAAACACACGCAATTTAGAAAAAGTTATAAATGCTATCTTAGAAGAGCACTGTGCTGAAGCCACAAATGATTCAGTCACTGCTCAGACCCTGCGCAGTCTCCATGAGAAGAGTGATTGGCTTGGTGGCACTAAGTGTCCTGTATCCTCACGGCTGTCACTGTCTTTCCCCTGTTAGACTTTTTAGCTCCTTGAGGGCAGGGATCTTACTTTATTCATCCTTGTAGGAGTAAATCTAGATTCCTTCCAATCTAGTCTCCACAAAGCAAAGCATTCTTTCTAAAATCCACACCTGAGTCGATTATTGGCCTCCTTGCTTCCCTCAACATAATATTCAAAATGCTTGGGGTCCTTCTCGCCGTACCAGCGGCACCTCCAGCCCTTCTCCCATATTCGGGTTGCCGCCAGCCCCGCCCACCCTGGCCACGCCCACTGTCCTCCAGCCGCCGCCCCCTGCCCTTCCAGCCTCTCAGCTACATGAAGAGAGGCGCTGCTGCCTAGTCATCGCCACGTCCTGCTCAGTCTCTAGACATCAAATCACATGATTTGCTAAATGAATAAAGTTGTTAGATTTCCAAAGTCAAAGGTCAGGAATCTGAATATCTCATTTCCTGGCATCGCTGGGTAGGCTGCCCGAAATGAACATGCTACGGCATTAAATGGGAATTAGATTATGTTTTTTAAGTGATTCAATTCTGTCCAGCTTTACAAATTAAGCCCATAAGAATATTGCATGAAGCAAAAGTCAATTGCTAAATAAAAGTAAAAAAAAATAACATTGCTAAAATAAATTAAAAAAAAGTTTAGAAATACTAGCATCAGGGGCGCCTGGGTGGTTCAGTTGGTTAAGGGTCTGACTCCTGATTTCAGCTCAGGTCATGTTCTCAGGGTTGTGAGATCAAGTCCCTCCTCAGGCTCCAAGTTCAGTGTGGAGTCTGCTTGTCCCTCTCCCTCTACTCCTTCACCTACTTGTCCTCATATACTCTCTCTCTAAATAAATAAAATCTTAAGAAAAAGAAATAGTAGCATCAGTTTCTCTTTTGAATTTCTTCCCTTCAGGAGCACTCCCTCCCTCTCTGCCTCTTGCTCGCTTTCTCTTTCTTTCTCTCTTTTTGTAATTTTGTTTATTAGGCGCTCTACTTCCTGTGTACCCAGGACAGTTTTTATCTGGAAGCAAACATTTGGGGTGTCTCACATCATTTCTGAATTTGCCTGAAAAATCATAAGCATAACACTATGAACTTCAACTTGTTCTGACCTTTTTCTGCCAGTGCCAATGCAGCGCTGCCTCATGGTATCTTACTCTGGAAAAGGTGACCTGTAAGGAAGTTGCAAAGGTATTCTTGTGATTCTTTAATGGCTAAACAGAAGAATAAAATGAGGAGATGTCTTAAACCCAGACCTTACCATGGTATAGAGAGGAATAAAGGTAGATGGCATGATAGCATGAAGAAGCCTCTCCACGTTCTTTTGGAAGATGAACCACCTTGAGTTGACATGTGCTCGCATCTGCAATCATGTAAGAGTCTTAAAGAACACCTCAAATGAATAACATTTATTTCTTTACTACAACATATTCCCATTCACTGCAAAGCTGGACACAGAATAGTCAACTTCTTATTTCCTGAACAGTCACTACCAATCCTTTTTAGTAAAAGTATAAGACATTACCTTGCAAAGCAGCTGCATGAAACCAGTTAGAGAACACTATTTTGCTCAGAGGGCATTATGGGAACTCTGTTTCAGTGAAAGGTTTGTTCAACCAGATCTGGGGATAGTCTGTGGGACCAAAGATGTGACTAATTGCCATTGTTTCCTGACTGGTTTGGAATCTTCTTCATGGCCATAAGGGATCATTGAAGGTATGTCTGTCTTAACTTACTCCATATTGAGAAAAAATACTCATGTATTTGTCTTGTTTTTAAAGATACAGGCAAGATACATCAGTGAGGACTTTCAGTGCATATGAAACAATTTTGCTCAAACTGAAATCCACTTTAATTTTTTTTCCTGTCTTCAGGAAAGATGGAAAACAGCTACACTCTTTCCTTAAACTTATCTTGTAAGTTTTTTCATTTGATAAAACCATAACTAATTATTGTGAGTTTTTCATGTGACTGGCTCAAAATATAATTGTGTTTTTCTTTTGAGTGTTAATCCTCTGACCATGAATTTCTTTTGTATATACATATTTTTTCCAGTGCATAAGGCCCCAAAGGATATTATAAAGCTGCTCCAAATTTGTAGAGTATAATGTTAACAGTGTTAAGGTCATTTAATGTTTCTTAAATCTTCCAAATATGTTAATACATATCAAAATTATATTTTCCTTAAAATAAAATATTACTAGCTCTGGATGTCTAAAGTTTGTGCCTATGAATTATCAGTGATTGAAACCAGACATTTTGTCATCTTTGTTACCTCCTAAATGTCCCTAAAATGTAAATGGACATGGTGTGTGGGGGTCATTGTCATGTCTATAGTCACAATGCACCCATGTGCAAAGAATGCTCTGTGTGTGTGTGTGTGTGTGTATGTGTGTATTCTTTTTGTACCTATTCTTATTTGGCATGTATGTGATGGGGCTGGAGCAAAGAAAAATTAAAGAACATTTGTGACTTCTGAGGAAGGTTGCAGAGTAGGAGGATCCTAGGTTCACCTCATCCCATGGATACACTTAGATAACAACCACATAAGTGTGAAAAACCCAGAAAAATGACCCAAAGCTGGCAGAACAGACTTTCCACAGTTAAATATAGGGAAGAGGCCATAATTGAAGAGGGTAGGAAGGACAGAGACACAGAGACATAGTCAGGAGCTACGCTGACCACAGGACTATCCATAGGAGGTAAGGACACTTTTGGCATGGAGACGGGAGAGCAAGAGGCCCCACACCAGGCACCCTAGGCATAGGGCACCCATACTGGGAAGACAAATCCCCATAACATTTGGCTTTGGAAACCAGAGGGGCCTAACTTGGATAGTTCTTACAGTCAGCAGAGCTTAACACCTGGAACTTCAAAAATCAGATCTCCCATCTCCGCTGGGAGAGAGCTGGAGGGTGAGATGAAACTGAGTCCCCACCCTTAAAGAGAGAGCACACCAAACAATCACTTATATACAATATAGTATAGAAGCAACAGTTTGAAAAATGCCTAGGATATAGGAAAAGATTCATTTACTAATCTCAGAGTACGGGGGATTTATCCCTGGAATGCAAGGGTGGTTCAATATTCACAATTCAACCAATGTGATACATCACATCATTAAGAGAAAAGAAAAAAATCTTATGATAATTTCAATAGATGCAGCAAAGGTATTTGACAAAGAACAATATCCATTCATCATAAAAACTCTCAACAAAGTAGGTGTAGAGGATCTATACCTCAACATAATAAGGGTCATATATGAAAAACCCACAGGTAACATCATAGTCCGGTAAAAAACTAAGAGTTTTCTCCCTAAGATCAGGGACAAGTCAAAGATGTCCACTCTCACCACTTTTATTCAACATAGCACTGGAAATACAGCTACAGCAATCAGAGAAAAAAAGAAAAGGCATCCAGATTGGAAAGGAAGAAGTAAAACTTTCACTATTTGCAGATGACATTATACATAGAAATTGACCATTGCTCTTTCAACTACAACAAATAATCTTAAAATTTGTATGGAACCACAAAAGACCCCAAATAGACAAAGCAATCTTGAAAAAGAATAACACTGGAGGTATCACAATCCCAGATTTCAAGATATACTTCAAAGCTATAGTAACCAAAACAGCATGATACTGACACAAAAATAGACACATAAGATCAACGGAAGAGAATAGAGAGCTCAGAAATAAACCCACAATTATGTGGTCAATTAACTTTTGACAAAGGCATTCAAAATGTGCAATGGGAAAGAGTCTCTTCAACAAATGGTGTTGGGAACACTGGATAGCCACATGCAAAAGAATGAAACTGGACTACTTTCTTACACCATACATAAGATTAAACTCAAAAAAGATTAAAGACCTAAGTATGAGACCTAAAACCATAAAAATCCTAGAAGAGAGCACAGGGAGTAATTTCTCTGACACCAGCCTTAGCAACACCTTCCTAGATCTGTTTCCTGAGGCAAGTGAAACAAAAGCAAAAATAAACTATTGAGACTACATCAAAATAAAAAGCTTCTGCAGAGCAAAGGAAACAACAAAACTCAGGAACCATCTCATAGAACAATCTATCAGGAATGATCTCATGGAATGGAGCCCAGCATCCTCGCTTACCTCTATGTAATTGTACATGGACAGGTCTGAGACCGCGTGGTCATCTGGAATTCTCAATCTTGAATATTCAGGAAGACACACACCTAGGAGCCAAGTTGAATAATACATCGTTTCCAATGAAAGTCTATGAAAACGTGCTGGCCTCTATACCAATCAAATTAAATGATGTGACAAGTTGTAAAATAGGGACAAGAATAGTACCTATGCCCCATGTTTGCCATGGAGACCGAATGAGAAAATGGATTAAAAAATATAGCAAGATACCCAACACATATGAAATGTTCAGTAATGCTGGTTGAGTCTCATTGTCATAATCAGTATTGTGTATCTTTGTCCTGTAGTAACCAAGGCCAGTGCTGACAGTATGCCCTGACATATGAGCCCACTATCCCCTCCACCATCCCTATCACCTGCAGATCATCCCACCAGGGCTGAGAGGGGAGGAAACAAAATGCCTCTGGATCCAGAGCATCTGAGCAAGATGACTGGAAAAGGAAGGCAGAAAACCAAAAGAGCTTTACTCTGGACCCTCTAGAATCTTCTGATCCAAATACCAGTGTCCAAGGACTTCCTAAAACACTATTACAAACATTTACTGTGAATTCACCTTGTGCCAGATTTTTTTATTTTATTCATTCATTCATTCATTCATTCATTTAACATATAATGTATTATTTGTTTCAGGGGTACAGGTCTGTTCATCATCAGTCTTACACAATTCACAGCACTCACAGCATTCACTCATGCCCTCCCCAATGTCCATCACCCAGCCACCCCATCCCTCCTACCTCCCTCCCCTCCAGCAACCCTCAGTTTGTTTCCTGAGATTAAGAGTCTCTTACAGTTTGTCTCTCTCCCCGGCCCCACCTTGTTTCATTTTTTCCCTCCCTTTCCCCCCACGACCACCTGCACTGCCTCTCCAATTCCTTGTATCACAGAGATCATATGATAATTGTCTTTCTCTGATTAACTTATTTCGCTTAGTATAATACCCTCTAGTTCCATCTGCATCATTGCAAATGGCAAGATTTCAGGTTTTTGATGGCTACATAGTATTCCATTATATATATATACCACATCTTCTTTATCCATTCATCTGTTGATGGACATCTAGGCTCTTTCCATAGTTTTGTGCCAGATTTTTTTTTTTAAAAAAAAGCTTTACTTCGCATAATACCCTCTAGTTCCATTCACATTATTGCAAATGGTAAGATTTCATTTTTTGATGGCTGAGGATATTCCATTGTGTGTATGTATATATATATATACCACATCTTCTTTATCCATTCTTCTGTCAATGGACATTAGAAAGTATTATGCTAAGAGAAATAAGTCAATCAGAGAAAGAATTGTCTTATGATTTCACTTATATGTGGAACTTAAGAAACAAAATAGAGGATCATAGGGGAAGGGAGGGAAAAATAAAATAAGATGAAATCAGAAAGGGAGACAAACCCTAAGAGATTCTAAACTATAGGAAACAAACTGATTGTTGCTGGAGGAGAGGTGGGTGGGGGGATGTGGTAACGGGGGGATGGACATTAAGGAAGGGATGTAATATAATGAGCACTGGGTCCTATATGCAACTGATGAATCACTAAATTCTACCTCTGAAACTAAGAAATAAAAAAGCTTTACACAAATAATTTTACTTAATTTTCACATCTCTCTGAAGTTCATTCCCACTTTATAGGTGGAAAAGAAAAAAAAAGAAAACCCGAAACTGAAGAAACGACTTGCTCAAGGTCTTATGGCTAATACGCTGGCAAGTCAGGACTGGAATCTGGGTGTAGACTCACAGCCAGTTTTCTAGATCTATCCCTTACCTGAACAAGGTTTAAATTCGGAGGTAGAGACCATGGATGCTGAGAAGGAGTAAGAGTTATCCAGGTCTCGGGCTATTGTTGGCCACTTCTTTTACAGCTCAAATGGTGCATGTTTAATTTAATTTAATTTCAGCATTGCATATAGAAATCTTAAACTCCAGTATCTGTCAGGTCAATATATTGAGTGGAATCCGTTTCATCCAAAGGCAAATGGAAATAGCAGCCGCAACATTGACAAGGCAACAAGCAAGAAAACAAGGGAACTCCTACGGGTGTTTCTGGGGCATGCTGAAGGGGATGCGTGTGCAGGTGGAAAGGGAGAGCAAGGAGCCTATTTTGGGCAAATGCTGGTCCTGGGAATTTCTCTCTTGGTGGGGATCCCTGCACAGACCTCCAGGAACAAACCTTAAAAGAAACTATGGTTCCCTCTCTGGGTGCTCTTCGTCTGACAGGGGTATCAGCGGCGTAGGCTGCTAATAGAAAAATGTACAATCCTGAGCAGGAAATACGCAGCAAGGGTTTGCTCTCATCCGGGCTCAGAAACAGGTCCACGATCAATCAGCAGGGCTAGTCATGTCCCTCTGACAGATTTTACTTACTCAGGTCATTATTGAATTGATCCATTAACTCGTCAAATACCAAGCAGTCTTCAAAGCCCTGAAATAAGAAAGAATGGGGAAAAATAAACTGGAAATAATGAAAGCTTCTGAGTAATTTTGAACAGACTTTCCATTGGCGACTGTGAGTCACAGATGTTTGCCTTCAACCTGAACACAACAATTGCTTAGTCACAGTTGGCATTAAATTATGATTCTAAAAGGCCATCAACTGCATACTTGATGGTTTGTCTCTGCCTAATGCGTACTGATTATAATGATTTGGAATTGGATCAAAATTTTCAATTACTCTTGCAATTTTGAGAGATTCCACTGCTTCTTTAAGAAGCAAGAATAATTACACTGCTCTACCATGAGTATTCGAATCATATTTAAACGGCTCGCGTCTTTAAGCTTCACGTTTAGAGCAATTAATGACGTGATGTAACTCTCATATCAATTCAGTTCCTTGAAGCCAAAGATTAAAGCGAATTTTCAATGTCGCAAAGCCCGCAAAATTAACCCTAATCAGGCCCTACCCTAAATGCAGCAGGGAAGAAGAAAATCAAAAGCTAGGTTTCTTGCTTTCTAGGAATTCAAACTGTAGTTTTAGAGGTAATATAAAAAAATTTAAGGTTAAAAAAACATTTTTCACATCAATTATAGAGATTACATTGGAAGCAAATAAATATACTTGTTATCTATATAGACTATTAATACTATAGGAACTTAGAGACGCAAAATACCATACAGGCTGAGATAATAACACTTTTTTAATCCTTTACTTAATTAGTTCATTTATTCCCCAAGAACTTCTATGCTGTAGGCACTATGGAAAACCCATTTTACAGACAAGAAAGTAAAGGTAAGTTTTAGTTGAGCAAGAATATATTCTAATAAATCCTGGGGCCAGGATTTGAACTAGGCCTTATATTGCCAGATACAGGGCCCTTATCCACTACCCTAAAATTGGTGTGTTCTTAGGTTTTCATAAAGCAAAGTGTTTACCACTACTCTGTGGAAAAATATAAGTGATTAGATTTATGGCCTATTTACACGTGGAATAGATCCCGATCACCAAAACAACAGAAGACTGTGATCATAAAACTATCAGTTACTAAACACAAACAAAATAATTGTCAGTCTAGATAACTATTTTAGGATTTCTTGAAATTAATGTTGCCTGTCTGAGCACTCTCTCTTTTCAGAAATATTTTTTCTAGCCACAACAATAAAACTTCCATGAAAGCAGTAGTATTCAACATCAAATCTATTCAAGAGTCTTATTCAACTCTGTCACTTGTGTTTTCCTTTCCTTTGGAAAGGAAAGGTGGAGAAAACAATAGACAGTTTGGGCTCTTTTTCTTTTTTGAAGCTAACATTTATATATTTATGTATGATCCCTAAAAATTTTTTAAATTAAGCCTTGAATTGCTAACAGTCAAGGTCCCAAATTTCAAGCTATCCATATATGTTCTAACTGCACAGAAAACCGTCGTATGCTTTATTGCTTTCTCCTGTGGGAAATTTCTGGATCAAGCAACCCGACTTGACTCTAGTTGGTGATCAACTAGAGTCCCAACTATCTAAATAACTGGGAGGATCATGGAATTGATTGTTTTCCCAGACATTATGTGGGGACAGTTTTAGGCATGCTTGTTATTTATGCTTTTTTAGTTGAGACGGACTGCCTTGGGGAGAAAGGACTTACCGCATTCATTCCTTGCCCAAAAAAGGGCACAATGGCGTGAGCTGCGTCCCCCATCAGCACACAGTGTGACTTCAGGTGAAAAGAGGAGCACTTCACAGATATCATGGGCTGCGCCGGCAACAGGAAGAAATCCCGTAGCAGGGCTTGCCTTCGGAAGGAAACAATCAGAACGTCAGCACCTGAAGCTGGGTGTTAAATCCTGTGTAATTCTTTCAGAAGTACTGACTTTGTTACCATTGGGTTTTATTGAGAAACAAGACAAAAATGCCAGAAAGTAAACAGGAAAGGGAGAAATGGAACTTTCTTCTAGTTCCTGAAATTCCATTGTTAAAATTACCCGTTTCGTTCTCCATAGTGTTCATCACTATTCCAAGATCTCGAAATACGCCTGCGTTAGGTGTCATGAAATTTTCCTGCAATTTCCAACCGTTCTGGTGTGTTTTAGGTTTTAAAGTTTTTTTTTTTTAAAGATTTTATTTATTTATTTTGAGAGACAGAGAAAGTGAGAGAGAGCATGAGAGGAGAGGTTAGAGGCAGAAGCAGACTCCCCGTGGAGCTGGGAGCCCGATGTGGGACTCGATCCCGGAACTCAAGGATCATGACCTGAGCCGGAGGCAGTTGCTCAACCAACTGAGCCACCCAGGCGCCCTGGTGTGTTTTGGGTTTTAATGGAAAAACTGAGAACGTTGTGCGTCGGATGAAAGCCACACAAACCAAAACTAAAAAGAACGTGACTTTGCGTAGATTTGGAAGCTAGTGGATGCCAGGCACCTACAGAAGTTTCGTGGCAGCTGTACGTAGGGAAACAGTACGTACCCTCATGAATTTTAAGTCTGGCTGGAGAGGCAAGAAATAACCACAAAACATAAGGGGTAAATTGTGGGGTGCAGAGGTTTTTTAACATCAGAGAAAGAGAGATCAGGGCACACTGATCTGCGGAAATCGACCTCGTCCAAGAGACCGGCTGTGGGCTGGCAATGCGCCACCCCGTTTATAGAGTGAGTGCATGTCGCCGTCACAAGTGCCCCCCCAGAGGTACATATCCCGCTGCCCATTGTAAAGACATGAAAACACTGCTGGAGGTGGAGAGGGAGCTGGATTCCACGGAGGGACAATGGGGGCAGAGGGACTTAGTGAGACCCAATGACAAGCCCCTGGGGAGGGTGGCGTTGACAGGGGGCAGACGGGTCACGGGTCATAAACCAGACAGCCAACGAGCTAGCTACAAGTTGGGGGGCTCTGTATGTGCCAGGCCCTGTGTTGAATGATCTATAGGCAGGAACTCATCCAATCCTCCCAGCCCGTTGGGGCGGGTTCTGCTATGTACCACCCTGTTCCTGCGAGGGCCCTGCGAGCTCGGAAAGCGAACCCAGCTAGGAAGGGAGGACCCACACTTGCACCTGCTGGGCCTTGGACCTGTGCGTCCACCAGCAGAGGGAAGCACAGCCCCGCTCTGCAGCAAGGCAACCTCAAAGGGCCTGGGAGCCCGCACGGGAGGCAGAAAGGCCTGGGGACATGGGTGAGTTGTTTTTCCCAGGGAAACTGGCCCTGGCTTGGGGTTTTTAGAATCCTTGCGCACAGCACAACATCCGCTTTGGACTTTTTCTCTAAGGGAGGCTCCTCCCTGTCCAAGACCGGTCACATTGGATCAAAACAGAAGCAAGGTGCTTTGCCTTTATTTGAATTTTGAATAACTCAGACCAGTGGGGAGAAAGGCATACTTGCACATCTTGAAACTTACTCTCCGATCAGAGGGATGGAATCTGGAAAGTACTTCTGGAAGAAATCCAGCACATCACTCCCGGTGACAAGTTTTTCAAACTCTTCAAAGGGCATGAACAAAGTACACGTGAAAGATTTGTTCTGTGAGAAGAAGAGGAAGCGTGTGAGAGAATGTAGTCTCGGGTTCTTGCCGTGGCCGAGGGGTACCTGGCAGAAACGTCCAGGTCCGGGAAACACAGCTTGGCTTTCTCACTCTCAAAGAGAAGCCCCACTGAGTCCCACGTGCCCCCCAGCTTCTCCCTTACTAGAATTTCTACATGGTAAACCTCAGCCATTTCACCAAGCAAATGCTACCCTCCTTAGATTACTAATCGCAGGGACGCCTCGGTGGCTCAGTGGGTTAAAGCCTCTGCCTTCGGCTCAGGTCATGGTCTCAGGGTCCTGGGATCGAGCCCCGCATCGGGCTCTCTGCTCAGTGGGGAGCCTGCTTCCTCCCCTCTCTCTCTGCCTGCCTCTCTGCCTACTGGTGATCTCCTCTCTCTCTGTCAAATAAATGAATAAAATTTAAAAAAAAAAGATTACTAATCGCAAACACTATGCTCCTTGGATAAATAATCAGCTGGTTGGATTGAATTTAGCCTCGCTTTTCCTGTCTCTTGTTCCTCATCAGATACCATTAAGAGGCACAGGACCCCAGCACTGCTGCCAAGGGACAGAAGAAGAGCAACTAGAGGAGTACATAGTTAGATCTAGAGAGCAAGAAAATTCTCTTGGGTCTAATGCAAGAACAGCATGCCCCTTTTTGACAATCTATATTCCAATGTCCCAGACACATTCCGAAGTCACAGACTGGAAAGACTGTCTGGTGTAGAACCTGAATCTCTTTGGCTTCATCTGAAGGCCATTAGAGGATAGGCCCCACCACACAGAAACTGCCACTTGTCACTTACATGTGTCCCATCTCCTTTCCACTATGAATAATTGGAATTCCTTCCGGTTTCTCCTCGGGAACCCCAAAGTTTCAATGATGTCACCACTGAACGGACTAAGCAATGACGTCAGGTATGCACGTGCTAAGTGCGAATGTAAGTGGGCGTACACACAAAATACAAAGTCATGAAAAACTTCGGTGACAGATGCACAATTACACTGATAAACTCTGTATTACCACGTTAGGAAGCGCAATCATCATAAAGGTATTTCGAGGCCAAATATGCAGATAATTCGGTTCCATGGCGTACTGTAGGGGGAAGAAATTATAGATGTGTTGGATTAGTGCTCTAAAGCAATGTATCTAGAAAGCTGACTCTGCTTGCGTTATGATTGTTTCCATAGCGATTCAGAGAGTATCATACACTTGGTGATATGCACACCTACTGTTATTTAAAGTAGAAATTGTCTTCAAAATGCCTTCTGTCCTGTCTTTAGAAATTCACAACTTAGTGGGTTCTCGATACCTGCCAAAATTCAATCACACGCACACAGACACCCCCCAACATGTATATACATACACATGTAAACCCTATGTGTGTATGTCCATATATATGTGCGTGTGTGATATTTTTATACTTTATTTTTCACCCTACTTGGGGACTTATTTGTATGAAAAGAAAGGACCTAAGCTTGAATTTCATGGGCAAAATAAAATTTTACCAACAAGCCTCTTAGCCCTTGCTTCTTACAACATAAATAATAGAAGGAAGCCTTCTCTTTTTAGTGACCCCACGACAACCCAATAGTGGCCTGAGTGAGTATTGATTGCTTGGGCAGATCAACTAACCCGAAGACCCAACCAAACCTAATCCTGGAGGTTCCCAGGGGTGCTACACATAAGAACACATAATCAGTTTCCAACCATTTCAAGTACATATTACTTTACACTATGACAACCAGAATATTATTTTGATGTTCATGCATATGTCATGACTCTAGAAAATAATCCTTTAAAATTTCAGCTTCTTTTTTATCAAGTCATGCTCTCAATAGATATCTTTATCCAAGAGCAGTCCCCAGGTCAGGTTCCAATAGTCCCCATTGGGCCCTCACCACAAGTCTCTCCAAATACGAAATGTGAGCTAAACAGGTGCTCGCTACGCAAAAGTAGCTTCAAGATGAGCCTCCCACCCAATTCTCCAAGCATATGGGAGTCCTCCATATGGGAGGACTTTCCCCCCCATATGGGAGTTTCCTAGGATGGTTTTGGGGCCACGTTAAATACTCCTAGGTCTGAATCCCACTGCTATGTCAAAACAGCGTTCTTCTTTAAGAGCAGAGACTTTTTATAAACCACTAGTCATCACTATTAAATATGAACACCTAGAAAAAGTAAATGGCAATCTTAAATCTATGTTAGGAGGCATGAGTCCACTCAAGTCTGGGGCAATTTTTTTCAACAGAATCCTAAAATCCTATAACCCAGAATTATCAGATCCTGGGCCATGAGACCAAGGCTCACCTGAAAACCATAAAATTAGCACTTCAGAGTTACTAAATGTTTTTGTGACCGGGAGAAAGAAACAGACAATGATTTAATGTTAAAATATTGATTTGACTCTCTGATACAGTTTGGTACATACCTGGTATGTTAATAGCACCATCACAAATTTGACTAGCTATTTTATAGACGTCTAAATTTCAAACAGGAGAAATTGCATCTGTACCTTAAAAGCAGATATTATCTATGCAAATCAAATTTTAACAAATGCTATTTACTTATATTTACCTATAAGCCAAGAAGATCCTCCTGACTGTTTTGTTGGTATTTTCATTTCCCTTAATAAGTTCCCACATTTATTTGCTTCTGACAATATAAATATACTGAGGCTGTACTTGCCTCAGGCCAAATAGGGTTGAACTGGGGAACCAGGAAATGAGAAAACTGCAATGGAAAACTCTTTGTAATGACTTGCTATTCGCTTGATTTAATGACTATTATTGGATACAATCATGAGTTCTGGATTATCGGTATACAGATTCTAAACCCATTTTTTTTCTCCCAAGCAAAAATAGAAAAATGACATGAATGTGTCAAATTCCCTGTACATTTTCAGTAGGGGTACTGGTGATGCCTCTTCTTTCCTGTCCACTCAGAAAAACGTATCTTGAAGACAAGGGAGAGAAGTGATATTATTAAAGGGATATTTACACACCCGACCTATTATGCCTTACGAAGGACTATGACAGACCTCAGAATGCATCCACATGTGCCGCCAAGAACAAGTGCACTAGATTCTGTGTCTTCCCTAGTCCGAGGGTGGGGGAGGGCTGTGGGAAGGAGCCAAAGAAGGGTAAGGACTTACGTCCCCGTTCCTGGGCGGGATCGTGAGCTCCATGTACCCATGAGGAATGTACAGCTGACTGTAATCAAAGCGGGGTTTCTTCATGAAGTGACTTCGGACCGTGGAATAGGCACCATCACATCCTACGATGAGGTCATAAGTGATATCTATGGGAACTTCATCAGATCTGAAAAATAAAACGTACCATTAAAAGGAACAGTCTAGTGGTAAGAATGGTGCCATTCGTCTACTTGGGTATAAAAAGTAGCCACTCGGGGGGGCTACTGCCGTGTTGTACGTATCTGACTTGGAGCTTGGAGTCGATAGCTCTAGAATGAAGCTGCCAGCCCTCGTCCTGAGGAACGTGTAGGTCATGAAAATGAGAAGAGCACCACTGGACTCATCATTAGGGCCAGGCCGGGCCACGGAAGTGTGACTGAAGCTGTCTGCGCCAAGAGAGGGCATCTTGAGAAGAAGGCAGAGTGAGGGAAGGAACAGACCACCGTGTAGATGTGCCCAGGACTTGCTGAGAGCAGTGTGTTTAACTCGAGTGGAGGGTATGGGAAGATAAGCTCAGGGAAGGAATGTGATGTGGGGAAGGAAAAGAGGGAGGAGAAGAAAATTTTGAATGTTAAGACAAAGGGCTTAAATACCTTCTTCTGGTGAGAAAAAATAACTTCTTCCATTGGGGGGGATTATGTATGAAGAGTGGTGATTTAGGAAAACTCATCCGGCACTGGATGGATTGAACTGGAGGCCGAATGCAGGAGGGAGGGGACACAGGGAGGACAATGTGAGTGTAGCAGCCTGCGTGTGCAAACGGGAGAACCCAGGGACCACAGTGCTCAGGAGAGAGATACAGGCACTGAAGCCATCAGGCAGTAAGAAAGACCGGGCAGGGGTCATAGATTCAATGGGAAGAAACAGGAAAGAGAGTACACCAAGAATGGTGATCGCACTTAGGGAAGTCAGGAATGTACATGCTTGGAGACAAATAGATGGGTAAGTTTTGTTTTGTTTTAAAAGATTTTGTTTATTTCTATGCCAGAGAGAGAACACAGGCAGGGGGAGTGGGAGAGGGAGAAGCAGGCTTCCCGCTGAGCAGGGAGCAGACGCAGGGCTTGATCCCAGCACCCCGAGACCATGGCCTGAGTCAAAGGCAGACGCTTAACCACTGAGCCACGCAGGCACCCCAAGCTGGTTAAGTTTTAAGATGCATTTGAGATCATGGCAAGAGGTACCTATGAAGATGTCGAACAGGAAAACAGCATGGATTAGGGTTGAAGTAAGGACTGAGAATGATGAGAATGAAGACAGAGGCACGGACGAGAGAGGCTTCTCGTTTCAGCGAAGTGAACTTACAAGTGGTGGATTGGTGAACAGGCTGGGAATCCGTGACACAAAGCAAGAATGGGACACGGGGCAAGGAACTTCAGAGGAAACGGAGGCAGCCAAGGAGAGGCAGATAAATCGTTTCCAGGAAGAGGAGAGGAAACGCAGGACAGCGGAGGGTCATCTGTTTCAAGGGCGGAGAGCGTCGGAAGAAGGGGGGCCGCCCGTGTGGACGGTGGCCGGTCGCCGAATCGGCCCAAGAATCAAGAAGAATCGCCAGTGTTGGTGTTCAGAAGGCAGCCCAGGCTGGGTTTCGATCTGATTCTTTGAATCCCTTTGCGTAATCATTTACCTCTACCAGAGAAGCCAGAGAACAAAGGGTGAAGACCCAGGTCGGGGCGCCAACCCTTCACCTCCGGAGTCAGCAGGCCCCCCCTTACCCGAGCACCGTGATCACTCCCTCCTCGGGATTACACTTCAGCAGCCTGTGGCCAAAGTGCACCTTCGCATTGGGGTATTTCTCAACGGCTGAGGAGACAAAGAAGAAAACCAAATAGGAATGAAATTCCAATTCTCGTTTCACTTAACCAAATTGAAATAGTCATCGTTTTCTGAGAACAGTAGGATAGAGATGTTTATTCTCGAGAATGGAAAAATGAATTAGTTAAAATGGTCTTTTGACAGCTCTTTGGTGAATGTTCCAGGATAATCTGGTAGTAAAAGTGATGAATACAAATCAACTATCCTCATCCTAAAAAAAAAAAAAAAAAAAAAAAATCCAAGCAATTCCATTATGCAAATTTTTACATTGCTCTGATTGTTCTTACCCTGGAAAAGAAAGAGGCAGCACATATTTTAAAAGTTGCCTCTGACTTAAGACTTTATCTGTGATTACAAATACTCAGCTAGGGGCGCCTGGGTGGCTCAGTCGGTTAAGTGTCTGCCTTTGGCTCAGGTCATGATCCCAGGGTCCTGGGATCGAGCCCCATATCGGGCTCTCTGCTCAGCAGGGAGCCTGCTTCCCCCTCTCTCTCTGCCTGCCTCTCTGCCTACTTGTGATCTCTCTCTCTCTCTCTCTCTGTCAAATAAATAAATAAAATCTTTAAAAAGAAATAACTGCTCTCATTAAAAAAAGAAAGAAAGAAATACTCAGCTAAACTCCCTTTCTCAAGCTATGCCTGATTCCTTTTCTCTTTTCAGTAAGTCTCTGGACTTTGGAGTCATGTTGTCACAAATATAGATTTTTTTTAAAGATTTTATTTATTTATGACAGAGAGAGATAGCAAGAGAGGGAACACAAGCAAGGGGAGCTAGAGAGGGAGAAGCAGGCTCCCCACTGAGCAGGGAGCCTGATATGGGGCTCGATCCCAGGGCCCTGGGATCATGACCTGAGCCAAAGGCAGGTGCTTAATGATTGAGCCCCACAAATATAGATTTGACTTATATATATATATATATGACTGATGCTTAATGCTTAATGACTTAATGACCGAGCCCCACAAATATAGATTTTTGATACTAATTCTTTTTGTAATCAAATATCGGAACACTTAGGGAGAAAAAAATGAGTAAAAAGATTTAAAATTTATCAATAAATAGAATTGAATTATTTTGGTGCTTTTTAAATTTTGCCTGCTAGCAATCTATAGAAAGTAGTGAATTCATTCTATTCTTGTCATAACAGTAAAATATTATTTTTGTCCCTATTAATTCTCATGGTTAGGAGGTCTATAATTTTGGACTACTGTTGTTAAATCTATACATCCTATCTATTTATCTATGTTTAAGAAATCTTTTGGAAGGGGCCCCTGGGTGGCGCAGTTGGTTGAGCGACTGCCTTCGGCTCAGGTCATGATCCCAGAGTCCCGGGATCGAGTCCCACATCGGGCTCCCAGCTCCATGGGGAGTCCGCTTCTCACTCTGACCTTCTCCCTTCTCATGCTCTGTCTCACTCTCTCTTTCCTAATAAATAAATAAATAAATAAAATCTTTAAAAAAAAAAAAGAAATCTTTTGGAAAATAACATCGGAGAAATCGGAGTTTATTGGAACCATGATGGATATCTTTTATAAACACAAAATGTCTTTGTGGAATCAAGCTTTTAAAAAATTAAATTAAATTAAATTTTTTGGGGGGAGGGGGCACCTGGTGGCTCAGTCAGTTAAGTGTCTGCTTTTGGCTCAGGTCTTGCTCCCAGGATCCTGGGATGGAGCCCGATGTTGGGCTCTCTGCTCATCAGGGAGCCTGCTTCTCTCTCTGCCTGCTGTCCCTTCCCCTGTTTGTGCTCTCTCTCCCTCTCTCTCTCTCTGTCAAATAAATAAAATATAAATAAATAAATAAATATATATATTTGTTATTTAAATGTATACTAAAACATTCCAAGGAATTTTCCACAGAACATTAGTCCTGGAATATGCTTCCTAATAAAAACCATTTTGTGGTCAAAGCCATTAGCAAGATGCTAGCACTCTGACCCCCCGAGCTGTGCGGTCCTGGTCCTCAGCCACATGTGGCACGTCTGATTGGAGATTTGTTGCACACATTGGGTTTTAGCAACTCAGTACCAAAAAAAAAAAAAAGTCTCATGAATAACTGTATTCTGTTGATTACACATTGAAATGATAATACTTTGGATATATGAGGTTAAAATAGATTGTTAAACTTAAGTTCACCTGTTTCTTTTTCGGTTATTAAATGTGGTTACTATAAAAGTTCAAATTACACATGTGGCTGCCATCTGTGGCCAGGTCCTAGACAGCGCTGCTCTAGAAAGATCCACAATGCTGACCATCAGAATAAAGGCCCTGAGAAAGACTGTAAGAAAATCTACACAACTTGTTTCATGCAGGACTTCCCACACTTTCTTGACCACATGCCTTTTCCTGCTGGCTTTGCTCAACAATTATTAACATATCCCCCCCCTCCCCCGTCCCCAGCCTCCAAACAGTGAACCATGAAAGGATCCTGCATGGAGTGCAGGGCAATGAATTCGTGCCTGAGTCTTTGGGGGGGGTGGGGGGTTGCGGGAGCTTTTCTGTCAGGAGCGAGTGTTTGTGCAAAGGGAATGAAAGTTGTATGAAAGAATTTATATGCCAAATGACGCTTAGGAGCCATGAGAGTCCCTGTTCATTCCAGTCATGTATTTGTGGCATTTATGAAATTACACAGCATGCAGCACATTCCTAAGGAAAACCAGGTCTGGGAGCTTCTGGTCTGTCCACCAAGGTCAGCTCTTCCCGGGGTTGTCGCTCCCACTGTCAGCGGATGTCTCATGGGTAACACGGGAGGCACTGACTCTAGCGGATAAGGGCATGGACTTTGGAGTAAGGGTTCGAGCTCCAGCCCAGACCCTAGCACTTATTAACTGTGTGGGCTGCGGGGAGGGGGGGGGGGCTCTGGAAGCCTCCTTCACCACCTGTAAAACTGAGGGAAAAGAGTTCCTTCCTCACAGAGCTGTTGGGAAGGTTCTGTAAATCAATGCATGTAGAGCACTTAACATACTTCCTGGGGCCTCAGTGAATGTTTTGCTCTCCTTTTTATCTTAATAAATTCAGAGGATGCTCTAAAGAGATCCTCTTAGGTCTGCTATGGGCTACTTTTTGAAAAAGCTGTTTGGGGATTCTGGAGAGCAACGTGAGTATATCTAGCAACCTACCCCTCGCCCCCAACATCTACCCATCCAAAGGACATTCTTGCAAATATAAGTAAAGAAGTGGAATTGAGACGAAGCCCTATTTCTGGAGTGAGCTTCGCAGAGGACTTCTGCCCGTCCAAATCAATGCAACGGAAACGCTGCAGACTCCCGCTGGGTAGGGGGCTGTGGAGAAACAGAAACCACGTAGAATCTCTGCTCTCCAAAACCAAGAGGCTGCCCAACTGCAAGGAGGCATTGACTTAAAAGATGGCAGAATTACTCAAGGGTCATGCTCTGAGGGGAATGGACCTGATTAGCATAAACGCTGATGAGGACAAAAAAACGGTTGACGATCAAGGGCTACCTGGCAGGTCACGGGACGGACTATCCAAGCTACACATTTAATTTGCAGTCCAGAGGCTTTTCCAGGAATGTGTTGGTCTGTAACACGTTGAAGTCTTCAGGGCGTATTTCACAACTTCCTCTTTTTTTTCAGCCTCCTACACCCTCTGTCTCCTTGGTCTCCTACAAATAAATACCTTGCGCCGCCACCCTATGCACTGCCCCCCCCCCCCCAGCTCCAGCTCGGGCTACCGCCCTGTTGATGCGCCCACGGATTATCGGGATACTCTATAAAGACCACCGCCCGCTTCAGCCTCCAACTACTGCTTTTCATCTTTCTGTAGCGGGGGGCTGACTGTGCCACTTGGCAAGTCTTTCCAGGGTATCTGCTGTTCCTCTGGTCCCTGAGGTCTTCAGGGAGTGAGCACTCATTCATTGCAGTGCTGAGAAGACGACAGGAATTTAATGCATGATGAACGAACGATTTCTATTTAGATCAGCCATAAGATGAGAGAGAGAGAGGGACGCCGTTGGATACAGCACTACTGTTTTTCAAGAAGGACTTTGGATTGTACATAGCCTGCGCTAATTAACTCGGAATAACCCAGGAAAAGGAATCACAAGCAAATCCCAGTAAATCATATGAAAAGGTTAATTAGGCTCATGTACTTTACTGAAATGACAATTGCTGAATAAAGTGTTGGACTTACCAGTCAATAGGTCCTTGTTTAGATTTGCTCTGCTTATAGAAAGAATATACTGCAAGAAAAATACAGTAGATACTGTTTGCTTCTGGAGAACAGGCAAGTACATCTCATGTTATTCACTCAGTAATAGGAAACACCTAACAGAAGGTTGCAAGCTTAGTTTTATAGCCATTTAGCTAAGTAGCCTGAAAAAAAAATAAACACTTTGACCAAATAAGTACAATACAATGTTCAAGTTTAAACTTAGACTTTTCAGGTTTGATACCACAAAAACCATAACGCTCATCTTATAGCAAAAAATGTCATTTTCACTAAGATAGTTTTGTTTTAACAACATCTCATAAATCTCCTATTTTCATCTTGGGGCTCCAAATCGAGTTGTTAGAAAAACTTCAGTAATGACAGCATCACTAGAATAAACATACTATTTCCTAAAGAGACTACTTTTTTGTTTGTTTGTTTGTTTTTTAAGATTTTATTTATTTATTTGACAGAGAGAGAGATCACAAGCAGGCAGAGAGGCAGGGAGAGGGAAGCAGGCTCCCTGCTGAGCAGGCTCCATCCCAGGACCCTGAGATCATGACCTGAGCTGAAGGCAGAGGCTTTAACCCACTGAGCTACCCAGGCACCCCTTTGTTTTGTTTTTAAAGATTGTTTTATTGATTTGAGAGAGAGCGAGGGAATGAGTGAGAAAGAAAGCATGAGCTGGAGGGGAGGGGCAGAGGAGGGAGGGAGAAGCAGGCTCTCCGCTGAGCCGGGAGCAAGGATGAGGATCCCAGGACCCAGGGATCATGACCTGAACTGAAGGCAGTTGCTTAACCAACTGAGCCACCCAGGCGCCCCTAAGGAGACTACTTTGAAGGCACTCAACGTGAAAGGAGGGGAGAGGGGAAGTACTGGTAGAAGTAGGATCAGCCCTCCCTGGGACACATGTTCGTTTTTTCTGACTTTATGGGACAATTAGCAGGGCTGACAGTTCCTTGAGGCACAGAGGGAACAACGCCCAGGGCCCACATACCTTTAGGGGCCCGTGAAAATGTTTTAATTTTGGTTGATACTAAGATCAGAAGAAAAAAATATAATGAATATATGAGAATGAATCCCACCTGGATTAATCTTTATGCCAATGAACTCATAAAATCTAATTTTTAATGTTTATTGTTTCAGAGAGGGATGGACCCACAAAAACAAAAGTGCCCATCCAGAGCCCACAAAAGTCGTAATGGAGACTTGCAATGCAGAGTGAGTCTGGTCTTTAAAAATTTAAAGCCTATGTCTCCCAAATTTAGAAACATCACATCATTTAATGCAAATACGCTAATTTATAAATCTTCAGCTCATCCAAAAGTAGACATTTAATATTAACAGCTAAATCTAGAGTTGGTATAAAAATAACTCGGTCATGCTACAAAGACAGTGAGTGAGGACACAACTTCTTGTGTCTTTGCTATAAATGAAAACTAACAGGACTTGTTTATTCTTTGCCTCTTTGTTCTGGTTTCCACTCTTCTGTATCATTAATCCCCTCATTTGAATAACAAGTGCGGTTACTGCTGAGAGTCTGTCAGGAAACATTTAAATTAGGAAGGCTCCTTTACGTGGAGGAAATAGTCTTTCCATCTCAGTCTCAGAGAGACTTGGTTGACACCTACATCATCTTGGAACCAATATGCACACCTGTCCCGTTCAGAGAGCCCCTGTCCATTCCCCCTGGGGTCCTGGGGCAGCCTTGTGTCAAAAGCAAAAGTTAGAGCCTCCCCCATCAAGTCTCACTTCTCCAATCCCTCTTCTAAAAGGTTGATCTTATGAAGGAAAAACATGAGTGAGAACAGACAAGTCTTCAAGATACAAACAAATCAAAGCAACGTGCTGTTCTCCTCGAACTTAGGCAATTGTCTCTCAATAAAACTGGGGGGGGGAAAACCCTGATCTCAGAGGAAGACTACAAAGAAACGATTCTCATATCCCAGCTCCAGATTGCCGATCAGGATAGCTTTATCGAACTTATTTAATTTATCGAAACCAAAACAGGAACAGAAAGAACGCTGGTCACCTTCTGGCAGCCATTTGTTTCAAGTAACTGCTGAAATAGCGACAATTGAATCTATTTTATGAGTCGTTATTCAACTGTCCTTCCTCATCAGAGTGCATTTTGTACAGGTCTGAGTATTCTTCCTAGCCATGTAGTGGAGTAATTATAAATGCACGGACCGTTATTAATCCAACACTGAAACCTATTGCTGTTGCTGCTTAGTGATTCGATTGTATTCGACAGACTAAATTGTTTCAAATGAACCTTCACCAAGGTCCTTAATAAAATTAAACAGTAATTCCAAAAAAAAAAAAAAAAGCAAAGAACAAATAAGTGAGGAAGGATAAAGTGGCCCCGGTAATCAAAAACATTATTAATAAAACCCAGAGGAAGTTGGAGACTCTCCTCGGGAGATTTGTACAATGTAGTTGCCGTAGACTTTTTCAAGTATGTTAGAAAAACATGTTTCCACTCTACATCCTGAAAGCCTGCAAATGGGGATGTTTTCTAGTAAGGGGGTACTATTTGTATATTTGGGGCATAGGCGGTTAGGGGCGAGACTTGGGGGGCTAGGGTGGATGGGGGGTGGGTGACATTGGTGAAGGGGATTAAGGGTACACTTATGGTGATCAACACCTAGCAATACAGGGAATTGTTGGATCACTGTATTGTACACCTGAAACTGATATAATGCCATACATTAACTATACTGGAACTGAACAAAATAAGAAAAATATATTTTTCTGCATTGTTAAAAAAATTGGGGAGCTCTGACCTGCTCTGTATATCAGGGAATATTTAGTTCCCAGGGCAATTGGGGAGGGACACGGCAGGAACCAGTAAGACTCAAAGAGTCTGGACCTGGCCAGGGAGAAAGGGCAGAGAAAACAGGCGGAGGAGGGAGGCTCAGAGAAGGGGGGAGGCCAATAGAAGGTGTGCTCCCTGACGATTTGCAGAAATCCTGGGGTCACGGGAGGGCTTTGCACTTCCACAGGCTGCGGAATTGAGCGATTCAAAACAATTTTATGGTGTTCTTAAAGGAAGCCCCGTGTTCGACCCCGTTATAAAAGTCACAATGCACATCAGAGAAAGAGAGGTGGCCGCAAATTTAGCATTAAGTGAGTTCTTAAGAATTGAACATGGCAGGATAGGTGGGCAAGCGATCCTTTCCTGCCTCTTCTAATGTATTGAAGGCCCCAAATGGGAACTCCCACCAACACCTTCACCCTCTTGGGCGTCGGTGGAGAGGAAGCTGCCCCATCCCACCTCCCTTGGCGCTGGGGGTAAGGAAGCCAGTTTCAGGCTCAAGTCCAAGCAACTCTGCTCATCTAAGCCTGTCTTCCTCCTCGGTCTACTCACACTTCACTGGCTCGATCTCTCGGGGGCTAAGAGGGATGATGTCGGAATTGATCCCCTTGGCTAATTCCCTGTGAATCCCAGACAAAGGTGGGATGATTACTACGGTCATTCTCAATTTAGCAAAAGCAAAAGTGCGACCCATCAAGCCCACCCAGCATGCCTCCCGCGCTGTGTCTCGTGCCGCGTGAGGCCACTTGCCTTGCGTCTCCCTTGATGTCGACCTTGTGTGCCCACTCAGCCTGTTTCTTCATCAGTGAAGTAAGGTGGTTGGATTGCAAGAGCCCAAGGTCGCCGATCGCTCTAAGATTCTGTTACACCGAAGTGCATTATACGTTTTCTTATCCAATGCACACTTGGTACATAAAAATTTCCTTTTTTTTCCTTTAATTTTGGTCTCACCCAACTCCCCTCCACAGATGGATCCTCATTCAGTTGGGAAAAACGCTATTTTGGCGCCGATTTAATATTTAAACAAAATAACCGTCTCCAAACTCACTTTCTCTGTGAAGTCTCTGAAAACTAAAGCTACCTCTTCTCTGAACCATCCAGCTGAGCGTCCAGAAGCGCTCTTTCCACAAGGACTTGAATCCCGGCTGTCCTCACGAGGTTGCAAGCTCCTCTCCTTGGCCTTGGCAAGTAGCACGAACACAGGGCGTGGTGCACGAGAGGACAGTTGTTTACAGAAAGGTAATTCTGTAATACACTTATTGTTAATATGTCCAGCTTACACTTGCCCTGCGTGTGTAAATCTTGTGTTTCTTTCCTAGAGCACCAAGCCCAGGTTGGGGCCGATGAAACAGGACATATTAATTATCCAAAGATGCTTATCTCCCTCAGGATGGGCAATAGATTTGCTTCTGCTTCCTTCTCCTGCCTGGCTCCTGCATTAAGCCTGCATAAACCTATGTTTTTATAATGCCAAAATCAGTGGGTTATTATTTTAGAAAGTCTCTAAATAGAAAATTTGATCCTTCCCCACCACTTCCCCCCCATCCCCCCAGGCGCTTAGTTGTTAGAGTGTTTTCCTTTGCAACCACTTTGTAAACGAAGCTTTCCGCTAGTAAAATGCACACGATGTAACATTTACCATCTTAACTCTTTTTGAGTGTACCATCCAGTGGCACTCGGCATGTTCAGTGGCTGTGTGACCGTCGGTACCTCCATCCACAGAATGCCCTATCTTACACATCTGAAACTCTCTTTCCATTAAGCAATTGCTCCCCATTTCTCCCTCCTCCAGGCCCTGGCAACTACCATGCATCTACCTACTCTAGACCCCTCCCATAGATGTGATGGTATTTATACTTCTGTGGCTGGCTCATTTCACTTAGCATAAAGTCCTCCAGTTTCAATTATGTTGTAGCTGGTGTCAGAATTTCCTCTTTTTTCCTTTTTTTTTTTTTTTTTTAAGGCTGAATTGTATTCCAATGCATGTCGTATAGAAAACCCTCCCCCTTCTCCTCTCGGGAGTGTCTTCGTTACTCTCACCTACTACCATGTGCACGACCTCTGACACCAGATGGGGGGCAGATTGGATGGGGGGGGCCTCCACCAAGCAATATCTCAGTGACACAAGCCGGCTGTGCCACAATTGGTTGTGACACCATCTGCCTGGAGATAGCCTCAGATCCCAGATTAAGGGCTCAGTCCCATGAGATTGCCCCCCTTCCCCCCGCCACACACACACCAAAGGCCAATGGCAATGTAGCTTAGACCTGAGCTTCTAACTGGTTGACTATAAGTCAGAGGTTCCCATGACCCCCTCTTTAGGTTGAAAGAACTTTCTAGAGCATCTCACAGAACTCGGAAAAACAGTTGATTTACTGTTTATCAGTTTATTAGAAAAGGGTATGTTCAAGGGTGCAGATGAGTATCTAGGTGGAAAGATGTATAGGGCAAGGGATGTCTTTGCCCTTTATGGGGGGGCTACTCCTCCACCGGCACCTCTGTGTGTTCGTGAACCTAGAAGCTCTCTGAACCTCATACTTGGGGGATTTTTGTGGAGACTCCATCACAGGGATGTGATGGATCATTAACTCTGCTCCCAGCCCCTCTCCCCTCTCCAAGGAAAATTCTAAGCTTCTGATTATGTCTTGGTCTTTCTGGTGGCCACTCCCCAGCCAGGAGCCCACTAACAGTTACCGCATTAGAACAAAAGATATTCTTATCACCCAGGAAATTCCAAGGGATTTAGGAGCTCTGTGGTAGGAACCACAGTCAAAGACCAAATATTAGGACAAAAGATCTCCTAGTGCTTTTATCCTTCAGGAAACTACAAGAGTTTTATGAGTTCTGTGCCAGGAACCAGGGGCAGAGACCAGTATCTACTTTCTTTTAGCTTACATATGTGTACACCCCATTTTGTTTATACCCATCCATCCCTTGATGGACATTTGGGTCACTTTTGCTTTTTGACTGTTGTGAATAATGTTGCTATGATCATGAGGGTTCAAACATTTCCTCAAGTCCCTGCCTCCAGTTCTGTTGGATATACACCCAGAAGGGGAATTCCTGGATTTGGAAATCCTATTTTTAATTTTTGGAGGAACCACTAGACTTTTCCATAATGACCGCACCATTGTACATTCCTATCAACAGTGCACAGGTGTTGCAATTTCTCCACATCTTTCCCAACACTATTTTCTGTTTCTCTATTTTCTTTTCTTTTTTAAAGATTTTATTTATTTATTTGACAGAGAGAGAGAGAGAGAGAGCACAAGTTGGCAGAGAGGCAGGCAAAGGGGGGGGAAGCAGGCTCCCCACTGAGCAGAGAGCCCGATGCGGGGCTCGATCCCAGGACCCTGAGATCATGACCTGAGCCGAAGGCAGAGGCTTTAACCCACTGAGCCACCCAGGCGCCCCTGTTTCTCTATTTTCTGAGAGTAGCCTCCTAACAGGTGTGAGGTGCTTCAAGCCCCCCCCGCCTTGACCTTGTTCTCATCAGCACCTGTGCTTTGTCTCTTGCCACCCAACATGTGGCCCAGGGACCAGCAGCACAGGCACCTCTGCATGTGTTTGGGATGTCTGATCTCAGCCTTCCTCCTGGCCCTACAGAATCAGACTCTGCATTCGAACAAGTTCCCAGCAGAATCAGAGACCTGCTGATCCACCTGCAATGGGAGCCCTGTGGGAGTGCAGACACTCAAAGAATATAAACCTCACTTGGGTTCTGCACTTAATAAAACAAAGCCTTATTGGAAAAGCAAGTTGGGTTTTTCTCTGGTCGAGAGGCATTTGGTACGTGCATTCTCTCTCGAAGAAACAATATTAGATAAAACTGCATACTTTCCCCAACTCTGTGTGTTACTATGTAAAGATAAGAAGAACACAAAGCCAGATAATGGATTTTCTTTTGTCAACTACCCCACCATCTGGCCTCTGTTGTTGTAGAAATTATACAGCCCTGAAAACATTTCTGGTTCATTCTATAAATTCCATTATAACTAAATTTGGGGCAAGAGAGTCATTTTGGGGAAAACCCTCTAGAGTTGTTCTTGCATCTTGTGCCCGGCCATAAATACATGGTAATCTTCTCTATGTAGTTGAAAGGAGATGGGAGAGAAAGGGGTCCCAGGCCACCATGACTGATGCATATAGGCAAAAAAGAGCCTAATAGAACATAAGAACATAACTAACTCCTATTGAATGGTTATTGGAAACTGGGCCCTATTTTAAGGGTCGCCTATCAATTAACTTGTTAACTAGTATATGTTTCTGAATGGTAGACTGACACAGACAACGTCAAAGACAGGTCTAGAGAAGAAAGGAAGGACCAATAAGCAAGTGTCAAGTTCCAGACATTAGACTCAACCGTAAGCAAACACTATCCTCAGGGTAAACTGACCTGCGACTTCGTCCCATAGGGAAGTGGAGACTTTTTCCCCGAAAGCGAGTGAATCATTCTTGCTCTCATGGGAATGCCTTGGGATATAACCTGAAATAAAACCAGAAACATCAATTTCAATGACCACAGCGTGCCATCATGCAAATCGGACAGATGCCCATCTTAAAATGTGAGTTTTCAGATATTTTCCAAAAAATTAAAAATTAATGCAAAGGATTAATGACACTTAATGAAAAGTATGTTCCTGCAAATTTTAGGTTTTGACTTTTTTTTTTTAACCTTTAGATTTTGGAATTGACTTAAATTGTATCTGGTCTAAATCACATATTACGATTAAGGAGAAGAGTTCAGGGTCAAAAAGGTTATAAGCGATATTCCCATGACCACAAAACAGAGTGAGCCAGGCACGAGGAGGGAAACCCAGGACTCCTGAAGCCCCGTGCAGAGTGTTCAGCAATGTTGAGACCCCATCCGGAAAATCTACAGACCCCATAATCCTTATCCAAACCCTTGGGACCCATTGGTTTCAGGGTTCAAAGTTTTCCAATTTTAGAGAGGTAATGGAGTGCATATGCAGATAGCACAGAACAGCCCTTGGACTCTGGGGTGGCACCCCTAACTGAGCACAAGATATCAGTAGCAAAAATTCACACTACATGAGAATATTTAAAAGGCCGCAGACAGCCTCACATCAGGTCGATTTTACTGCAGAACGGGTGATGAAAACTTTCTGTTTCCATTGCTTTTTGGAGTTTAGAATTGTGGATAGGAGAGGGGACCTGTGTGGTCAAAAGAATGGGATTCGCGGCCTCTTCTCACCTGGATGCCACCTCAGGTCGCACATCCTCTGGCCCGAGACCCACCAGCCCATTGTGAACCTAGTGTCAGAAGTGATCATCAAGGGGATGGGGAGATGGGAGGCTCCGCCTGCTCCCCATCGTGTTCCAGTCCCCCCAGCTGCCTCAAGTGTCAAATGTTCACCCTCTTGCCAAATTCAGAAGTTGGAAAACCTTTGCAGAATGCATTTTCATTGAAGGTTCTTGCCATTACGCGGTGCTTTGAGCCAGGCTGAAATCAAGAGCAAGCAGTTGTTGGAAAATGGCAAGTATTATCTTTTACAAGGAAAATGCATTGACAAGGTACCTGATCTTCCAGGCCAATGGCTTTCAAGGCTTGCCGTCCTCTGTAAGAAAGGGCCAAGTTAATGCTTCTTCCCCGTGCAAATTTAGCCACTCGGATATCTAAGACATTGAAAATAGACTCCGTATTATATCTTAGGACAGGATAAGAATACAGGACCTGAAGAACTGGTGTAATCAGAACCAAATTAAAAGACCCTGTTAGCTCCTTTAAAGAAACACTAGTAGTCGTGATTTTGTATTAAATTAAATTTAGATAGTTGAGGTTGAAAAACAAACAAACAAAAAACTAAGTTCCTCTTCCTAAAAAACTCTCTTTTTAAAATCTAAAGAGAAAGATGTCAGAGAATCAGAATTTTTACAGCTCACGATTTTCAGTTTTGTCTTACCTTCCCTCGCTTCATACACATCCACTTGGAAATTCCTCTTTGCAAGGAAGCAGGCATTTAGTGATCCAACCTGGGAATCAAAGCAATTTTTTTTCATATTTTCATCTGATTCCACAAATATAGGGAATTTTTACTGGTAAAATGCAACATTGCACGCAACGGTACTTATATTAGCCTTGGCTGTCCAATTGATCTACTCAGTCCCTAGCGGAAAGCATCATTTGCGAAAATAAGGGGATGAGCTCAAGACTAAATGGTATGATTACTGCGTTGGTGTTTCTCTTAACTTTTTTTATAGTGAGATATAACTTTCATACAGAAAGATCACAAAATGTGTCCGGTTTATAGACTACTTAGAAGGCAAACATCGATATAACTATCACTCGGGTTGAAAACAGCATATTTTCTGTTTTCAGCAACCCTCCATAGCTCCCCGCAACTGCTCTCCAGTTATGATCCCCAACCTTTCACCAAGAGTACATGTTATTCTGACTTTGGTAATAACCCATCCTTCCCTTTGAGTCACATAATTAGAATCACACTTGTGTGTCTTCTCTTGTTTACTCAACAAAACGCTTCTGAGATTCATCTCTATGATTGTACAGGAACTCCAGGCCACCCACTTCCATCACTCTATGATTCTTCACTGCGTACCACCTCACAGGTTATTCAGCTGTTGTGCTGTTGAAGAACATTTAAGTCGTTTCTGGTCTGAGGATATTTTCCCCACATTTGAGATATAAGTGACATATGACATTGTATAAATTTAACATATACAACACAATGATTTGATAAGTGTATATATTGTGAGATGATGGCCTGGGGATGTTATTAACAGCACTGCAGGGATGAGATACCACCTCGCACCAGTCAGAATGGCTAAAGTGAACAACTCAGGAAACATCAGGTGTTGGCGAGGATGCAGAGAAAGGGGGACCCTCCTACACTGTTGGTGGGAATGCAAACTGGTGCAGCCATTCTGGAAAACAGTATGGAGGTTCCTCAAGAAGCTAAAAATAGAGCTACCTTACAACCCAGAAATTGCACATCTAGATCTTTACCCAAAGGATACAAACATAGTGATCACATGGGGCACGTGCACCCCAAGGTTTATAGCAGCAATGTCCATAATAGCCAAACCATGGAAAGAGCCCAGATATCCATCAATAGATGACTGGATAAAGAGGTGGCGTGTGCGTGCGCCCACGCACACACACACACACACACACACACACACACACACACACACCCTGGAATATTACTCGGCCATCAAAAAGAAAGCAGTCTTGCCAGAAATGACATGGATGGAACTAGAAGGTATTATGCCAAGTGAAATGAGTCAGAGAAAGACAAATAGCATATAATTTCACACATATGTGGAATTTAAGAAACAAAATAAATGAGCAGATGGGAAGGGGGAAAAGAAAATAAGACAAAATTGGAGAGGATAAAAAAAACTCTGAGACTCTTAACTATAGGAAACAAACAGGGTTGCTGGAGGGGAAATGGGTGAGGGGATGGAGTAACTGGGTGATGGGGATTAAGGAACACTTGATGTAATGAGCACTGGGTTTTATATGCAACTGATGAATCACTAACCTCTATCTCTGAAACTAATACTATACTATATGTTAATTAATTGATTTTACATTAAAAAAAAAACAGAGCTGCAGGGGCACTTGGGTGGCTTGGTCAGTTAAACATCGACTCTTGGATTTCAGCTCAGGTCATGATCTCAGGGTCGTGAGTTCAATCCCAGAGTTGGGCTCCACTCTGAACATGGAGGCTACTTAATGTTCTCCCTCTTCCTCTCCTCTGCCCTTGCCCACTCGCTGTCTCTCTCACTCTCTCAAAAATAAACAAACAACCACTTCTTGGCCTTTTGGCTAAGATCAAGTATAAAAACAAACAAACAAACAAACAAATAACAAATAAATAAATAAATAAAAAGCAATGGTGCAAAGAATATTTTTGTACTTGTATCCTAGTACACACCTGTGTAATTTTTCTCTAGGGTTTTATACACGGAAGCTTAATCCCTGGTCAAAGGTTTATGTATCTTCACCTTTATGATGTCCAAGTGTTTCGAAACTTTGTATCAATGTGTTTTCTTACCAGCAGCTTCCGAGAATCTATCTTTGCCAGCACTTGGTGTTCTCAAACTTTTAAACCTTGCGGGGGTAGGGTAAAATAGAAATGTGTGTGGTTTTAATTTGCACATGACTGATTGCTTAGAAGGTTAATTTCTTTTTCATATGCTGACCATTTGGATTTCTTTCCCCGGGGAAGTCTTCCCTGAGTTCCTTGAGTTCTCACAGTGCTATAGGCTTTTCCTTTTAAAAATGTTTGGGGTTGAATTGTGCACCCCGAGCTCACATGGTGCAGTCCTCTCTCTGGTACCTTAGGGTATGACTTATTTGATGTGAGGGTCTTTACAGAGATAACTGAGTTAAAATGAGGTCATTAGGATGGGCCCTAACCCAACTGGTGTCCTTCTAAAAAGGGGAATTTGGACATTGCCATGTACATGGAGGGAAGATGATATTAAGAGACACCTGCAAGCCCAGCTTAGCAAACCACTTTTGAGTATAAAGGCCCACTTTTTACATAATAATTTAGCAGATCTCTAGCATTACTTAAATTTCTAATATGGGTTGGTTAAAAAAATACGTAATGAATTTAATCATTAAACATCTGCATATACTGGGGCACCGAGGTGGCTCAGTTGGTTAAGCATCTGACTTTGGCTCAGGTCATGATCTCAGGTCATCTCCCCATGCTTAGTGGGGAGTAGGCTTGTCCCTCTGCCCCTCCCCCTACTCACACACTCTCTCTCTCTCTCAAATAAGTAAAAATCTTTCAAAAAACATTTCCATATACTTTAATAATAATTATAGTTGGCTCTTGAACAACATGGGGGTTAGAGGTATTGACCCCTGCACAGTTGAAAATCCACCTATAACTTTTGACTCCCTGAAAACTACTTCTGCCTCCTGCCTTTTGGAAGCCAATGATCACATGGGATGAGTAAATATTTGGAATGAGAAACTGAAAATGTGCTACAATGTAAATGTACTGGAATGTAAATATGTATAATGAAAAACCCAAACCATAGGGACAGGCCACTTGCAGTTGTTCTAGTCAAGAGCCTCAACTGAGTTCTTTACACACCAACAACCCATAGCAAGTACCTGCCATGGGAGTGTGCCATCTTGGACATTCAATCTGGTCAAGTTCTCAGATGACTGCAGCCATAGGACAGACCATCCTCAGAAACGTGAAACATAGTGATAGAGTGTTGTTTTAGGCCACTGGGTTTTGGGGTGGTTTGTTACATAGCAAATATATGGCCAGAACAAAGGGATTGGTGAAACAAACTTCCTGGAAAACATTACTTTTGAGTTGAGCTTTGAAGAGTGAGACTACCTTGACATGTAGAGAAAAAGCAAGTTGATGAAGAGTAGGGAACCTTTTGGAAATTTAAAAATGACTCTCGAGAGATACAGAAAAATTATTATTTGAAAAATATTTATTGATTCTCAAGTATTACGAGATTCCTTTCTAGGCATTAAAAGTGATCCAGAGAAAAGCGGCCCTCAGGGAGTTCACAGTCCTGTCTAGGTCTTCATTTTTTCTGATATTTTTTGCATATTTATATTTAACACGCATATATTAATTTTTTCCTATGCACCATCCCTATGCTAGGTGCTAGGGATACAACAGAGAGCAAGTTAAACCCAGGCTTCTCAAGAGGATTAGAGTCAATTATAACATAAGGTGATCGATGATATGAGAAAGGACCCTCAAGCCAAATTAGGGATGTGGAGTGGGATAGGGTATGACTTCCTGGAAAAAAACAAAACAAAACCAAAATCTAAACTGAAACAATGTGCCAAATAATGGTGGGTGAGTCAAGAGGAGGGTTGTAAGTAGAAGGAGCTAAAGATTAAAAGTATCTACCAGAAAGAAGAAAGCCAAGAGATTGGATTTAGGAGATAATGGAGCCCATGTGTGATAGCCATGAAGTGGTTGTTATGTTCACCACTCGACTTCATCTTTACAGCCTTATGAAGGAGGTACTGTTATCTTGTCCTACAGGTACTATCATTGAGGCACAGAGAAGTGAAGCCACTTACCTTACTTTACGTAAGGTAACACAGCTAGTGAGGGCTGGAGTTGGTATGAAAATTCAAGTGGATCCAATCTGGTTCCAGAACATGAGCTCTTTATCAATAAATTAAAAGCGTGTCCGAATACCATTGAAGATACAGTTGAAGATGAAGGCTGTGAACTTACAGCGACACCAAGATGTGAAGTTACGTTATATTTTTTCTTACAGCATTGGGCTGCCCGCATTTCTCTACAGAGGATGGGAATCACGCAGGGTGGGTTTTGGCCATGTGAGTGGGATGGAAAGCAAGGACTTGAAGATTTTAGGTGGATTGATGGACAGTACCACCAAGCTGGATGAAATGGAAGGAAGACAGAGGAGGGCTTCCGAACAAGGAGAAGTAGGAAGCCCCTGTGAAGAGCAGATGTAGCACTGGCAACTGAGGGACGGAGTTAGGAGGTTTTCGATCAGAGTCTGAGGTCTGCCTCTGTTATCTTAGATGGGGAAGTTCTGTGGGATGATGAGGTCCAAGTCCAACATGAGGTCCAAGCTGCAATATGGTGGAGATAGAAGATGTTGGAAGCTTGCCGTTCAAGGACGACGGGGCTAGAGATTCACATGGGTCAACAATGTGAACTTTGATAGTTGCTCAGGGTGATGGCAGTGCTGGGGTAGAGATAAAAGATGATGTGAATGTGCTCAAGTCTTCAGGACTGGAGGGAGGTGGCTCAGAGGTTGACTGATGGCAACAGAAGGGAGGATGGCTTTGGAAGGGAAGGTAGCAGCGAGAAGTGGGAGGGAAAAGTCACAGAGCTAGATGGGGGCACATCTGGGAGGTGGGAGGCCTCAGAGGTTCTCAGCAGCTCCCTGGTGGATGTGGGGGCCTAGGAGAGGACCTCGTACCTGTTCAGAGTTTAGGGTCTATTTGTCAGTCCAGGTGCAGGCACGGGGAGACCTGATTTCTCTTCTCTTTCCTCCAGTTTTTACTCCTCTGCTCCAAGGCGCCTTGACATCCAAGCACCTATGTTTGGGTTGTTTGGTTTGGTTTGGTGTTTGGTTTTTCTTGTTTTGTTTTTGTTTTTGATTTTTGAAATAATCCAGTGATTCAAGCATGAGCTCCTCTCACCGTTCATTGATACTGTGGCCACCAAACTTTCTTCCTATCATTCATTTTCTACAGATTGATGATAGTTACCTTAATAACTTAGTCCCTATTTAAACCATTAAATGTGTGGAAAGGTTTCGCATTTAATTTTTGCAAAGCAATACACATATTTAATATTATGTAAGGCCAACCAAGAAATCCATGTTTAATTATTTTGTTAAAATAAATATGCCAGGGTTGGAGTGGGGGATGAACAGATGGATCACGAAGGATTTTTAGGACATGGAAAATATTCTGTATAATACCCTAATGGTACCTACATGTCATCATACATTTGCCCAAATTCATAGACTGCAGCTCACTGTACACTATGGACTTTGAGGGGTGATGTGTCCATGCAGGGTCATCACTTGCACTAAATATCCCACTCGGGGGGAGGATGCTGATAATAGGGGGTGCTAGCATGCATGGGAGCCGGAGATATTGGGAAATCTCTGTTCCTTCCCCTGGATTTTGCTGTGAACCTAACACTGCTCTAGATAAAAATCATAATAAATAAACCAATCTACCCTGTGCAGCCACTCCTGAAACTGTGAACACATTAACTGTTAGCATATGATGTGTCTGAAGAGATCATGACAAATTGCATTTCTTTTAATCCCTCTTAATCCCTCCATCTGATTGCGTTCCTTTCAATTCCTTAATCTGAAATGACTTCCTCTCTGATTGCTGGCATCACTTTCCCAACAGGGGTCAAGCTGTCTCAACTAACAGCATGACTTGGTGTCCGGCACGCTATACTGTGTGTCTCTACAGCTTTCCCATCCCTTCTCATTCCTTTCCAGAGCAGCCCTGGACCCTTTTATGTTTCACATTGATTTCAACCGCAGGGGATTGCCTCTTGTTAAACAAGAACATCTGAAATCTCTTTCTTCCTTCTCTGCTTTCTTTCGATTTGAGAAAAATTGCCCATCTATCTACATTCCTTCCGTTTGCCTGTTAAAGAATATCTAGTAAGGGCAATAGCACTAATCGGTTTGCATTGGGGAAAGGAAAACTGGAAGGTCACAGTGAAGATGATACAATAAAATTAATCTCTTCCAAAGGCTAAATTGTTCTATGGCATTTAGAAAACAATTAAGGAAGCAATTTAAAGGCGAAATGGAGTCAGTCTCCATTTAGGAAAAGAGAGAGGCTTGAGAAACTCCTCTTTCTTTCACCCATAATTTCTTTCACCCATAATTCTCACTGTTCCTCTCATGATGGAGAGCAGGACAGGGAAGGATATTGATCAGGAGACCCACAGGGTCAGGAATGATGGAATAAAGCTACATGATGTAATTTGGAAGTAAGATTAAATGTAATTTTGGTTCATGAAAAATCAAGTGTTGGAGAGAATGAGGGCCAGGAGCAACTCTTAAGCATCACGGTGATGACCTCATCAACCACATCTCCGACAAATCTGCGTTGCCTCCTCCAGGCATATACTCAGGAGACACATGCCAGAATGCTTCATAACTAACAGACAAACAAAAATACTGGAAACGGCCGCCTGGGTGGCTCAGTGGGTTAAGCCTCTGCCTTCGGCTCAGGTCATGATGTCAGGGTCCTGGGATCGAGCCCCGCATCAGGCTCTCTGCTCAGCAGGGAGCCTGCTTCCCACCCCCCCCCGCCTGCCTCTCTGCCTCCTTGTCATCTCTGTCAAATAAATAAATAAAATCTTTAAAAAAAAAAGAAATCATTTTTTAGATTTTATTTATTTATTACTTATTTTTCCCTCAAATACGTTTATTTTATTTTTTCAGTGTTATAAGATTACAATTATTGAAAAAGAAATTTTCAAACAGTGTTTCTAAATGGTAAGTTCGGTGGTCAGTAGAGCAGGCCAGGGTGGGGTCAAACAAAGCACATGACGTGCAAAGATGGAAGTAAGAGGAGACAGGAAAAGAAAGCAGAAAAACAGAACAACTAGGTCAGACTGGAATTACATAACCAAGGAATCTACTCAGAGCTCTGCTTATGCACAAACAGGCATAGTTGTTGTTAAAGCTTTCAATTTGCAAATTATCCTGGGATCAAAACAATCTTGTGGACTTTGGATGCCTCAGAACAAACATAGAGACGTTTCATCATTGCCCGTGAACTTGGCAGAAGTGTCGTACCCCTGCCAAGGCAAAACTCCCAGAACTCCCGTCACGGAAAGTGTGGATTGCACCCAGGGGTCCAACCCTGTCCCATTTCCTCCCTCCCCTCCCCATCCTAATCGATGGTTATGCTTAGAAGACGGCTGAGCCTGAACAGAGACTTTGTGATGGTCTCGCAATGGTGTACACACATTTTCCCTTCCGTTTACAACTTTAGGTCGAATTAGCCTTCTTGCCCAGCGTAACCACTAGAGAAGATGTTGACCGTCCCCATTAAGCACATTTTATAGAAAGTGAGAAGGGGAACTAAAGGTAGAGTGGAAAAAGCACTTTATTAATCATGTTACTAATCTTTCTGGCTGGACCTATATAATATCTACCAGTATGTGTTTCTTTAAGCTTTACTTGAGGTTTAGCTACACAGAATTGGAATTATAATCTTTGTTGTTGTTGTTGTTAAGATTTTTATTTATTTATTTGTGAGAGAGAGAGCACAAGCGAGGGGAAGTAGGCTCCCTGCCAAGCAAGGAGCCTATCAGGACTCGATTCTATCAGGACCTGAGATCAAGCCAAGCAGGACTCGATCCCAGGACCCTGGGATGCTTAACAGACCAAGCCACCCAGGCACCCCTGGAATTATAATCTTTGTTTCAGAACATACTCTGAACACACCGTGGTCTTGGAGCACTTAAATAAGTGCTTAGAAGCACATAAAAATGTCTTCACACTTTGTTAGTAATAATTGCATCTGCTAGAATTGCCTATGTTATTATTGCATGTGTTAAGAGTTTTCATATTTAGACCTTACCCTGAACTTGCCCTCTTGTATCATCTGGATCTGGTCTTTGAGGGCAAGCAGCAGTCTTCATCTTTCTCCTTTCACAATGCTGACTTTCTGTCGGGGTTCTTAAGACTTTCTCTCCAGCCTCGATCCCTCTCGTGAACTCATCTATGACTAGCGGACCTCTTTCTCCCTGGGGCGTCTTACGGTCTTCTCCATCTCAACGTGCCTCCAATCCCAACCTATTCCCCACCCTCAAACGTCAAACCTTCTCCTTCTGGACGGCATAGCTTAGAGACCAGCAACTCTGCCCAGGATACTTCAGGAGATGTTGACCATCCCTTTCTACTTGCCAATATTTAATTAGACAACAAGTCTTGTTGATCCAAGACTTGGATGCCAAATATTGGCATCTTGTTGATGCCAATATTTAATTAGACAACAAGTCTTGTTGATCCACTCAAGCCCTTCTCCAAGTAGACCTCCTACCCTACCCTCCATTCTCTTTTCAGGGCTCTCACGACCTTTCACTTGAGCTACTGTGATGGCTTCCCAAAAATCCTTCCTTCCCAGCCTCCATCTATTTATGTCACACTCTCCACACTAGACAAGGTGTCTCCTAAAACAAAAATTAGAGGATGCATTTTCTGTCTTCTAGTCCTTTATTTGCTCCTCATAAGTCCACAGGAAAATTTCCGATATGACCTAAAAGATTCTTACATGTGACCCCAACTTCTCTTTTCAGTTCATTTCTTGCGGTTCCCTCTCTGTAACAGGCATACCAAAGTTCCTGCATATTTCCTGAGTACGCCATGCATTTGTACACTAACATGCCTTTGAATACAATGTTCCCTTCTCCTGAACAGTCCTTTCCTGCTTTCTCCATCTGGAAAATATTTAGTCTTCTTTCAAGACTCATGTTCTCAGTGCAGTTCTTCTTGATACCTCTCCTCCTCCAAAAGACTTATTTGCCTTTTCTTCTGTAATTCCACCGATGTCTGTATGGATACATGTGTTTCAGCATCTCCTGCAAGGAACTGAATTATTTATTTACATTCCCGTCTGACTTTCCCACAGACTGTAAGTGCCTAGAGAATAATGATATTGGTAAAACTTGTATTTTATCACTTTTCTATTTCTAGTCCAAACCACAATACCTGATACTTAGTAAGAACCCAGCATTGGTTTTGTTTTGTTTTTTTTTTTTTATAAAAAGAAATTAGAAAAGTAGATAAACGTGAAGGAAAAAAGTGATGTTCCACAATCTTGCCGCCAGGGAGAACCAGTGTTAAAATTTCCTATGGATCTAAAACACATAATACTTCTTTTTTTTTTTTTTAAAGATTTTATTTATTTATTTGAGAGAGAGAGAGGAAGCATGAGAGGGAGAGGTCAGATGGAGAAGCAGACTCCCCGCTGAGGAGGGAGCCCGATGCGGGACTCGATTCACGGACTCCAGGATCATGACCTGAGCCGAAGGCAGTCGCCCAACAACCGAGCCACCCAGGCGCCCCCATAATACTTCTTTTAAAAATGGTCCCATGTCGTATATTTTACTTTGTGATTCTGTTTTAAAAAACGAATAGGATCCTGTGAATATATTTCCATGTCAGAAAATACTTCAAATCAGAATAGGAGACAATCACATCACATTGCATTGCCTGCAATGCCCTAATATTTGGACATTGACGTTATTTTAATTTAATTTAATGTTTAATCTTTTGGATTATGAACAATTGTATAGCACCCATTCGTTTCCCTTGATAAGATTGCAGTAATGAAAAGGTGCCCCGGCAGCTGCTGGGACTTAGCACCAGGGGGAAATAAAGATAACAGCAGAACGAATGCAGACAGAGAGGAGGGGAGGAAGGCAAACCAAAAGGAGCTGCGGGAGAGGATGCTGCTCGCCTCGAGGGCCGGAAGAGTTGAGTTGGTCTCACCTCTGGGTTTGTTTCTGGAATAGCTACGAAGCAGGCAGAAGAAATCGAGGGTGTGTGGGACACGTCATTTTTACAGTTTTGTTGTGAGGTTTGAATATCCTCCAGCCCCCGGTGTTTTTGAGAGACCACGTAGAAGATTCTTCATCGCATCTTATTTTATTTTGAAGGATGGTTGTTGTCTCAATGCCATGCCTCCCTGGGGCCAGCTTCAAGACAGGGATAGCTGGCCTCTTTGAGGGGACAGATTCGTGGGCGGATGCACGCATGGAACATGGACAGAATGACCGGCCCTATCTGGGGCCAAATGACAAGGAAAGAAAAGCAGGAAGTTAGGCTTTGAGCTGCCTCGAGTTCCCTGTTTCATCTCAGATGCCGCTCACAAGGCGATAAAGGAAGCAGACCCTGAAGGGAGAGTCCTCTGTATCACCTAGGTAACGGCAGAATTTACGAGACACCTTAATAGTCTGTCTGGGTAGCAAAAAAATCTCAAGGCGTTAGTCAAACCTCCTGAAGAAGTAGAGATATGGCTGAATAATCAGGGAGACAGCTAGAATAAATTTGTTTGAAGAGACGGATCCGAGCACAAAGAAAGCCACACAAGAGACTGAGGATCCACTAGAGCGTGGGATCAAGAAGTGTCCTCCGCTTCCGGCAAATTCAGGATGACCTCTACAGCCACAGAGAAACCCACTCTCCTTCCGTTGGCAGAAGGGGCTAGATACTAATGTAGAAATGAAGTGAGCATTTCTCACAGATAAGGCTCAGTGCCTGGGGAGTAGAAATCAAGAGTAGAGTGAATAGAGTTCTATTTACTTTCAGATCAATAAAATAAGAATAAAGGCTCATAATAATTATGTTCTTTACATGGTCCATCTCATTAATATTTGCAGAAAATAAAATAGAGGCCTTGACCCAAGACTATAAAACATTCGAGGGCCGCCTGGGTGGCTCAGTGGGTTAAAGCCTCTGCCTTCGGCTCAGGTCATGATCTCAGGGTCCTGGGATCGAGCCCCGCATCGGGCTCTCTGCTCAGCAGGAAGCCTGCTACCCCCTCTCTCTCTGCCTGCCTCTCTGCCTACTTGTGATTTCTCTCTGTGTGTCAAATAAATAAATAAAATCTTTTAAAAAAATTTGATGGTTTCTATGTGTCTAGGATATTGACTTTGGCAAAAGGGAAAATTCTGGGTGACATTTGATTTCTGTTTTTGTAACAGCTAGATTGAGAACAAAGCTAGAGATGAGTGGATAAGGAAGTGTGAAAAGGAAGAAGTCGAATTTTAGAGTTAAAAGACATAGTGATCTGGTTTTCTGCGTGATTTTCTGGGCTTCCAGCTGATCGCCTTACCCTCACTATCAGATGCTGCTCTGTCCATTCAGGTGAGTAAAGAGTGAGCGGTGAGGTGGAGAGACCCTAAGAACACAGGACGAAACACAGTCTAGGGCCAAGCCAGTGTCAACACCACTCTGACCCTAGAAATCCTCGAGGGACTCTGACGTCTTTGCCTGTGACACATACCCTCTCCTAGAGTCAAAGTTCAGTTGCTTCAAAGGCAATTCCGTGAACAGAGGTCACTAACCTGACTCGAATGCTAGGAGACAGGCATGATTATGGACACCAAGTCATAAGGTTCACGAACGAGTCCCCTCGTTCTGATGTTTCGAAGGTCTTCACCCTCTCAATACCTTTCCAAGGAGATTTTTGCTGGTCAAAGACAGGGATGATGATCACCAAACAATGTGTAGTGGGGTTGCTTGTGGGCCGGGGAGACAGAGGAAAGACTTCAAGGCTCTCCTATGATACCCCTTTGAACGTGTGCTTGGACAGCAGGCCACAGCTGAGCCTGGAATCCTCAGTAGGTTTTTCAGCTAAAGCTCTTGGCTTCCCCCCAAAAATGAGGGCTCAAGGAGCCATAGTTGTCGCTGAAAGAGTGTCCTTCAGCTCCCCTTGTTTCTACCCTACAGGTAAACACTGTGAACAGTCACCAGAAGCAGCATTTCTGAACACCAAGGACCTGAGTGTGAACATAGCTTGAGGAGACCAGACAGGTTAGAGAGACTTTCTTTTGACTTCACCGGCTTGTCACTTTGTAAAAACAGGAAAGATATCACTAACACAGAGAGAGGCCGCTTATGGGGCAGTTTTTCCCCCTGAGGCTACAGAATCAGAAAGCTGCCCCGGTAGACTTTCTTCCAGCCTGGAAGAGGAGTGGTTGTTGTTCAAATCCATTTTCAAGATCGTCCTTCAAGGACTATATTCCTTAGGACATCATCCTGATGGAAGACACTGTCTTTCTTTTAATCGCCCACCACTTGTAAGCACACGATTCCCCATTTCTGAAAGCAAACTCGTGCACACAAAATATGTTAGCGTGTTTGATGGGATGAGGCACTGAGATAACCATTGTAAAAGGGAAGGGAGCGGGGGACCCAGAGATAAGACAATCGTGTCATAGAAAATTAAGTACATTTTATGGGGAAATCAACCACGCATATCAATAACTTTTATAGGATGCAGCATGTGATAAAGGCAAACAACTTTGTGGGCATTTCCAGGAGAGAAGAGGTCTTTACAGGCTGACCCTTTAGCTTCCAGGAGGTAATGACATTGGCGGTGGGCTTGGGCAGCAGTGTTTCACACAAGGAGGAAAATGTCTAAGTTGATATGGTGATCTTTCTGAATACTCAGATTAAAGTGTGCTGTTTTTTTTTTTTTTAAGGTGTTCACCAGTTTAAGATCATGGTTTAGTTTCTTTCACCTTTAGGTTCTCATTAAGAGTTCCTTCCTTGATCTCTTGATTCCTTCTGACCTCCTTGACTTGACAGGTCTTCAAAGAAAAGAAATTAATTGGTCTGTCACGGGGTCAGATGATCTCTTCCGGTGGGGCCAGGACAAATTCTTAGGGTAGCTTTTCAGTAGGCAAGGCTACTACTGAAAAAAAATAAGGTGAGTTCACTGTATCCTATGGACTTTTTTCTTTTAAGGTTTTCTTATTTATTTGAAAGAGAGAAGATGAGAATGAGCGAGAGGGGCAGAAGGAGAGAGAATCTCAAGCAGGGTCCACACTGAGCGGGGCGCCTGACGTCAGGATCGCTCTCTCAACCCCGAGATCACGAACTGAGCTGAAACCAAGAGTTGGACACTCAACGGACTGCACCACCCAGGTGCCCTCCTTTGGATTTCGAAGGAAAAGTTCTCAACCTTGTTGCAGTTTTTCCCCTTAGGGGCTGGGGAGAGCCTTTAATGTGTTAGACAGTGTAAGATATACTAGGATATGGCCCGTTGGTAGGAAGAGATTGGGAAAGGTGAACAGAAAGACACGGAAAGAAGTTGAGCAAGAAAATTAATTTGTCCTCTGGGTTTTAACTTAACCTTCTCGAATTGCTTTATTTAATACTTTTTTTCATGATATGCTCAGTATTCAAGGTTTTGTCTATTGCGACATTTCCTTCATCTTCCTGTCCTTAAGAGAGCTTTTCATCCCTCTCATTCATTCATCTATCAAATACTAACTAAATAATAATAGTAAGTCATGTTGGACATGAGGTTCCAGCCTCTGGAATACATTGGTAAATATAAGCTTGTGTTCTGGTTGGAGTAGATATTTAATAGGTGAAAGTTCAAAAACAAGTAAAGTGTGTAATTTCTGGTGCTGATGGATAATATTAAAAAACATAAAAGAGGGAAATGGTGGAGCCAGGCGGGTAGATAGGCTCAGTTCCAGTGGGGCCTTTGGTAAAGAGTTGGATTGTATTTCATAGGCAATGGGAAACCATTGGAAGGCATTGGCAAAGAGTTATAATTACCAGACTTATGCTTTAAGAGGATGGTTGTGGCTGCTAGGTGGAGAATGGACTGTCTGTGGATTATTGTAGAAGCTGGGGGACCATACAGCAGGTGGATGAGGGATGATGAAGGTCTGGACTGGGATAGTAGCCATGGCCAAAGTTGACACTGATTTTGGACATAGAGCCACCAAGGTGTAAGGGTGGAGTAAAAGAGGAAGGGAGCTTTGTGCATACAATGAATCAAACATGATTTCTAGGTGTGAACCTGAGAAATAAGATGGATAGAATTCCTTTATAGAGGAAATTTAGTGGTTTGTTTTGTTTGTTTGTTTTGTTTTTCAGGGTTTTGTTTGTTTGTTTTTTGGAAAGAGAGAGAGAACAGAAGCAGGAATGGGGAGAGGGAGAGAGAGAATCTTAAGTAGGCTCCATGCTCAGCACTGAGCCCAACTTGGGGCAGGATCCCACGACCCTGAGATCACTTGAGCCAAAATCAAGAGTCAGGTGCTTAACCAGCTGAGCCACCCAGGCGCCTGGAATTTTAGTTGCTTCTAACACATATCCTCTATGTTCCAGCACAGGTATGTGCCCAGGTAATGAAGTGGTTACACGACGAAGGGTTTAAGTGTCAGCACAAAATCCATGGATGACACCCAGATTTTTATGCCTCCCCAAATCATATATGCAATCACATATTTGTTACCTCCCCTTTGCTAAGCGGCATTCTAAGAGGCGTCGCTGCTTCTCCCGTAGACCGAGTCTTGGACGAATACAACAGTGTCTTCACTGGTCTATCGTGTATTAAAATTTTCTACTCCTTCTCTGCACACTAACTTGAGGGATCCTTTAAAATCACAACTCACTTTCCTGCCTACTGTCCTCCAGTGGTTTCCCATGATACTCAGGGTGAAATCCAGTCTTCTTGCCCTGCCCTATAAGACCCTAGAGGAGCTGGCTCTCTCTGCTCTCCTGCCTCGGGAGCCCCTCTTCTCTAGCCTCACTCTTTCTGCCTTTCTGTCTGCTCCTTGAACACCTATGGTTTCTCTTCTGGCTCTTTCCTCTGTCTCGAATGCTTTTCTGGAGCCCCTCACAAGGTTACTTTCTTCTATTATTCGAGTGTCTGGTCATATACCCCCCTCAGAGAAGCCGTCCCTGACCAGACTCTAAACAGATACCCGCGGAGACCTTCTACAGCCCTGGCCTATTTGCATTTCTTTACAATATCTGTCACTGAAATGATTTATTTGTTTCCTGCTCCACTCTCTTTCACTTCCTAGGGATGTTCACCACTGTATTCCTAGTAAGTAAAACAATATTGGCGAATAGCGGGTGCGCAGTGACATTGTGGTGAATACAGACATCTTACTACATGCAAAATTTTGATAGGAAAGACCTGAACTGAGGGCCAATATAAAGAAATGACAACATATGTCACATGCATTGACCAATATGGCATGTGACAGCATTCATTAGCATATTGAAATCTAGAACGGGAAATGTTGGAGGAACAGTCATAGGACTTTGAGTGAAAAACTCATGAGGGAGCAGAACAAAAGAAAATTAGCATATACTCAATAAATAAATGTGTGGTATAAACTACACTAATCTCTACAGAGCCTTGAACAGTGTCTGACACATAGCAGGCTCTTAAGAAATTTTTGTTGAGGGGCACCTGGGTGGCTCAGTGGGTTAAGGCCTCTGCCTTTGGCTCGGGTCATGATCTCAGGGTCCTGGGATCGAGCCCTGCATCGGGCTCTCTGCTCAGCAGGGAGCCTGCTTCCCCCTCTCTCTCTGCCTGCCTCTCTGCCTACTTGTGATCTCTCTCTCTCTGTCAAAGAAATAAATAAAATCTTAAAAAAAAAAAAAAGAAATTTTTGTTGAAAAAAAAGAAGAAATTTTTGTTGAGTAAATGAATGAAGGAATACCTAGGTATTCATTCAGGTATCATCAAAATAAGATAGTCTTAATTTTGGCATATGTAAAATCCTATAAATGGGCACAGCAAAGGTGAAAACAAAATGATTAAGCTTTTACCAATGGTGATACTTTTTTATTCCAAAACAGGAGCGTTCTGTTGAGAGGGGGAAAATACAGTCTACTTGGGGCAGCGTCACGTGAAACAGACCAGCTTTGGTAAAATAACAACGGCAGCAGACAAGAGACCCCTCTGTCTTCCAGGCGTGGGGCAAGGCTCTGCAAGTTCATCTCCTATGCTCAGTGACGGGGAGCCCCTTACTCCACTACCTAACAGGCTCCATGGGATCAGTCAAGTAAGTCAGGAGACCAAATAGGCGCTATTCCCAGTGACCCAAACAAATAACTGGCGAATATCCTACATACCAATTTTGCATAAGCTTTTATTCTTTTCTTTTTTTTTTTAAGATTTATTTGTTTATTTATTTGACAGAGAAAGAGAGATCACAGGTAGGCAGAGAGGCAGGCAGAGAGAGAGAGGGGGAAGCAGGCTCCCTGCTGAGCAGAGAGCCCAATGTGGGGCTCGGGGGCTCCATCCCAGCACCCTGAGATCATGACCCGAGGCAGAGGCTTTAACAGGAATAACCTTCTGAGGCTTTAACCCACTGAGCCACCCAGGCGCCCCCATAAGCTTCTATTCTTATAATTAGTATCAACTGAGTTATTCACCACAGGAGGCAAATATTTGGATATTTAAAATGACTATTGACACCAATATCTGTTTTAAAAACATAGCCAACATGGGGATACAACAAATTCAATTTGCTCTGTTTTTAAGAAATGCTAAACCAAAATGACCAGGGAAAACAGACACCTTTGTATTTAGTGGATATAAAAATACCTTTCGCAGAAAAGAGCAAATTACCACTGATACCGTATTTAAAAGAGGTGTGTTTAAATATCAGAGAAGTTTCACAAGAAGATGAACAGTCTGCGTAAGCGATTTATAATAATTATTAAGACAAATGATAATATAATACCACTAACAGGAATAATGTATCCAAATAGAGTCTTACCAAGCCACCACCAATGACAGCTATTTTTTTCCTTTGAATGTCAGATGAATCCATAACTGCCAAAGTGTTTTTGTAATTGTTGCAGCTCCTGTCACAAAGGAAACTGTGTCTCCTGGCTCCTGATTTCCCCGCCTTTATACTGCCCAGGAGCCCTGTAGGGTGAGCCAGCCCAGTGTTTGAGCAGGGCTAATTCCCCCTTGAACTTAGAGGACAGCATTTAACTCCTTAGTGGCCTGAAACACGATCAGCAAAACTCGAAGCAAAAAGAATTTGTTGCAATAACCAAATTTTGAAACATCCGGCTGAGTGAAGACACCCACTCTCTGTCTTGCGTGTAAGACGGGGAATTTTTTTTTAAGTGTCGTGTTTTGGCTTTTCTTTTTTTTTTTCTGCAGCATGTATTCTTACTTTCTTTTTCGTTCATGATTAGCCATGAATGAAACTTCCCTCATCTGAAGTCAAAGCCTCTCACACTTCTCTGGGAGAGTGAGGTCGCTTTGGTGCTGCAACTGTGGTATGGATTATTCCTATTATTAAAACCAGACAGGAAGCACACCTTGAGGGTCCTCACGGATTATCTCTAACAAGCCATCAGGGAAACAATTTTTTTTCCTAGTATTAATACTCTCCTGAGTAAGATTTTAAATTTGTCACTAACCATACTTCCTTTTTCGGGCATCACATGCTAGAAACCTTAGAACGTAACGTCTGCCTTGACTCCAGGGGAGATATTTAATGCTGTTCTTCTTTAAAAAAAACTCATCCCTGAATTCCTATGATCTCTCCACTTCTTTGTCTGCTTTCATCCCATTTTACATGCGTATTATTTATTTTTGGCACATATTTGTGAATTGACTATTGTCGTGGTCTTTTTGTTGTTGTTCTTGGGGCTTTTCGTTTTTTGGGGGTTTTTTTGTTTGTTTGTTTGTTTGTTTTTGTCCTAGAACATGATGTGTAAAATAAAGCAAGAACGTAAATGATGACACTGCCTCACTTCCTGGTGAGAATAGGGAGCATACAGTTTCCTCCCTGGTGAGGAACTAGTTAAAAGCCATTGAATAGCGGCCCCTTGTGGATATGGATGGTTAGAGTTGTTAGGAAATTTTGCAGGTAGGCATTTTTATCTACTTCTTTTGAATACATCCACATGGTTTGAAATTCAAAAGACAGAACAAAAGGGGCTTAGAGTGAATAAGTCTTCTGACCTTGTCCCTCGGGCTACTTGTTTCTCCTGCCTAGAGACAACCAGAGTTTTTGGTGTCTGGGTCACCCTCTCTGTCCCTCTAAAGCCCCTGCCCCCTCCATTCCCGTCCATAAATAGTAGTAAATTTTATACACTTTAACGCTTTCCCATACCCTCTTTTTTTTTTTTTTTTTTACAACATATAGCTCCAAAATTCTTCCATGCCAATATATGGAGGGATCTCTCTCTCTCTTTTTTTTTTTTTTTTAAATCATGGGCCATAATGCAAAAAAGTAAAGTACAAAGTATACAGTAGGTACAATAACTTACTATAACGTAGCCATCACTTAGGTCCAGAAGAAGAACATTGCCAGAACCCCAGAGATCCATATGTGGTCCTTACCTACCACCCCTCCTTCACAGGGGCAATTGCCATCCTGACTTTATCCCTTTCTTGCTTTTATTTATAATTTCACTGACATATATGCATCCCTAAAATAGTTTCGTTTTACCTCTTTTTGAACTTTACTGTAAGTAAATTCATGCTCTTTTTGTGGGCAAATTGCTTCTTTTTCTCAATATGATGCTTAAGCTCCATCCAAGCTTTTGCATGTGGTTCTAGTTCATCTTTATCGTCGTGTGTTATTTATCCATTCTATAGTGGATGAATACTTAGATGTTTCCGATATTTTGATGTTATGATTAATGTCACTGCCCTGATTAATTTTGTATATACAATGCAACCCACGTATGAGTATCTCTAAAAATAGAAGCTGGTTATACATATTTTTAACCTTTCTAAATAAGCCAGAGTTATATTCTGAAGTATGGCACTCACTTTTACTTGACATGTAGAAGTGTTACTTTTGCATGTCCGGTGAGTTCGTGCTCTAGCCCATGGTCAATTTAATTTGTACTCATTGTTGGTGAAGTTGAGTACTTTTTCATCTGTTATTCACAATTTACTTTTCGTCTTTTGCATAGTGCTTCTTTTCTTTTCAGTAGTCCTTTTTTTTAAAAAAAAAAACTGACATTGGATTTGAGTTTTATTCTTTATATATGTTGCAAATAATTTCTTTCATTTTTATGCTCGCATAGGTCTTTCCTTTTTGCTTTCTTAGTGGCCTTCCTTGATGACAAGATGGTCTTAATTTTGGCATATGCAAATTTATCAGTCTGTCTTTGTGGCTTTTGCCTTATGTCGTGTTTTAGAAATATTTTCATAGGCCAAATTTCATTTTCTTTTCCAAATGAATATGCACTTTTCGCCAGTACTATCAAGTGAAAGACTTTCCTTCTCCCACTAATAGTTTTATCCATTGTTCACATATGTGTAGACCTGGTTCTACGTTTCTATTCTATTTCATTCTATTTATTCTGCATGTGCCTATGCTGAGCCAGTGCTACAGCCAAATTACTGTGACTTTAAAATAAGCCTTTAAAAAAAAGTTTTATTTATTTATTTATTTGAGAGAGAGAGAGAGAGAGAGAGCAGGAGGCGGAAGAAGCAAGATGGCGGAGGAGCAAGAGACCTAAATTTCGTCGGGTCCCAGGAATTCAGCTAGATAGTGATCAAACCGTTCTGAACACCTATAAACTCAACAGGAGATCGAAGAGAAGAAGAGCAGCAATTCCAGGAACAGAAAAACGACTACTTTCTGGAAGGTAGGACGTGTGGAAGAGCAAATCCAAGGCGACAAATACCGGAAGATAGACGTGGGGGGAGGGGCCGGCTCCCAGCAGCCGTAGAGCCACGGCACAAAATCCAAACTTTCAGAGTCTGTTCCACTGAGGGATGTCACTCCAGAGGCTAAGCAGGGGGTGGAGCCCTCGCGGGGACAGTGTGGTCTCGGGACCCGTGGGGACAGAGAAGGACTCAGGGGCGCCTGAGTGCGGCAGAGCTCCCGGGTATCAGAGCGGGGAACTGGGCTTCAGAGATGGAGCTGAGGCGGGAGCCCTCAGGTTGGGGTTACCTTAAACTGTGGTCCCAGTCAGGCCACTGCTCCTCGAGCAGGGACCAAAGGTGGCAGATCTGGGGAGACTCACCTGCCTCCTCTGGGAGGAGCAGCGCGGGAGCGGTGGCAGGAATCTGCTGGGTTTGGAGACTCCAAACGGGGCCGAGCGCCAGAGACAGAAACGCTCATCACAGGCCGGCTGAGCTCGGAGTGCGACCAGAGAGCAGGGAGACGGGAGGGACTGACTGATTTTCTCCGAGGGCGCACCGAGTAGCGGGGCCCGGAGCCCTCGGCTCCTCCGGCCGGAGACTGGGAGGCGCCATGTCATCTTCATTCCCGGCTCCGAAGCTGTACGGAAAGCGCTCAGGGAACAAAAGCTCCGAGAGTGAACCTGAGCGGATTACTCAACCCGGCCCCTGGCAAGGGCGGTGCATTTCCACCTCAGGCAAAGACACTTGAGAATCACAGCAATAGGCCCCTCCCTGAGAACATCAGCAAGAACACCCAGCCAAGACCAAGTTCACCAATCAATGAGAACTAGAAAACTCCAAGCACTAGGGGAATGCAGCATATAGAATTCATGGCTTTAGTCTTTCAAAGTTAAATTTTTAAAATTTTCATTATTATTTTCTTTTTCTACACACACACACACAAGCACACACATACACAGGAATACTATGCAGCCATAAAAAACCTGAAACCTTGCCATTTGTAATGACATAGATGGAACTAGAGGGTACTATGCTAAATGAAATAAGTCAATCAGAGAAAGACAATTATCATAGGATCTCACTGATATGAGGAATTGGAGAAACAAGACAAAGGATCATAGGAGAAGGCAGGGAAGATGAAACCAGAGAGGGAGATAAACCGTAAGAGACTCTTAATCTCAGGAAACAAACTGAGGGTTGTTGGAGGGGACGGGGGGATGGGAGGGATGGGGTAGCTGGGTGATGGACATTGGGGAGGGTATGTGCTGCAGTGAGTGCTGTGAATTGTGTAAGACTGATGATTCATAGTCCTGTACCCGTGAAACAAATAATACATTATATAATAATAAATAAATAAATAAATAAATAAATAAATAAGAGAGAGCAGGAGTATAGGGAAGGGCAGAGGGAGAAGCAGACTCCCCATTGAGCAGGAAGCCTGATGTGGGTCTTGATCCTAAGACCCTGAGATCATGACCTGAACTGAAGGCAGATGTTTAACTAACTGAGACACCCAGGTGCCCGGGAAATAAGCCTTGATATCTTAAAGAATTTTGCCTGCTTTGTCTTTCTTCAATAATCTCCTTGACTATTTGTGTTTTGCATTTCCATCTAAGTTTTAGAATGAGTCAATGAGTTCCACCAATAATAATAATAATAAACAACAACAACAACAACAACCAAACCAAAAAACAAAAGACAAAGAACTCTTTTGAGATTTTTTTTTTTTTTACTGAGAGGCTTTCTATCTGGGAAGCATACCACATTTAGCACATTTGAGTTTTTCAGTTCAGAAACATGGCTTATTTCTTCATTTGTTTGGGTCTTCTCCAAAGTCTCTACAATTTTATACAAAATACGAAAGAAGTTTCACCCCTTTTTTGTTAGATTTATTTCTATGTAATTATTATTTTGTTTTTTTTAAATTCATTTTCTGCTGTTGATGGTATATAGAAATACAATTAATTTTTATTTATTGAGTTTATATTCTAGCAACATTGAAAACTCTTATTAATACTCACAACCTGTAGCTTTTATTTTCCCCACCATAATCATCATGAAAGTGTTTTATTCTTTTTTCTTTCCTATCAATTGAATGATTGCCTTACTGTTTTAGCTAGTCCCACAGTTCAGTGGAATAGCAATGTATTTCTTCCATTTTAAATAGATAGGATTTCCTAGTTTTCCTACCCATACTGATATTTAGCAAAATTTCACATGGTCAGAAAATATGCTCGATACATCTTCAAATTTTTGAAATTTTGAGACTTATTTTATAGTCAGCAAAAGGTAAATATTTATAAATGCTTTTCTTTGCCTGTGCCTGGAAAAATTGTGTGCTCTTAGTTATTGTGTGCATTTTCCTATACATATTTATTAGGTCAAATCTAGTAATTATGTGTTCAAAATTTGGTTTGCTCATTTGGTCAATTACTGAAAGAGGTGTGTTAAAAAATCTCATGCTTGATTAGTATTTGTCTATTTCCTCAGGAGTTTCTCTCTAACATGAAACAATCCACATTTAAAATTGCTATATTCAGGGGTGCCTGGGTGGCTCAGTGGGTTAAAGCCTCTGCCTTCAGTTCAGGTCATGATCTTAGGGTTATGGGATCGAGGTCCACTTTGGGCTCTATGCTCAGCTGGGAGCCTGCTTCCCCTTCTCTCTCTGCCTGTCTCTCTGCCTTCTTGTGATCTCTCTCTCTGTCAAATAAATAAAATCTTTAAAATAAAATAAATAATATAAAATAAAATTGCTGTATTCTGGGGTTTCTGGGTGGCTCAGTCTGTTTAGTGCACCTGACTCGATTTCTGCTCGGGTCATGATCTCAGGGTCATGAGATTGAGCCCCACGTTGGTCTCTGTGCTGACTATGAAGCCTGCTTGATTCTCTATCTCCCTCTCCATCTCCCTCTCATCCCCTCCTTCTCTAAAAAAAATAAAAATAAAATAAAATAAAATAAAATTGCTATATGCTACTGGCAAAGCAAAACTTTTATCATCATGAAGGGATCTTTATCTCAGGGAATGATTTTTGCCTTGAAGTTTAATTGCTTGATATCCGCATTACTTTTCCATATTTGTGTAGTATTAACATATTATATCTTTACCAACCTTTCAATTTCAGCAATCTTATATCTGTGTGTTTTTAATGTGGTGTTTGGGAACAACATCCATTTGAATATTTTAAAAATCCAATTTACAATTGTTATCTTTTAACTTGAGTCTTTGGTTTTCTGAGTTCTCACTAAGATGTAAATAGGTAAAAATTATGTATCCCAGTATGGAATCACAGGTTTCTTAAATATGTGGATTGGTTTGTTTCATCAATTCTAGAATATTCTCAGCCACTATCCCTCCAAATACTATTTAGTCTTCTATGCTGCTTACCCTTTCATCTTTACTTTTATTTTTTGTCTTTTTGTGCTTCTTTATGTATAACTTCTTTTAATATCATCCAATTTACCAATTCTCTTTTCTTCTGTGTCTAATCAGTTGATAAACCCATCCAGACAGGTCTCAGTTTTGACTATTGTAATGTTTAGCTCTGGAATTTTTATTTGGTTCTTTTTCATATTGCACTATTTTTAGTTTCTAGTATTTATGTCTAGTATCCTTGACAAAATTCTCAAGCTTGTCTTTTGTAAGTTAACATAACAAATATGATTGCCTTGGGATCTGTGTCTATAATTATTATTGTGGATGTATTTTGATGGTTATTTACTTATTTTGGGGGGTGGATAGATACCCATGATGTTAATTTCCATCTGCACATTTTATTTATTATTTATTTATTTGCTCGTTTACTCATTTAATTCTCTTAGAGAGAGTGTTCGTGCATGTGAGTGCAAGCACAGGGGGGAGGGTCAGAGGGACAGGGAGAGAGAGAATCCCACGCGGATTCCACACCCAGCATGGAGCCCAATGCGGGGCTCCATCTCAAGTCTCCAAGATTGTGGCCCAAGCTGGAATCAAGAGTTAGATGCTTAGTCCACTGAGCCTCTCAGGTGCCCTTCAATGTGCTCATTTTAAACTGAGTGCTCAAAATCATATTTGAAAAAGAAGAAATGGGAGTAGTTTGAAGCCTCAGATATCAGTATAAGGCTTTAGAGAGGATTTATTTTTGCATCTGCCATTTTCCTGCCGGTGATTCAGAATTTATTTGCTGGGTAAAGTTAGCAGGATCTGTCTTTAGAAAAGTTCTTCCCTTGGTATCTATACTGGCCCAGAGGAGACTAAACTAGTGACCTTCATTCTGTTTGCTCTCTTTCAGCCTAGGGAGTCAAAACTTTTTTTCTGCAACATGTGAGATGTCCGTTTTGAATGTTATCCACTTGGAAGACAAACTCATGGCAATATTCATATTGGCAGTTGGGCACAGGTAAGATATCCTGACGTTTACATGTAATGCCCTATGTAATCGCTGGAAACATACTCTTTCTCTTCTACTCAAAGAAACACATCTGATGGTATATTATTATCTGAGTAATACTTACATAGTAACTAATTTATTTAAAAATAACTTTTAAGGGACACCTGGGTGGCTCAATGGGTTAGGGGCCTCTGCCTTCGGCTCAGGGCATGATCTCGGGGTTCTGGAATCAAGCCCCGCATCGGGCTCTCTGCTCGGTGGGGAACCTGGTTCCCCCCTCTCTCTCTGCCTGCCTCTCTGCCTGCTTGTGATCTCACTCTCTGTCAAATAAATAAATAATCTTTAAAAAAATAACTTTTAAATTTTGATACTTTTATTGTTGTGAGTGACATTGTTGACCCACCTCACAAATGATATCATTAAAATGATTTATGACATCCAGATTGACTATGAGGATGCTGGTAGCTGTTGTTCTATGACATTTCTAGATTATGTACGAGGTGGGTCAAATGAATTCCCAGTTATGGGCCAAGGAAACATGTGTCAAGCAAGTAGATGAGATGAAAGAGACTAACAATGAATCGTACATTTTTTTGTAGCCTGTAAACGACATGCTGATAGACTGGATAGGTAACAATTATTATTATTTTGCTATACGTCCTATCTCTTTTCTCATTTCCTTCTTAGTGGAACAGATAAAATTACTTTGTACTATAACTTCCAGGAATTTCCCCAGTTTCTGTAATAGGATGAGTGTAATAGTCATGTAATCATGTAATAGTCATATTACATGACTATTCCTCCTGGTAGATGACAATTTTCAAGTCTCATCTTGCCTGTTTTTTTTTGATAATTCAAATCTAAATGAAATTTGAATTTATAAAGTAGCTACATTTTATAACAATATCTAATACTGTGGATTTGAGGTTCCATGGATTGTAAGAAGGAAGAGATAATTGACTTTCTATATAAGGTTGGGTGGGAGAAAACCGATTTGGGTAGAATGACGTTTTGTTGACTTTTAGAAATTGAAGCGTAGCATAAGGGCCTTTGGGCACCCAGTAAGAGAAGAGGGTATCAAAAGCTTGAACAAAGTTTAATGATTATAAAGCTACAATTTTGAGCATCGCTACTTATCCCTCTAGTCTTTCTAAAAGTCAGGTAGAAAGGGTTGCCTTAGAGAGGCCTTAGGAAAGTGAAAGATCATCACATCTTCTTTCTCTGTAGAGCTTTCTTGAGGGTGAAGAGAAATTAAGAAACTGGTTTTCCCCATCCTCTGAGCTTGAAGAACTTGAGGCAATGGGATGAGCTAGGGATTTAAGGGGTAACTGCTGTGTCAGGGGCAGAAGTAATTCTTCCTCCTGGAGATTCAGTTACTTGTTAACCCCTAAAACAGGTCCTTTCCAACAGAATGAGTCCCAAGAGGAGCATAATTTATAGTATCTTTTATAAGAGACATTGAATATTTCCACTCCTCTCTGCATATATCAACAAACCTAACAAATTGGTATTATTAGGAAAAGAAAAGTTTGTAAAAAGTTAAAAAATTAGCAGAGACTAATTAATACAATATTTGCTTTGCCATTTTCGTCATTCTCATACGGTTGAAGTTGACAGAATATTTGTGTGACGAACTCGGCTTGCTCAATAACTGTTTATTTATGTTACCACAGCCTTTATGCTTGCACCTGTCTGCCTGGAATGCTCCTCTGTCTTTGTGTGCCCGCCTCTCAGCGTTCAGGTCTCAGCTCAAGCACAATATCCTCAGGTTGATCTCTCCGCATAAAAGATGCGCCCCTCCATCTTTCTCTAAACATCTTCCAGCTTGCTTCTTTTATACATTTACTAGTACGTGAAATTTACTATTATATGAACCCTGGTTTATTCATACACTTGGTTCATTAGCAAATAGATAATAGGGGAAGTGAAGAGGGAGGAAAGTAGATGGACTCAGATATAATTTTGAGGTAGAATGGCCACGATTTGTTGGTAAATTGGGCATAGTGTCTGCACTGGTCGGGTAATGGGAATAGAGTTTAGGAATCAAAGAAGAACTCCCAGGTTTCTAGCTTGACTAATTGATGGTACCATTTACTGAGTACGAAAAAATGAGGTGGGGATGGCAACCAAGACTTATCCTTTGGGGTATTACCAAAGGATAAGTATTGAGTATTGAGTATTGAGGTAAATAAATAGGGATATTAAGTATACAGTTGGATACATACATTGAAACACAGAGGAGGAGTCTAGACTGGAAAATTAAGTCTGGAGGCATCCAGGACATCAGCATGAAGATGGTATTGAAAATCATACGAATGGATAACTCACCTCATGATAGAGGAATGGCTGGGAAGATGGTTGCAAATGAGAAGAACGTGTATTTCATTACTATTTACATAAATTTTTTAAATGCACAAAACAACTATATATATTTTATAAGAATACATATGAATAAAATGATTGAAATAAACACATTATAGTAGTTTTCTGGGGACCAAAAGGAAAAAAGGTGTAGAGGATGAATAGTAAAGGGGAAAAAATAGTGAAATCGAATATGAACGAACCTTATACTCTATAATGTGCTATAAAGTTAAGGGTATAATTAACTCAACCCTCTCTATGGTAGATCTACTAAAAAATTTTCAAGAAGAAGGAAAGGTCTCCCAGGACTGAGCCCTCAGTCGCTTCCTCAGTCACAAGTGAAGAGCTGGCAAAGAATACTATGAAGAAGTAGCCCATGAATTCAGGGGAGAGAGTTCAAAATTACAAAGATCAAGAAAGATATGTCCAAGGGGAAGGCACGTCAGTTGCATCGGTGCTGCTGAAAATACAGAAAAGTGTCCATTCGACTTGCACTGGAGTTAGTGCAAGGCACGGGTGACCTACAAGAGCAGTTTCAGCGTGGTGATGCTTATTGAAGGCAGCCGGTGACTGAAGCAGACCCTCCTATTGAGAGAATGAGAGGGGAAGCCGTGAAAACAATGCAAGGATACAGTGTGTCCTAGAAATGTGGAGGTAGGTGAAGTGGGATGCAAGTTCAAGGCAGGTTGGTTTTTTTAAACATGAGGGATAATGCGGCAAGTTTATACTATTAATTCAATCATGGAAGGCATTGTGAGAAGGAAGGGAAAGGTGAATGGGGGGAAATCAGAGGGGGTGATGAACCAGGAGAGACTGTGGACTCTGAGCAACAAACTGCGGGTTTTGGAGGGGAGGGGGTGGGGGGTGGGCGAGCCTGGTGGTGGGTATTGAGGGGGGCACGTATTGCATGGAGCACTGGGTGTGGTGCATGAACAATCAATCTGGTAACACTGAACAAATAAAATAAACATATTTGGGGGAAAAAAAAAGTTTATAGTATTAATTTTGGCAATGGTCCGATAAAGAGAAATAAACTGATGACCGAAGGAAAATGGTGGAAAATTTAAGGAACATGTCTTTTGAGGGTATGGAATCCAGCACATTAGTAAAAGAATTGATTTTCTTCCTTTATTTTTCTTAAACACAGAGTAGGTTAGTTTGTGTTGTTGTTACTGCTAATTTTAGTGGTTTTTTTAGTGTTCTTCAAGGCTATTGCACGTGTACATAACTTTAAGAATTAAGTCCGTCAAGACATTCTATATAAGTAGTTATCGCCCTCTACCCCTCTGCCACTGGTCCCCACAAAGATCCACCATTTCTAGCTCCAGGTACGTGTCTGTGACTTTAAGTAACATGCCAATACTCTTTTATTATTTCTTGTATCTTTTAGTTTGTGCTTTTAGGTCACAAATTCCCATGATTTGAAATGAGGATGAATGTGTTTTCATCTCTTTTTTCTTCATTTTGCTTAGGTCTGTATTCAATATTGGATTTATTATAACTATGACCATTCAAATTTAATAACGATTATTTTTCCTTTCCTGAAAAATATGACTATTTTTATTTCTTGGCTTCATGGTTGTCCTTTTTTTTTTTTCTTTGCTGAATTTTCCAAGACTTACCAGAAATTCAATTTCTAATTCTCCCTCAATTGTCTAAATCTTTAATGAATATATAGTCAAGACTTTAAACATTTTGTAGTCTGGAAAAAATATCTCCTGGAGGCTCTTATTTGCTTTAAGTCTGCCATGGCTGCTCTTTATGCTAAGTGCAAGCTGTCATAAGCTCATTTAGAGAATTTTCCATGTCTATGTTGCCTACGTTGGAGACTCTCTTTTCTGAAGCTCATGCCTGCCTCTCCCTTGGTTTACTCCCTAGTTTTGGTGGAACACTTTCTCTAAGGATTTTCTGGAAAAGGATAGATGGGAAGTAAATTTTTTGAGACCTTGCCCATATGAAAATACTTTTATTCTAGCCTCACACATGATTTGACTGGGTATAGAATATTAAGTTGGAAATAATTTTCTTTCAACAATTTGAGGGTATCAATCAACTGCCCTCTAGATTCCAATGTTGCTAGTGAGAAGTCATAAAGATTCTTAATCCTCTGTAGGTGGCTTGTTTAATTTTCTTTCTGGAAACTTTTCTCTTTGCTCTCAGTGTTCTAACATTTCTCGATGACCTGACTTATTCTGGCCTGTGTTCCCCAGTGTTTCTGGGCACTTGGTAGGCTTTTATTCTGAAAACTCACGTCTGCTAGTTTTAAGATATTTTCTTAAATTTAGTTGTTTAATGGTTTCTGGTATGCTGTTTAACAAAATTATTGAGATGTTGGACATATTGAACTGTTTCTGTAATTTTATTAACATATGTCTCGTATTTTCCTTCTCTCTGAATATTTGCTCTACTTTCTGGGAGAATTTTACAGTTAAATCTTCCAACATTTCTACCAAGCTTCTTCTAAGAAATTCCTTAGTAATCTTGCAGGCTTGGAGGTATCCTAAATTAGAATTTTCAAAGTCTTTATTTAGGATAATGAAGCTATTTAGACTGATAAGAATCAGAAGTTACTATCAATTTTGTTAGCAAAGTGTTAGATTTAGAACAGAGGAAAGAGAAAACTATTGTATTGTTCACTTGGCTTTCACAGCAGGACATAGAGTCCCGTAACTTGAGCACAAATAAAACAGAAACACAAACTACACAAATGTCAATAAGAAGAAAGCAGGTCAATATTATTATAGACAAAGTTCAAGGTAAAAAAACCAGACAAATGAAAAAAAACACCCCTACATAAAATAAAATACTTATTTCACATGGATAAAACGTTGTATGCTAAAATGAAAATATATGGTGTCGATGATTAACTTAAAGGTATTTACATTAAATTTTCATTATTAAGTAATATAATAAATGTACTAGCCATTGTTTCCCAAATTTCAATTATTGCATAACACCTTTAGAATATACTTAATATTTTGTTTCAAATTGACGTACATTTTATTTAAATAAAAATGTAACTTAAATTATGGCTGCAAATGGAAAACTGATTTCATTGATGAGTAGAAGGGAAACATAGAAATTGTAGCTGAGGGGCGTCTGGGTGACTGAGTTGGTTATCCAATTTTTGGTTTCTGCTCAGGTCATGAGTCCACATTGGGCTCCATGCTGAGCGTAGAGTTTGCCCGAGATTCTCGCCCTCTACCCCTGCCCTTCTCCCTGCTCACAAGCTCGTGCCCTCTCACTGTAAAATAAATAAATAAATAAATAAATAAATAAATAAATAAATAAATAAATAAAATCTTCCTAAAAAATAGAAAAATAAAGAAATTGTAGCTGAATTCTATGCCTATAGATGAAGTTTCACCAAACACTTTCCCTTTATTTTTACAAAAGGATATTAGCAAGTGTTAGAGAGATATAAAGTATACACCAGCACCAAAAAAAAAAAAAGACTCTTTCCTGCTAAATCGATAGGGCTGGAAGAAAATTGAAAGTGGGATAATGATCAGTATGAATTAATGTTACATTCCTGGCCCATCTACAATCACCAGGGTACCAAGAATGTGATACAACCCTCCCTTGCAGAAACTCTGAACTAGATTCCAAGTCAGAAGATTGGGAAACACACACACATACACACACACACACACAATGAACTAAATGAAAATAAGAATAAATTAACCAAAAAAGAACATGTTAAAAAAACAAAAAAGAGAGTTGATATATGAAGCCATAATTCCATTTCTAAAAAATTCAAATTATCATGGAAAGAGCTGGGCTTCCCTGCAACAAGCTCCCAGTGATGACTGCGTTTACCCTGAAAAATAGGCTTACGAGAATTCATGGGAAATTTAAAAAGTGTCTAGAACAACCAGTTACAACTTTTAAAAAATTACTTTTATGAGTTCTATAAAACCAATATGCAATATTCCTAGGGATTAAGAGGAACAGCAAACAGGGCAGAGATAACTCATTGGGCTTGGAGACCTAGAAAGAGGTGGGTTAGATGGATAGCGGAATACAGAGCCAACCTAGGAGGAAGTAATCCAATATCCCTGGACTACATTGCAGGGTTGCCAGCAAACAGGGATTTATACACATGACTCCTTATATAAAGAGTCTTGATCTTCCTGAAGTAGGCATAGACCTTGAATAGAGATGAGAATGAAGAATAAAATTGAAAATGTTCCTCTCTTAATGACAAGTACAACTATACAGATGACTATTAAACTGTCATCTGGTTTCAAGCAACAGACAAGAGAAGCAAGAAGAAATAAAACCGCGGGTCAGAAGCAATTTAGTACCGGTTCGTGCTTTTCTAAATGTCTTTTTTAAGAGGTTTTATTTATTTATTTGGCAGAGAGAGAGAGAGATCATAAGTAGGCTGAGAGGCAGTCAGAGAGAGAGGGGGAAGCAGGCTCCCTGCTAAGCAGAGAGCCCAATGCGGGGCTCGATCCCAGGACCCTGAGATCATGACCTGAGCCAAAGGCAGAGGCTTTAACTCACTGAGCCACCCGGGCGCCCCTAGTTCGTGCTTCTGTGTCATCACCTATTATACTAAAACAATGTGCCTTTAATGTGAGCGTGTATACATTATCAATGCAAAAAACTTGGAGAACGTAAATGTAAATAACAGAAATTTAAAATCACATATTATAGACATCTCCCTCACTACACTTTGAAAAAACAGTTCTTGAGTGTACCCGTTTAGAAAAGAAAGGAAGGAAACTGCAGAGACCTCAAAATGACTTTAAGTGTCGGCATTATGATGATTGTTATTTCATTGTTTATACTTTGCTCCGATTTCCACAATTTCTATACGGAAGATGTAATCTGGAAGAAATTTTAAAAGATTTCAAAGAGAGAACCAGTAATGATGGATTACATGATAAATATTTCTCCTTAGAATAAGTCATTGACCAAACCACTGACTCCTTGTTTAGCTAATTCTCCAGAACTCCTGCCTCACACAGCGATCCAACTGTTCCAAAGAGTAACCTGAACTTCCTTCCCCATAATTCCCTTCTCACTAGTTTCCCATGAAGCCGAGGGCTTCCAGGCTCGGCTCCTCCGCTAGGAAGTTAACTCCACCCCTCCCTCTCTACTGGTCACTCACGATTGGTCCCGCCCCACCCGCTGGGCTTCAGGCTGTTGATTGGATAATACAGAGGGGCTGTGGGCGGGACAGGTTCTGACAGCCCGCGCGGAGGTGTGGCCTCAGCCACCTCCAAATTCTACCCAGGCTTCCGTTGCACCATGTATCGCGCCGTCCGGCTTCTCGCGCGCTCGTGTCGTCTCGTGCGGCCTCCAGCCTCAGCCTCAGCTCCCGGCCTCGGAGAGGCGGCTGTCCTCCCACTGCAGCCCCCGAACTTCGCCCGGATGGTGAGCGCGGGCCGTCCGAGCCCCGGCCTCCCAGCGGTGACCTTCAGCCCTCCGCTGGCCCGCGAGGCAGGCGGGAGGGATTCCCGGGGCGTCCCGGCAGAGCCCGGTGTGGGCTGCGTGCCCGCATGGCTGGCTTTCGGGCCCCGCCGTGCCGCGTCCCCTCCCGAGTGAGCGCTTGGGCAGGGGCGTCCGGCGGCGAGGGTCTTGAGGGGCTCTCTCGGGCGTTCCGGGGCGCGCAGGGTGCGGCGCCCCAGCCGGTGCGGAGCACCTCACCCTGGCCGCTGCCCTGGGGACTGTGCGGGCCTGGGAGGCGGGGCCAAGGGCCGCTGCCTCAGGTGTCCCTTAGCAGGCCCGCTGCGGACGGTCGCCTGTGACCTGTGGCTTCTTATCACCCCTGTGCGGTGAACTGCTTTCAGGCCTTCAGGCCTCCAGGCCTCCAGGTGGTTTAAGGTTTTTAGGAACTTAAAAGATTCTGCTTTTCATGAAATGGCCTATTTCGTTTGTTGGGCTGACTGTGGTTTCCCCCACTTTTGTAAAACTTGAAACTTTGTAGAGAGGGACACAGTGTCCTGAAGTCTGTTAGTGGAGATTGGCTAGGATCTAACTTGTAGCTAAGTCTACTTGTAGCTAAGTTATTCAGAAAGACCTAAGGAACTTAACGGTTCAAGTTCAAGTCTTTTGCTCTGTAGAGTGGCACCTTCAGTAATTTTGGCTTTTTAACGAGCATTTTAAATACTTATGCACACGTGTATTGTTAGGACCAGTTTGGAAAATAAATGGTAGTTAAGGAAGAGTCACAGTTCTGCACAGTTCACTGTGCTGTAGTATGAGCTTTGCAGTCAGATGTGATTTCAGATCCTATGCTGCCACTCAGAGTTGGAGATTAGGGCTACTTGTGTTTGTGCCTCGGTTTTTGCATGTAAAATAGAAATAAGAACAGGTACCCAGTAAGATTGCCCGCGTGGAAGTACTTTGGCTGTGTTTGGCAAATAGTGAATGCGTATTAAATTAGTGCCTCCATCTAGTGTATTTCAAAGGCCCAAGATAAATTTTCTGAACTATAAACTTGAAGACATTACACAGCATTACTGTGCTTGAAACTACAAAATCAAAAGAAAATAAAAAACTACAAAATCAGGCGTGCTTTATGTTCTTGCAACTCCCTACTTTAATAATTTTAATGCATTTTAGAGCCTTTTAAAAATTTATTTAGTTTTTACTAATTTAGTGTTTTGTTAAAGGGAATCGGAGATGGGAGAACTGAATCTGCCCTGCTCTAAATGTTTAAAAACTAGCACTGCATTGCTTTTAGTGTTGTAATGATAGTTAAGATCAAATGAAGATAGATTGCCCCCCTAATTCTAAATATATCTTCTGCCCTCTAAACTCTGCTCCAAAATCTTTGTGTTGATTTTATGAAAAATTTTGATTGCTACTGTTGAGAATTTACATAACCCTAAGTGCCCTAAGTTACCTTTTATCTAAATGAACTCAAATGTTTATCCAGTAGGAAGATAACGTATTTATTGAATGCCTGCTATGTATTGGGCCCTGTGAAAAAGACAGTCACTACAGGGATAGGGTTTAGGGACTAGCAGGGGAGATTAAATAAGCAAAGGAATGATGTGCAGTTAGTTATGATGTGCTAAAACTACCTAGGAGAAATAGCGGAGTGAGGATGAGAATATCTTGATGGAGAAAAGCTCTAATGCAGCTTTGGTACTCTCTTGCTAGCATGATGGATTGGGAAGCCCTACATCTTTTAGAGTCACTTTTTTTTTTTATTTCCTTAATGACCTGCAGAATGGCTGTAAAGCCTGGAAACATAGATAATATCTTCTATATTGCTGCGTAATATCAATCAAACGTGTATTATATTTTTGCCAGTATTGCAAGACTTGGTGGTCACCCTACACCCTACCTTTCTTTTAGAAAGAAGCAGAAGTTTATGAATTTGAGAAATGTTTTTTTTATTATGCTCAGTTAGCCACCGTGTGGTACCTCATTAGTTTTTGATGTAGTGTTCAGTGATTCATTAGTTGCGTGTAACACCCAGTGCTCAGCACAGCATGTGCCCTCCTTACTACCTACATTTTAAGACCAGACACACTTTTTCACAAAGAAACCGAAAACCCGAACACAGTGAAGTCAAATATTGGATTTTTATATCTTTGGATAGTCCTTTTACAGGAAAAATGGTTTGGATTTTCTTGAACACTGAAATATTCTTTTAACCCACTTTAACCTGAGAATCTGAAAGGCATTTCATTTCTTCAGGAGATGTTATGGTTTACTTAATGGTTATCTTACACATGAATATACATGGGGACATCTTAGAGGCTCAAGGCCTATGTTTTTGACGTTTCAGGTTTATACTGGCGTTCAGATTTTGAGAACACCTCATTAATTTCAGAGGTCCCTGGGGTTAGTCCTGTTAACAATAGTCCTTGGTATTTCTAGGGCCTGCTGGCGATCAGACTGCAGCGAACATGACCATTCCCCTTCAGGCTCCTCCAGAAGGGGAGGTGACTTTAAATGAACACGAATCTCACAGGAACCCATGGCAAGTTGCACTTTTTGCCTGACCCACCCCTGGCAGGTTAAACTCTTTAAACCATGGTGTTACGCTAAAGTGATAAACTGCCTTCTCTTAGAAACTCTTTCTGAGTTACGGCATATGAAGGCACAGTTTTCAGAAACTAGTTTTTTGTAACACTGGATTGTATTGTATGAAGTAAAAACATATATTTAAGAGATGCCATTCATCACTTCATTTTTCCTCAAAAGCACTGATCATTTTCTGACTAATTCAGGATGAGCATCCCTCCTCTTCTTTCCCACGCCACTGGGAAGAGATAATATACAGGATAATGTGGGAAAAAATCTTGAAAACCACACAGGTGCTTTTCAGACCTCAGGTGGACTCATTAGTGGATGGTGAAATCTTCGTAATACGTAGTTACCAACATTATTATTATTATTTGACAGAATAGAGTGGCATAGAAGAGAAAATAATTCCTACCGTTTCGTGAAGTTTTTGTTTCAACCTTGTGTGCATATATGCACGTGTTTATGTATGTACCAGGTCACTGTATAAAGGTCTTTTCTGTGGGTTATTGTAAAGCACACTTAAAGAAATTTGGCTTCTGTAGGTTTTTTGAAAGAATGTTTGAAGAGATTTGGCTATTACCTGGTTCATTGTTTCTCTCTCTCTCTCTCTCTGTATGTATATATATATATATATATATATATATACACATACATACATATATATATGAGCTTCTCTAATAGATGCTGATTGGCACATCTAGCTTCCTCTGACAGATAGTTTTCTCTAATTCCTGGTACCTTAAAAAAGTGTTTTAGGGCATTGCTTCAGTTTCTTTTTTACAAATTTATGCAACCTACATATTTCCTGGGGTTCAGATAAAGAGATGACTGTTTGGATTTTTGCAACAGTTTGTTATTAGCTACTTAAGCTGCTGCAAACAGTGTTTATTGTTGCAATTTTTTTTTAAAGATTTTTTTATTTTTTATTTGACACAGAGAGAGAGATTACAAATAGGCAGAGAGGCAGGCAGAGAGAGAGGAGAAAGCAGGCTCCCTGCTGAGCAGAGAGCCCGATGTGGGGCTCTATCCCAGGACCCTGAGATCATGACCTGAGCCAAAGACAGAGGCTTTAACCCACTGAGCCACCCAGGCGCCCCTATTGTTGCAAATTTTGATTGTTGCAAATGTTGCTTCTCATTATAAGGACACCAAGCATGTTTCTTGAAGTTTTTGCTGAGATTGTGATTTCAGCCACAGTTGACCTCTGCACATTTTAATGATCACTGTCAAGATCCTAGAATTTGATTGGGGTTGTTGTAAGAATTCTTTTTTTTAAGATCTTATTTATTTATTTGAGAGACAGAGAAAGTGAGAGAGAGCATGAGAGGAGAGAAGGTTAGAGGAAGAAGCAGACTCCCTGTGGAGCCGGGAGCCCGATGTGGGACTCGATCCCGGAACTCAAGGATCATGACCCGAGCCGAAGGCAGTCGCTCAACCAACTGAGCCACCCAGGCGCCCCTGTTGTAAGAATTCTTGATTTGGAATTAAAAAGTTGTTCAGGTTTAAGCTGAAGAACATAGTAAAATATATTCATCTAGATCTTTTCAAGTAACTTTTAATGGATCTGAGTTTTATCATAGAAACCAGTTACTTGGGAGACAAAGTTATTACTGTTTTATGATGAAAATTTAATAATTTTGAACACAGAAAGCGATGATGTAAATCCAAGGAGTTGAACCTGATTCTTCAAGTGACTGATGAAAACTGACCTCCCTTTGAAGCTGGCATCTTGTTGCTGTGACATGATGAGGTGACGAGAGGAAGAAAACCTAGTTCATGTGTCCACTGTCACTGCCGTCATTGCTGGTGTTATTGGGCCAAAGTCTATTTTAACATATGTGGATATTTCCTTAGGCTATCTAAAACAGACCATATGCAAAATATTTTTATTTGTGCATTTGAGGTGGAGCACCCCAGTTGCTTTTGGTCTACGGGGTAGGGAGCAAGTGTGTATATAGTGGCGTCAGTATAACCAAGCCCTACTAGAGAAAAATATAACTACATCTTCATCTCCTTTTATTCTCCAGGGTTAAGGGTACATCCCAAGGGCTGGTTGTGGCCAATCTGAAGTTACTCCCTCTGTTTCTTGGCTTTTGGAAGTAGTAACAAAAAAAGTAGTAATCCAAACAGTTTTCGGGTTTTGACAGTCCAAGGTTTGGGGGTTTCAGGCCTTTCTTCTTGCTAACTGGGTGATCTGAGATTATTTCATCTCTTGAAGCCCCAGTGTTACCTGTAAGGTGGAGATGGTAATAGTAAAATCTCCTAGAATGGTTGTGAAGGTCAAATAAGGTGATACTGGGAAAGAATTTGCTACATTAGCACAGTAAATGCCGAGGCGTATTATTTTTATTAGCTGCTGCCTCTTACTGGCTTAGGCCAGTCCTCTGTAGACTTTTAGACATAGAGAAAAATGTACCTCGTTGGTAATACTACTGTATTTCTACCTAGATACAATGATACATCTCTATTTCTGCAATCCAGAAGGCTTTATAACATACAAAGGGTTTTGTAAATCTGTCTAGTCCCAAGGGATAACTACAAATTAAAATTTTTTTTCCCCAGAGGACTGTTTACTACAGCAGAATTACTTGGCTAGGCATTTTTAAATCTTTTGAATCATCTGACCGTGTTTATTTCATAAATGATACACATTAAAGCTCTAAGTATCTTTCTGAAGTCTCCTTGATATAAATTGTCACATGTAACTTCCAACTATTTAGTGTCTTACAATAAATCTTTTTTTATAGTATTCTAAAATATTTGTTGAGCAGTTGTTAACTTTTTTACTGGCAAAAGTTGAGGGACTTGGTAGAATCCTAGGGAATCCATAAGAGGGACTTTGGATCATGGGTTCTTATTCTGGATGGTGGATTGGCTTCAAGATATATAAACTCCCTAAAATCTTACGTAAGATTTTTCATATATGTATTTATGTTCATTTTTCTAGAGAAAGGATCCATAGCTATCCTCATATCCTCAAAGGACTCCATTGCCCTGAAAAGGTTAAGCACTGACCTCGCATCCTCCCTTATCACTACATTTAATTTATAGAAGAGAAAAACTGACTTACTGAAGGTGACCCAGCTGCTAGATGGGGGCCGGTTTGACTGCAAAGCCTGGGCTGTTTATGTCACACATAAACGAAGCGAAGCTCTGCTTAGTTAGCTAATACTTACAGATTTTAAAGTATCATTCTTACACCATTTTCTACAGTTTCCAGTGAAATAGAGATTAACCCAAGTACACTGAATTGGCTAAAGCTTGACCAATTAGAGGTATACTCCCGAATGGGAAAAGATGACTATTTTTACTTTGGGGGCTTTCCTTTATCTTCTGCATAGGTGTGTGAATTCTACAGTCTGTCTTTAACATCTGCATTATTTGCAAATGATATCTGATAACGGATTAAAATCCAAAATAGATAAAGAACTCATATAACTCAACACCAAAAAAACCCAAGTAATCTGATTGAAAAATGGGCGGAGGACCTGAATAGACATTTTTCCAGAGAAGATGTTCAGGTGGCCAACAGAGGGATGCTCAACATCACTAATTGTCAAGGAACTCCACATCAAACCACAATTACATATCACCTTCCACCTCTCAGAATGACTAGAATCAAAAAGATAAGAAAGAGCAAGTGTCGGTGAGGATGTAGAGAAAAAAACGAACCCTCATGTGCTGTTGGTGGGAATGCAAATATTGCAGCCACTGTGGAGAACAGTGGGGGGAATAGTTCTCAAAAATTAGAGATACCATATGATTCAGTAATTCCACTACTGGATAGTTACCCAAAGAAAGCAAAAACACTAATTAAAAAAGATAGTGCCACCCTTTTACAATAGCCAAATTATGGAAGCAGCCCAAGTGTCCACTGATACACAAATGGATAAAGAAGGTGTGGTGTGTGTGTGTGTGTGTGTGTGTGTGTGTATACTCAGTTTCTTTTCAAGCTATAACAAGTGTCTTAATTTTTCTCTTTAGGCAAGCCAAAATTCCTTTAGGATAGAGTTTGACACCTTTGGTGAACTCAAGGTCCCGAATGATAAGTATTATGGCGCCCAGACTGTGAGATCCACAATGAATTTTAAGATTGGAGGTGTGACAGAACGCATGCCAGTAAGTGGTTTTATGGAAGTATTGGCTTTATTCAAATGAGTCACTTTATTTTATAAATAAATATTTTACAGTTAAAATAAGAAGTTATTATGGAATTGGCTTTGTGAGTAATAGCATGTTTCTCTTTAAAATATCAAAGACCTTGGGGCGCCTGGGTGGCTCAGTGGGTTAAGCCTTTGCTTTCGGCTCAGGTCATGATCTCAGGGTCCTGGGATCAAGCCCCGCATCGGGCTTTCTGCTCAGCAGGGAGCCTGCTTCCCCCTCTCTCTCTGCCTGCCGCTCTGCCTACTTGTGATCTCTCTCTCTCTCTCTCTCTCTCTCTCTGTGTGTGAAATAAATAAATAAATCTTTAAAAAAATAAAATATCAAAGAACCTTTTGAAGTTTAGTATTATTACTTTGAGCTGTGAGTTAGAGTTTTATTTGATAGAACTAAGTGATTTGTCTTCCTTTTTTCTTTTTTTTTTTTAAGTTAGACTCCATGGCCAGTGTGGAGCCTAATGCAGGGCTTGAACTCATGACCCTGAGATCAAGCCCTGAGCTGAATCAAGATTCGGAAGTTTAACTGCCTGAGCCACTCAGACGCCCCGTGATTTGTCTTTTTATTTTTGCTGGGTTTTTTCAGATTTTTACTAGAATTTCAGTTTGAACATTTTTAGTCTCAATACTTAGTTTTTTAAGCTGATTTAAGACAGATTTTTAAAAACCGTTTGAAAAGAAAACAGATTTTCCTTTAATATTATACTTTCTATCTTGGTTTTGGTTTCCAGAAAGGTATACACAAATACATGAAACTATTATGCTTCACCCTGTCTATATGTAAGTATGTGTGCAATGCCACATGAATGATCGAAGGATTAGGAAACTTTCTACCGCATTTCATTAAATCTAAGATGACCTCAGAAGAAGCAGCAGTAAGATGCACTTCGTAGCCCTAAGAAAGAAAAAGGGCTGTCAGAGTTGGGCCCTGTCATTGATTGTATGATGGCGCATCTTGGCTTCAGAGATGTCAGATAATGAGAAGAATTGATAGAGTGGCTTGTGTATACTGCTGGAGCCCAGCTGCGGTGTGAACCCTACTCAGTGCCGGGGTGCGGGATTGGCTAGGAGCCTAGAAGTAGTCAAGCTTCGGCCGGGGAGGTACTGTGTAATAGCTGTCCTCTAAGCTATTTATCTCACAGGCATCTTAACTTCCATATTTAGCTCATTCCTAAGCCTTTTTGACTGAATCTTGACAGGCGTATACAGTTTTACAATAGGCAGCTGACTCTTTAAAGAAAATCTTCTTGTCACTACCGCCGCCAGTCGGCCTGGTGGTGGGGTAAACTAGGGTCAGACGACGTGGTTAGGCGACAGGATAGCAACTCATCCTAAAACTGATCCTCATCTAGTTCAACTCCTGGGACCAAGGAGGTCAGTGCTGAGCACTAGTGGTAGGAGTGAGCAGGGCTCAGGTTTAATGGTCCTGCTTCTGGCAGCAAGGGCTGGGGTTCAGGGGTGTGGGGTTGCTGCTGCTGCTCCAGAAACAGGGCAGCTGTTTCTGTTACACGTCCATAAAAGATGGACACGTGGGGTATCTGTCTCGTCACATTTTACTTCATCTTGAGTAATGCCCTGAACTTTTTAAAATACAAAGCAGGCTATGATGGGCCCTGACCTGGGCAGTGAGTAAACCCAGCCCTTTGTACCTGAGGTCCAAAGGAAAGCAAAACCAAAAAAAGATTATGAACTTCTAATGTGAGTAAATTAAGATTAATGAGACCCTTCTTTTCTCCCCAGTGACCTTTTACCATTTTATTGTGATCGTAGTCAGGGAAACTGTGCTGTGACACTCTCCATTTTCGGAGTCTGCAGACACTGGGGTCAGGCGCTGCATTTGAAGGGCTGAGCGGGGGGCCTGTCACTTACGACCTTGGCAGTGGTTTGAGCCACCACTGCAGTGTGCTCCCATCTGTGTCATGTTTAAAGTTTTTAAGTTTCTTATGCTATGCGCCATTTGTTCCTATCTCATTTGAGTAAAACACTTAAAATTTTTTAATTCTGGTTTCTTAGAATTCAAAATACAAATGTTCTCTCTTTATTTCACCTTTTCTGTTTGACCTTCCGCATGTCCTCTCTTCGGCCCAGGTTTAATACGTCCTATTCCTTTTCTTCAGTTTTCCACCTTCATTCCCCTTGAGGACTGTAGCTTCTCCTGTACTCTTTTCCCCACCCTTCCTGCCTCCCTTGCACACTTTCCCCCTTCAGACCTCGTGTGGGATCCAGACTATAATCTGCATTATTAGTTTTGGCAACAATACATAATTCTCTCATCTCACAAAATCCAGATACCACTTCATTGAAGTGTCATCAAAAGTTGCCGAATTTCATCCCTTTAAATTTGGCGAGGTAATTCAGAGCAGGAAGTGAAAAGATCTGCAAACCAGAAGAGTTTGAAATAGGGTTAGGTGCCTCAGAAACTGTCAGCCCCAAGTCCGTATGTAGTACCCTGGGGTTAAAGAGATATTCTGAGGGACATTCCAGTGACTTAAAGAGTGTCAAAGCCTTATTGACTAGCCAGAATAACTTGCTTTTTGGCTTTGGGATGAAGTGATACCCATTTAGTAATGGTTATTTTGAACCTTCTGGCAGTTAAAGATTTATTTTTATTTTATTGTTTTTAACAAGGACAAGGAAAAAATATGCTTAAAAAATAATGGGGCATGAGATCCAGTGAGGGAAAATAATGATGCTTGCTGGTGAAATGATTGAGTGCCATTTGTATTCATATATATGAAATAAACACATGTCTATTTTAATCTGTCATAAAAAAGTGGTACATTTGTGTGTGTGTGTGTGTGTGTGTGTGTGTGTGTGTGTGGGTCAGATACACACATGTATTAAAGAGTCAACCCATTTGCTTTTGTTTGGTTCCCTAAGAGATAAATGATGACTCTTGGTTCATTACATACCTATCTGTAATCTTAGTGTTACTGTAACATTACTAACTTTAGTGTTTTATGTACCATTTTTGCACTTGCATAAAAGAATAAACTTAAATTTTTATGCTTAATGAAACTTGCAATTTTGAGATATTTTTCTGATTAATTTTAGATCCCAGTTATTAAAGCTTTTGGCATCTTGAAGCGAGCAGCTGCTGAAGTAAACCAGGATTATGGTCTCAATTCAAAGATTGCTGAGGCCATCATGAAGGCAGCAGATGAGGTAGGAGGTGCTAAATGTGCTGTTTACTCAGGGGCATCAGACCCGCATCTCCACGAGATGATGTCAGACTCTGGCGGGGAAGGGGGTGCTGAATTCCTGAGTTAATGAATTTCAAGGTAGGGTGGCAGCATCTCGTTTGGTGAGGACATTAATGCGGTACTTAAAATATTGTGGCAGAAGTTTTGGGGTGATGCTATACCTTTTATTTTTTTTATTATTTATTTATTTTTTGAAGACGTATCTATTTTAGAGAGAGAGAGTGGGGGGCAGGGGCAGAAGGAGAGAGAGAGTCTCAAGTCAGTTCCTCACTGAGCCTGATGCTGGGCTCCATCTTACAACCCTGACATCATGATCTGAGCTGAAACTCTGAGGCTCAGACGCTAACCAACTGTGCCACCCAGGTACCCGATACCTTTTATTTTTAATTCTCTTGACTTTTCCTCTTTTTTTTTGATTTTTTTTTTTGACTTTTCCTTTTAATTTATACAGTTTGAAGAAAACCTGAAGAGACATGGTTAAACTTATACTGCATTTGATTTTTTTATTTATTTATTTATTTTTAAAAAGATTTTTTATTTATTTATTTGACAGAGAGAGAGATCACAAGAAAGCAGAGAGGCAGGCAGAGAGAGAGAGAGAGAGAGAGAGAGGAGGAAGCAGGCTCCCCACCGAGCAGAGAGCCCAATGCGGGGCTCGATCCCACGACCCTGAGATCATGACCTGAGCCGAAGGCAGAGGCTTTAACCCACTGAGCCACCCAGGTGCCCCGATTTTTTATTTTATGTATAAATGATTCCTTTTAAAACTAGTCAGTTATTTGATAATATGGAGAATGTAATTTCAGTAATCCACTTACGTAATCTTAAGGAAGTAGTCAGAGATAATGGTTAAAAACCTATATTTACAATGTTTTTCATTGCAGTACTATTTACGATAACAAATTAGACCATACCCAACCATAACAGATGCTTATATAAATTATATAGTAGAATCATAGAAAATTAGTTTCTTAGGAATGTCCTATGATAAGGCTGCCTGGATGGTTCAGTCAGTTAAGTGGCTGCCTTCAGCTCAGGTCATGATCCCAGCATCCCTGCTCAGTGGAGATCCTGCTTCTCCCTCTCTCTCTGCCTGCTGTTCTGCCTACTTGTACTCTCTCTGTCTCTCTGTCAAATAAATCAATAAAACCTCAAAAAAAAAAAAGGAAGAAGAAGAATGTCCAGAATGTCCTATGATAGAGTCTACCATATAAGAAATATGGGTCGGGGAGGTAGCACATTTTGTGTATTTTATAATCCTATTTGTGTTTGGAAAATATGAACAGAAAAATGTGTGTTTTTCTTTGTGCATATATGCATACCCATTGCTTGGGGCAAGCCTAAAGGGAGAAGCCAAAATTCTTCACTGTCACTGGTTCTGAGGGGTACGGCTTTCGTAAGTTAGACTTTCCTCACTTCTCAAAATGTTCCACACTGAACGTCTATTACATAACTAGGAAAAAAGTTTTACTTTAAAATGGACTGATTGTTGGGGCGCCTGGGTGGCTCAGTGGGTTAAAGCCTCTGCCTTCGGCTCAGGTCATAATCTCAGGGTCCTGGGATCGAGCCCTGAATCGGGCTCTCTGCTCAGCAGGGAGCCTGCTTCCCCCTCTCTCTCTGCCTGCCTCTCTACCTACTTGTGATCTGTCAAATAAATAAATAAAATCTTTTTTAAAAAATGGACTAAATGTGGGCCCCTGGGTGGCGCAGTTGGTTGAGCGACTGCCTTCGGCTCGGGTCATGATCTCGGAGTCCTGGGATCGAGTCCCGCATCGGGCTCCCAGCTCCATGGGGAGTCCGCTTCTCACTCTGACCTTCTCCCTTCTCATGCTCTCTCTCTCTCTTTCCTAATAAATAAATAAATAAAATCTTTAAAAAAAATGGACTAAATGTTTAAGGTAATAATTTTCTAAGGTGTGTACTGATTTTTTTTTAAGCTAAAATCAATCTAGAAGATGAAGTTAAGCAGCTACTCTCTTAGAAAGCTTATAATTCAAAAACTAACACATAAAATTATATGACAGAAACAGGGACAAATCTGGGCTGTGTTTGTCTTTACTCTTGGCAGTTGCTACTCATTGGACATCTGTGCGGTGAAGTAGCTATTAGCAAACTCACTTTCAAGTAACTCGTTCATTATCATGCTGACTCCAGCTGTAACATCTGTTGGCTATTCCCGCTGAGCACCACAGGAAATGTATCTAAAAACACGTGTGCTAGCCTTAACAGGTGGCCCTATCTGGATGTTATTAGAGGAGGCAGTTGGAGATATAGAAGAAAGATGGCTTTGATTCAGTTTCCATGTGCAATCCATAAAATTGTATCTTTCAGAGTAGATGACTTTTCACTTTGCAAACTAGAGAAGGTTGGAACATGTGATGCTGCGGAAGGTTGGAGTCGCTGGACAAGCACGAGCTGTGTGGCACCCTCAGTAAATCATTTAGCATATGAGAAAAGTGAGCATCTTTATAATAGCACTCGATAGGTGACTACTAAGTCATAGCTGATCACAATCGCTAAATGGTATCAAGTGTTTCTTATTTTTAAAAATTTATTTTTTCAACCTTTTCTTCTCTTGCAGGTAGCCGAAGGTAAATTAAATGATCATTTCCCTCTTGTGGTATGGCAGACCGGATCCGGAACCCAGACAAATATGAATGTAAATGAAGTCATTAGCAACAGAGCAATTGAAATTCTAGGAGGTGAACTTGGTAGCAAGATACCCGTGCATCCCAATGATCACGTTAATAAAAGCCAGGTCAGTATATGAGCTTTTCTTTGTAATAAATTGAAAAGAACACCTGAGATTATGCTTGTAAAACAGGCATTAGCTTTTTGACAAGGAAGGTTCATTTGGTATACATTCTTCAGTAGAAAGGACTTCTTATATGTTCTTATTTCTTTTAGGGATCTTGGGTCTATGTCTTAAACTTCATAAAAATCCCTATTGGAGCACCTGAATTTAGCATATGTGTGTGTTTGTATTGTTTGGTTTGTTTTTTAAAAACACTTTATTTTTAAATAATTTTAGAATTATGAAAGAATTACAAAGGTACTTCACACAGAGTTCCTGTATACCCTTTTCCCAGCTTCCCTTAATGATAAACATTTTTCATCACCCTGGTGATGGTACATTTATTGTACATTTATTGCACTGTGAAATTAACATCGGTATACAGCACCCTCAAGTAGACAGACTTTATTAGGATGGCCCTAGTCTTCTACCAATATCTTTTTCCTTCCAAGATAAAATCCATGCTACACATTGCACTTAGTTGCTGTGTTCCCTTTGTCTCTTCCAATCTCTGACTCTTGTCTTTTGTCACATTGATGGTCAGATATTTTGTGGAATCCCTCAGTTTGGATTTGTTTGATGCTTTCTCATGATCAGATGGAGACTCTGGATTTTGGGAAGATTATTCAGAAGTGAAGGGCTCCTCTACCTGCATCACGGCCGGGGTACACGATAGCACCAGGGCTAGGGACTGGTGATGTGAACTTCAACCCCTTGTTTAGGCCAGTGGGCTTCTCCACCTTCCGTTGTCTGTTAGAAGTGAGCCACGCAGGCCTGCCTCCACTTAGGCACTGCACTTCAACTTCACTTTTTCAAGGGTGGAGTATCGAGGAATCTTTGGTCATATACTAAAATCAGCACGGAATTAATAAGTAATTTTGAAGCTGGGCAAATACCCTCTTTCTCCTTAAACTTGCCCACAAGGCTTATCATTCATTAGTGGATCTTGCCTATAGCAGTTACGGCTGTGATGTCATAGTGGTGACACTAGGATTTTGTACTCCTCTCTTTCCTTCTACTTGTGTTACTTAGATCTTGTCTGTAAAGATTTGTCCTCTTCTCTCTATCTCAGCAGTTTTTATTTGTTGATGTATATCAACATGGATTTGTTGCATATTTATTTTACTCTTAGTGTTCTAACCTGATACTGTTATTATTTATGTTGTTGCTCAGATTATTCCAGCTTTGGGAGCCCTCTCTGTTGGCTCCTGTGTCCTTTGGATGTACTCCCGTCCTTTTTTTTTTTTTTCCCCCTCTTTTTCTTTTTTTAAAACAGTTCTGTACTTTCTTCTACTACCGGATGCTCCAGGCTCATCGTATTGTAGCTTCCCTGCCCCAGGCCCCCGTCAGCACCCATTTTTCCAGGGAACTCTTGGAGGATCTTACTGGAAAAGATTTAGAAATCAAGACCTGGTGCGAGGTGTAATTTAATATATTTTTAAGTATTAATGGGGAAGCTTTTTCATACAAGTTTACCATATGAAGGATTTTTCAAACTTATTACTCGCATTTAAATATATAAACTTTTATGTATACTGAAGTCTGAAATCACGTGAGAATAATCCCGTGTGTATGGTCCGGTGCAGGGGCTGGGTGGTACTACGTGGGAAGCGAGATCGGTGCGCGCTGTGAATTTAGGTTATAGGTACATGAGTGTTCCTCATATCATTCATTCTACTTTTGTAAATGCTTTGATATTTTCCATAATAAAAAGTTGCAAAAATAACATTTTTTTTTTAAACAGCATAATAATTCGAAAGTATGGGTTTTCCAGTTGAAAACAGAGCATGGAGTATGGACTTCCTGGTTAGGTCTCAGTTCTGCCAGTTCCTAAATGTTTTGGCAGGTCACATCATTTCTTTGAGAGTTTGGCTTTCCTGTTTTCAGAGTGACGAACTATCTCACAAGAATTTTACTCAAGTTTAATAAAAGACTATTGGTACTATATAACTGAAAGATATTTTATTATTGCTGCCCTTACATGCACTTGTTAATTGTCCTTCGTCATGCTTTGCTTCATTTACTAGCAGATATAATAATAGTATTTTAGAGTAGGTGGCATATATGATACAGTCCTGAGTTCATTAAACCCGGCCGCTGTTTCTTGGACCTTAAGTGACCTGTGACTCGCCACACGTCAATGGCATTGAGCGCTAAAGACATGAGTTTCGAGTAATCATGGTAGTGACATTTTTAATGGAGACATTCAAGTTTGTTTTTTGTTGCTTCTGATGTAGCATTTTACCATTTTTGTAAATTTTCCAACAGAGCTCAAATGACACATTTCCCACAGCAATGCACATTGCCGCCGCCTTAGAAGTCCACGAGGTGCTCCTGCCGGGACTCCAGAAGCTACACGATGCTCTCCATGCAAAATCTGAAGAGTTTACCCAGATCATCAAAATTGGGCGTACTCACACACAGGATGCTGTTCCTCTCACCCTCGGGCAGGTAGAGGAGTACGGCGTTGATTCAGTTTGGGGATTGGTGCAAATGGCCAACACATTACCCTCTAAATCGCACTCATTTGATAGGCCAAGTTAGGGGCGCCTGGGTGGCTCGGTCATTAAGTGTCTGCCTTCGGCTCAGGTCATGGTCACAGGGTCCTGGAATTGAGTCCTGTATCAGGCTCCCTGCTCAGCAGGAAGCCTGCTTCTTCCTTTCTCACTCCCCTGCTTGTGTTCCCACTCTTCACTTTCTCTCTCTCTCTGTCAAATAAGTAAATAAAATCTTTAGAAAATAAAAGGCCAAGTTATGACAGTTCCGTGGCAGAGATTTTTCTGCATTCACCCGTCTGTAGTTTTATTGACAGCTTCTGAGGGGAAGAGCACAGTGTGAGGACGGTGGTGAGCCAGTCTCCAGGCAGTCGGCTCGGGTTGAGAGCTTAGCTGTGCTACATACAAACCGTGTGACCTTGGGGAAATTAGTGAGCTTTTCTGTGCCTCAGTTTTCTGAGCTTTAAAATGAGGAAAATAACATCTGTATCCTAGCCCATTTGTGAGGTTCGAATCGGTTCACGTGAAGGGCTTAGAACCATGCCAACACGTAGTAATAAGCACAGGCTGGCGTTAGCTGTCACCGTTGCCTTCATCGTCACCAGGATCGTTGTCCTGTCTCCCTTTGTCTCTTACTCTATAGAGTGGGCTGTATAAACATTACTTTTAAATTGATAAAGCAAGGCCTATCTGCCTCTAAGATTGTATTGGGCCATATGGGAAAGAGGTATTACTCTCTTCCCCAAAATACCAGAAAGTATTTTTGTGTTTCTTGATCAGTGCCTCAAAGAATGTCTAATAGCATGCACCACGAAGAACATGGAGGGAATCAGACAATGATTTTTGGTAGTAAAACTCTCCTGTGGTTCAGGAGGGGGGCTCGCACAGGTGATGGCGAGGGGAGCGAGTGCCGCTTACTTGAAGAGGCTCATTTGTAGTTTTGTTCAGATGAATGCTGCAAGAAGCTTGACTGCTTAGCTTAATTTCATTACGAAAGGAATGAGGAAAACAAAATGATTCGTTGAAATGCAGGTGCTCTGAGAGAAGCGAGCTCCTACCTTCAGTTGTCCCTGAAGGCTCTTCTCTTTGCATCAAACGTTCTTAGCGCCTGGCATGGTTTCTACAGAGGACCAGTGTGTGTTGGAAACCTTCGAGCGCCTCTCTGGTTTCTAACGTTTTCCTTGTTGTGTGTGTCACATGGTGGAACACCGTCGAGCTAACGTCTCTTTGGGCCATGACCACCTCCTGTGTAATGTCATCATTCTCCCTGTCACGTCAGCAGTGGTCTTCTGGTGGACTTTACCTTACCTGAGCACCTATACTTGATTTTATTGGAACTGACTTTTGAGTTTATGTGGGTTTTCCCCAATAAAAAGAAACTTCTTAAGTGTATCCAGCCCGTGTATGTATTAGTGACATTAGATCGGATGGATCCGGTCTACCTAAAAGGGGTTACATCTACTAAAATGTTTTCTTTCGAACAGTAAGATATCCTAATGCTAATCAAAACTGCTTATGAGTTTTCCATGTTTATAGGCAGGAGAAACATAGTGTTAGTGTAACCATATAGTCTGGCTTGCTCGGTTGAGTTCTGGCTTATGCTTTTTGTCCCTGCCTAATTCTTTTTTTTTTTTAATATTTTATTTATTTATTAGAGAGAGAGTGAGAGAGAGCATGAGGAGGGAGAAGGTCAGAGCAAGAAGCAGACTCCCCGTGGAGCTGGGAGCCCGATGTGGGACTCGATCCCGAAACTCAAGGATCATGACCCGAGCAGAAGGCAGTCGCCCAACCAACTGAGCCACCCAGGCGCCCCTGTTCCTGCCTAATTCTTAAAATTATCCCCACATAGTTCCTCAAAAGGGGCCCTGCCACGTTCAGACGATAAATTCTGTGGCTACCTTTTGTAAGATGGGTCATTCTGGGAACACTGTGACATTAATAGCAGAATTAACTTGCATCTTGAAGCTCTAGTCTTGCTGTCGCCTGTTTCCTTCTTGTGCTCTTCAGTGAGCTGTTCAGCTTCTTGAATACTTTTAAAGGGTCTTCCTGTTCTCTATTAGGTTTTTAAACTGAAATTGTGTGGAGAAAATGTCTGTGTTTGCATTTGTCTTGGGAGAGGATTCAGGGTTTTTTTTTTTTTCTTTCTTTCTTTCTTTCAGTTGTCTGGGATACAACAACAACAAAATCACCTGCAAACAGACCAATAATTTAATGTACTTAAGTAATTCTTTCTTATAGCTTGTTTCCTGGGCGCCCTGGTGGCTCAGTCGGTTAAACGTCTGCCTTCAGCTCGGGTCATGATCTCAGGGTCCTGGGATCGAGTCCCGTGTTGGGCTCCCTGCTCTGCGGGGAGTCTGCTTGTCCCTCTGCCCCTCCCCTCCACTCTGCTCATTCTCTCCCTCTCTCTCTCTTTTGCAAAAATAAATAAAATCCTTAAAAAATAAATAAAGCTTATTTCCTGTGTTGTTTTTATTAAAGAAGAGAGAGAGTAAAAACAGGCTGCATGTTACCCTCTGCGGTGTCATCCCACCTTCCAGGTTTATAAATCCTCCTTCTTCCTTCTACTTGGTTCGTCATATGAATTAAAATGTACACATACCCCTTGGTAGCTCATAATGTAGTACCTGAAACAGATTTAAAAGGACTTCTGTTTAATGCAGTCGGAGTCACTTGTAAGCTGTTAGGAAATCACATGTTCTCACCTTAATTTCCTTCTCTTTCCAGGAATTCAGTGGTTATGTTCAACAAGTAAAATACGCGATAACGAGAATAAAATCCGCCATGCCAAGGATCTATGAGCTCGCGGCTGGAGGCACTGCCGTGGGCACCGGCTTAAATACTAGAATTGGCTTTGCGGAGAAGGTGGCCGCCAAAGTGGCTGTGCTCACAGGTCAGCGGGGCTATGAATTCCGACTCGTCTTCGTTACACCGGCCTATATTTTCTAGGTGTTTCTGCTGTGAATTCTTGTGAATTTAATGTTAAAAAATAACATTTTCCCATCAAACGTGCTTTAGGTCTGTTTCAGAAGTTGCAGTATTAATCCTTTTGCCTTTTAAGTTTCCCATCCATGATTCAGACAGTATGCAATTAAAATCCGTCAGTGCCAGCTTGTTCACTATCATGGTGATATTCAGTTATTTTCCCTTTAAAGCTGTTTTGAATACCCTTCTGCAAAGCAGGCAAAATCAGTAGATGGTTGAGACACAGTCCTTTCCATGGTAGATATGTTGAGATATTGTCAGGCTTAATTTCTTTTTTCCCTGTATCAAACTAGGATGTTTCTTTGAGTTAATGACCTTTTTGAATCTTGTTTTTCCTTTAGTAGAGAGAGTGCTGTGTTCTCCATAATAACTATTATTACAGCCGAGGTGTCATCTCCAGAAAACTCTTCTCAAGAGATAGAGGTTACTGGCGGAAAGGGCAGACATAATTAGACGATGTTCATTACTGCTCTCCACAGAAATTGGCTTTTTAGTCGAGTTTTAATCGAGAAGAACTATATTACAGGGATTTGAATATGTGATCTTTAAAATTTTGGACACGGGTGATATTGAGTAAAAATGTCTAATTCCTTTTGGCGTCCTTCTCTCTCAGGGGATCTGTGGGGTTCTGGCTAAAGGAGGGAATAGAACAGCCTAAGATGGGGAACAGTTGTACTAGTAAAGGAGTGTGGAATAAAGTGAACTTGAGCTCCTTTTCCTCCTTACTCAGAAGTAGTCAGGACCATACAGCTGTTCGCAGAAGAATAGTGGTTTTTCTTTCTGTGCATTTATTGTCCATGTTTCTTTCTCCTCGAAACATGCTAGTATCACCAGATTCTTCCTGCTGGTTCAGGACCTAACCAGAGACAAAGCTTGAATCATAAGCATTTTTTCTTGAAGTAAAATTTTTCTTGTTTTTGCTTTTCATATCCTGGAACTTTCCGTTTAACTTACGTACATTAGAAAAAAATATGTAATTCTACCTGTTAACTCGTAGAGTTATTTTTTTTTTCTTCAGGTTTGCCTTTTGTCACAGCTCCAAATAAGTTTGAAGCTCTGGCTGCGCACGATGCTTTGGTTGAACTCAGTGGAGCCATGAACACCACCGCCTGCAGTCTGATGAAGATCGCCAACGATATTCGCTTTCTGGGTTCTGGTCCCCGCTCAGGTCTGGGAGAGCTGATCCTGCCTGAAAATGAACCAGGAAGCAGTATCATGCCAGGTAATGACAGAGCTGGTAAATATTAGCGCTGCAACCAGACAAGAACCTGGGCGTCCTCATGAACAGAGCATGTCTCCTTGTGTTGAGCACGGTCCCCAACACGGGTAGGGACGTGTGTGGCGCACGCATTTCAGAATGTCTGCGGCCCCCTGTAATCCGCATTGGGAACACCACCCAGCAATATAGGAAAAGAGAATGAGTTAGCCCGTATTTTGGTTCCTACGTGAGAGAATGTGTAAGTTCCATCTTTCATAATCCGAAGCCAGAAGAATTCTGAAACCAGCTGCTAAAGTGATAAAGAAATGAATTCTTCCAACTGCCTGTGAGTTCATTTTTTGCTTTGGGTTTTGGCCTGTTAGATAAGGGAAGTGACACAGGCAGCGGCTGTCTGGATTCTGGCGAGTCATTTAACAGACTCCTGGGACAGTCACTGAATCCCGTGGGGACATGTGGGTAGCCCTGTTGGATGAATGTAGTGGGTGAGCAGTGGCACTGAAGTGACACTAATGAGTTGACTTCAGACTGGAGGCATGTCTCGGTAGCAGGCTGAAGGGCTCTGTCCCTTCACCACTTCACTGGCAACGGAGGGCGAAGGCAGGGAATGTGTGCGGCTCACGTCAGCGGATAAGGAAACAGCAGTACGCCGGGTGACAGGATCAAGATCCATAAAGAAGGGCCTCTGAAGGTTCGACGAAAACTGACAAGCTGATTTTTAACAGTGAAAAAGAAAGACCTGACTATAGATTCTTTAAAATCTCCGCATGTGGATAGAATGAGAAGAGATCTGATTTTAGAATAGTTCATGTTGAAAAACGATGTGAGTTTAGTTGACGGCAAATTCAAAGTGATTGCCTAGAAAAGAGAAACCCAGACTCACAGATAAGGAAGTCATAACCTTTCCGGCGTGTTGCCTTATACCGGTCAGAGGACTCTGCGGTGCCTGGCTCAGACTTGAGGTCGTCAGAGGGCTGCTTCTGGCGTGGGGGAGCTCTGGAGACTTACGGCGAGTAGAATTCCTCCTTGATGTCTGCTTCCTCTGGCAAGTCTCCCGAATGTCAGCGAGGTGCCTTTTATGATGAGCGTTCCCGTGGCAGCCGGCTTCTCTGTGTTTACCCCTCACATGCTGTAATTGCCAGCTCTCTCCCCCTGACCTCCAGGTTCTGCAGCAGTGTTCAGTGCCTGGCTCCATAAACACATCTACACTGAACGAAAGCCACGGAGATGGGGAGGGCTGCGTTTCCTGTGCGGGCGCGGATATTCCCTACTCAGGAGCCGCTTTGTGAATGAGTCACAGTTTGTGGCAACCCATCCCTCTCTCCTTGCTTGGTTTCACTGTATCAGCCCTGATGATTTGGGGACTTGCTTTATTTAACAAACTTAGATTTCCTTCTTTTCTTGATCAGTTGACGTAATACCTGATCTTAACTGGCACTCGAAGCCATGAGCATGTTTGATGTGGGATCTTTCCTTGGTGGCTCTTTTGAAGGCAAAGTGAACCCTACCCAGTGCGAGGCGCTGACCATGGTTGCAGCCCAGGTCATGGGGAATCATGTCGCCGTCACAGTCGGAGGCAGCAATGGACATTTCGAGTTGAATGTTTTCAAGCCAATGATGGTAAGTGTGAAGTTAGGTTTTTAATGTTTTTTGACTGAAGTCTAATTGTCTTGTGTTTTCTTTCATAAAGGTTTCTAGAGACTTCACGTTGGGTACTGGGATGATATAAATAGCAGTTGGAAGTCAAGCATATATTAGGGTTAGAAGATTAAGCCTGGATATTTAATTAGGTGACTTATAGCTCAAGTGATTTGATGGTTTGCTTTATTTAATAAGAAGAAAAAGTCTGGAAATAGGGTGTGGGTTTCTTCCTTGTCCTTCACCCAGTGGCAGGGATGTCAGCGGCTAGAAATAAGTCCAGTCTCCTCGAGCCGCCCCTCAACCCTGTCTCCTGCTCACGTTGCTGCTGCTTCCCTCAAATTCTGTCGTCTTCGAAGGATAACCCAAGTTCACTTTCAGGCAAATTCTCTACTCCCAGTTCCTGCCCCTGACTGGTCCTCAGAGGCTCCTGGTTATTTGGAACCCCCGCAGGCCCGTAGACTTGCTGACATCTGACCTTGGCCTTGAAACACTTCTCCTTGGCTTCCTCAGCACCCTCCTCCCATGCTCTTCCCTGTCTCCCTCCGGCTTTCCTTCATCTTCACATGAAAATTTAGATTTTTGTGTGTCTAAAATCTGTTCTCTACCTTCCTCTTCCTGAAGATGGAGCAGGGTGGCATCATCTTTATCTTCCGTTCGGTTTCCTCAGCTTCAGACAATGGAGTCGTCATCATTTGGAGCCCTTTATCTGTGTAAAGTTTATATATAAAATATGTTAGAGACTTATTACCAATTTGCATTTGGTATAAAGTCTGGTCTTAATTTGATAAGGACATGCAAATGACAAATATTAAGAATATTTATTCAGTGCATTTGTCAAATCTGTATCAGGCACCAGATACCGGGTACTAGTGATAGAACAATAAGCAGGACATATTTTTTTGCCCTAACGGAATGTACAGTCTCGTGAAAAATACAAGACCAAAGCAGAAGTGGGACATGTAAACTTTTGCTTGCATGTCAGTTTCCAGACAGGCAATACCAGCTGTCTGGCAAATGTAGGTGTGCAATAGATATCTTGCAGGTCTTTTTATTTTAAAAAACAAAAACCCGTTTTTTATCTTTTATAGAAAATACATCAAGGTAATCAACATTTGCCTTAAATATTGTTTTAAGATTTTATTTTTTTGAGATAGAGAGCAAGAACGAGAGAGAGAGAGAGCACAAGCAGGAGATAGGGGAGTGGGAGAGGGAGAAGCAGGCTCCCCACTGGGCAGGGAGCCTGATGCGGGGCTTGATCCCAGGACTCTGGGACCATGACCTGAGCTGAAGGCAGACGCTTAACCGACTGAGCCACGCAGGTGCCCCAACATTTCCCTTATATTAAAGTCATGAGTATCAAATCAAACCTTGAAGTTCTCAGCCTTCTACTGTAGTCCATTGTTGGGACTGTACTTCTCAGACCCTGAGTTTTTAGATCAAAAGAGAGTAGGATGTGGATGTATCTTTATATGTATTGGAAATGTTATCAAAAAGGAAAAAAAGCTCTAAAGCAAACTAATTGATTTTACGTTCGTTTTAAATACCGTGTGAAAAGTTATTTTAAAGGGCCTAAGGAATATTTGTTTTGTTAAGCATTAATAACATGGTGGCCGTTGAGACCCAGGAAGCCCTCACTGCACTGACTGCCTCAAACAGGCCAACTTTCTAACCTCTGCATCTTTGCTTCTCTTCCAGAAGATTCTTTTTCCATCTCTGGTTATCTGAGTCCCCTCCATCAAAAAGGACTTCACCGATTCCTGCAACTGAATGAATTTCTCTTTGTGCTAACATGTCATACCAGTCAGTGTTCTTTCACACTGCAGGGTCTCTTGGGTTCCAGTTACTTGTATATGGCTTTTACCTCTTTGAGATTTCAGTGTCCTCAAACGTACATAATTTCTTTTATATTTGTTTCTGTGGGTATAGTGCTTTACAAATTGTAGGAGTGCCATGTGTTTATCAAATGATGTATTCATTTAGGAACCAGCACATAATATATATTTTTGGGCAGAAAAGTTAGGCTCAATAAGCCCTTCTCTTTCTCTCTCTTTCTCCCTCTCCCCTTTGCCTCTCCTGTCCCAGATCAGAAATGTGTTACACTCAGCCCGGCTGCTGGGGGATGCGGCCGTCTCTTTCACAGAAAACTGCGTCGTGGGAATCCAGGCCAACACAGAGAGGATCAGCAAGCTGATGAATGAATCTCTGATGTTGGTGACAGCTCTTAATCCTCATATAGGTAAGGCTTAAGGAACAGTAATGTCATTTTATAGCTATAAAATTAAAAAAGCGAAAGTATTTTTAAGAGATTGTTGGATCAAGGTGGACAGCAAATTCCTTTCAGGCATTTGTGAGATTTCAGGTAAAATCTCACAAAATATTTGAAACTGTGTTGAGAGACACTGTTTACGTATTACTATGATGTCAGGGATGCTTCGTTTCATTTGAAATGTGTGGTAAGCTCAGCAGTTCAAATTTATGTAAATCTTAGTGGTATTGAGATGCTGAACGTTGCGTGTGGTCTACCTGGGAAAGCTCCCCCCAGTCAGCGTCACTAGGTGGCACTGGCCGATTAGCAGTGTGGCTTGAACTCATTTTTCTGCCTTCTCTAGATGCTCTGCTACACTTTGGGTTTGTTGTTTTATTCCATTCAGAAATGGGGAGTTACCAGTAAGAACAAAAGAAAAAGGGTAGTATTCCTTGCTTATAGGGAAAGGGGGAAAAGGTAAATATATCTAAAACTGTGACTCTTATATTGCAAGCCTTTTCCAGAGTTACAAAGATTTTATTGTGTAAATTCAAACATACCCACTTGGATTGTGGACTGACCGTAATGATCCTCACTAAAGATAGTTTCAGCTTGTAGGTTTGGAGGCATTTGTTACATTGTGTTATGGTGCCTAGAAAGCCTTTTCCCACCTTCCTACTGATGAGCTGAGGTTGTTAACATATTCTTTGGTTTTCTCTTTTCTAATAAGTTATGATACATTCATTGGCACGATATGGTTGCTATTTTAAAATATTCTTCTATAATCCTGAACTTTCAAAGCAGATTTTCTATAATTGGCTTCACATCAATCTATAATTTCAATTTTATAAAGTTAGAGCTTATTTGACTGCTTCAAATATATATATGATATATATATGACATATATCATGTATATATATATCATATGACATATATATATATATATATATATATATGTAGCTATGACATATAATATATCCTAGTCTGTGGTGTACTATTGAGATTGGTAATAATATTTTGATCCTTTAAAAATTATTGTACTTTAGCATTCAATCAGAGAGCTACACAGGGGACCCAAAGGCTTATGTGAGAAATGTTCTCTCACATCTGTACTTCAGAACACTTACGTCAGAAGTGCTCCTAACGCTAAATGATTGATTCGCCTTTCTGGACTCTGTTTTCTGTGAGGTAAAGGCCATACAAGGATAAATGGGCAAACCACACCTTGACTTGCTGCTACAGCGCAAGCCTCGTAGCCGCTTGTCCTGGGGTCTGTGCCCGCTGGTTGTGGAGCAGGCTGGCCGGCAACAGGGATCTGTGGGACCCGAAGAGTAGAGCTGAATGGTTAGCGTAAAACTTAGACTCTAGCATCCTCAATATAAGGGTACACAATATCTACTAGTGACCCTGATCATCTGATGAAAATTCTTTCTCAAAGTTGCTCTGATCAGTAGATGCCCTTTTCAGCGTGCTTAGCGTTCACGAGTTCGGCTGAGTACTGAAATCACCCATAATTTGTTTCATAGACGGTTAATGGTTACATGCCAACGACATGTAACATCCTGCCTGGTTGACGATCCTGTTGCCTCAAGGCTTTTGTCCCTTTGACCCTAGTGCTCTGATGTAGGAGTATTTGGGGTTTTTTTCCTCCTTTGATGGTTTCATTTTTTTTGTCCTTTTTTTTTTCTTTAAGATTTTATTAATTAGAGAGAGAACAAGCAGAGGGGCGGGGCTGAGGGAGATGGAGAAGCAGGGGATCATGACCTGAGCCAAAGGCAGGCACTTAACTAACTGAGCCAGATTGGCGCCCTTTTACGTTCTTTCTTGCTTTTGCCTTCTGACCTTTATTTCAGTTGTGTTAAGACAACTTGCAAAGCTGTCCCTGCCCCTACCTTTGTTAATTCCGGAGGCAAATATCTGAGGCACACACCACACCTGTGATCTTTGGTACAAGAACAGATCTGTGCTAAAACTTGCCCCTGTATCCTTGGGCTGTCTGGGAAGAGGTCAGGATACTGACAAGTGCTGCTGGAAGCAGCTGCCAGGTGCATCCCTCCCCAGGCTCCCCCGCCTTTTCCCCTTGGAGCCAGTCCCCACAGCTCCCACACAGGAGCGCTCTCTGCTGGGGCACTGCAACACTTAGCTGGCTATGGTTTTGTAGAACCATTGCTTCCAGTTAAACATGTTTCTGGAAACAACACATACGTCTACTACACGGAAGTATGTTTTCATGTCTTGGTGCTATATTGTGTTTTTGTTCTTCCACCTGTGAAGATACGAGTTGTTCTCGGTGTAGTATTGAGATTGGCTAATAATGTTTTTGATCCTTTAAAAATTATTGTACATTAGCATTTAGCCAGAGAGCTACACAGGGGAACCCAAAGACGATTGAAGTGGCCAACTGCCCATAGGAACAAATCTGTTGTAGAAAGTGATGTATGGGGACACCTGGGTGGCTCAGTGGGTTAAAGCCTCTGCCTTCGGCTCAGGTCATGATGTCAGGGTCCTGGGATGGAGCCCCGCATCGGGCTTTCTGTTCCACAAGGAGCCTGCTTCCCCCTTTCTCTCTGCTTGCCTCCCTGCCTACTTGTGATCTCTCTCTCTACCTAAATAAATAAATAAAATCTTTCTAATAAAAAAAGAAAATGACATATGTTTAAGTTGTAGCACTTAGGAAAAAGAAAGATTTTATTCTGCCTCAGAAGTCACAGCTCTGAGGATAATCACTGTTAAATTTTTTTTAAGATTCTATTTATTTAGCGCAAACTGGGGCAGGGACAGAGGGAGAGAGAGAGAGAGAGAATCTTAAGCCAACTCTGTGCTGAATGTAGAGCCATCAAGGGGCTCGATCTTATGACCCTGAGATCATGACCTGAGCTGAAATCAAGAGTTGGAGGCTTAACCGACTGAGTCACCCAGGTGCCCCTGTTAAATATTTTTAAGATGAAAAATGTTACTTGAGAGTTGAGTAAATGAGGGGCGCCTGGGTGGCTCAGTGGGTTAAAGCCTCTGCCTTCAGCTCAGGTCATAATCTCAGGGTCCTGGGATCGAGCCCTGCATCAGGCTATCTGCTCAACAGGGAGCCTACTTCCCCTTCTCTCTCTGTCTGCCTCTCTGCCTACTTGTGATCTCTCTGTCAAATAAATAAATAAAATGTTTAAAAAAAAAAAAGAGTCGAATAAATGATTACCTTTTGCTTTAGAAAACCAGATTTCACTATGAGCTCCTACATTGCCTTTTTATTTTTTCTTCAGGGTATGACAAGGCGGCAATGATTGCTAAGACAGCACACAAGAAGGGATCAACCTTGAAGTCGACTGCTATTGAACTTGGCTATCTCACCGCAGAGCAGTATGATGAATGGGTGAAACCTAAGGACATGCTGGGTCCAAAGTGATGTAATAAATTTATAATAAAAATAATTATGTTCTATAAAAGAAATGAAAAAGACCCCTTCGCGTTCTTAAACAGAAATGGATGACTATGCAAGGAGACTGGTTCTGAACTTGAATGTCCCCAGCAGAACAACTTGGTCGATACATAAAACCCCAGGATGTGCTGGATCCAAAAGTGAATTTGAGAAGTGTAAAATGAAGTGATTAAATTGTATAAAGTCAAAGAAAACAGACTCATGTTTCTTTACGTTAATTGACCATATTATAGTCGAATCTCATTTCTGTGTATGTGTGTTTATTCGTATGTTTTATAAAAGAGCCACACCAATTTCTAAAGAGTTTCGATTTTGTTGGCTGGTGTTGTTTTCAATTCCCCTGTAATGAAAAGGTACTTGTTATCTCGTTCCTAAGTTATATACTTAGATGTATTTTCTTTTCCTGTGGTTTTCCGGCCTGAGCTAAGCGAGCATTTGCCCCGCGGCACGGGGGTGTGAGTGTGTGTGTGCACACGTGCGTACGTCTGGTAGGAAGAAGGAAGTAGGGCAGGTTTAAAAATTGGGCAGACATGCCCCTTGTGCCGATGACACACACACACACACACACACACCCCTCCTGACCTCGGGTCAGTTGTCAGCGGAGGGCTGCAGACTGTGGGTCAGGAATTGTAGGATGTGGGTTAGGGAGGACCAGGGCGTGGGCCCGAACTTGGGAAGAGAGGAGGGTGTCGTGAAAGCGAGTCTTGTCCATCATCATCTCTCTGCACCAGTGCCAGGATTTTTCAGCAGGGATTCACTTATTCTTGGAAAATTGGCCATCCACACCCATCCCCTGGGTTACTTAGAAGGTGGCTTATGGAGCATCTAAGATTGTAATCGAGAGTTCTAGAACTCTTTGTGTTGAAAGATGAACTTGTTCTTCTAACTAATCTCTTAAGCCCGAGTGAGCACTCTTTTTTATTTGTCATAAAAAGGGTTTCCTAGCTTTCTTATGGAACTGTGGAACTTAGAGGATCTACTTTCCACACCCCATCAGTAACTGTTTTTGCCAGTGTTCTTCGCGTGGTGCTGATGTGATGTTGGCACAGTTTGCTTTAAAACAGAGCATGAATTCTCTTTAGTCTGTTTTGTTGCCAAAAAGATTTTTTTTTTTGGGAAAATCATGAAATCAATTAAATAGCTTAGCCGTGCCTGGTAGTCGACATCCCAACTGGCAACGGTCGTGTCGCGGGACTCAGCGATGCGGATGGTCTGTCCCAGCAGGCGTCCTCTGTCTAAATAGGCCATCGTGTGAGGGCTCAGCTAGAGACGTAAGCAGTTACGTAACAAAGATAACAGCAGATTGAGTTAGCCTCAAACGGTCTTTGCACAGCTGTCCACTCTGTCCTAGCGTATTATGAGCCATCGGTGAATCTGGTGAGCTGACAGTCCTCTCTGTGATTTTTTTAAAAATTTATTTATTTGACAGATCACAAGTAGGCGGAGAGGCAGGGGGGGTGGGGGAAGCAGGCTCCCCGCTGAGCAGAGAGCCCGATGAGGGGCTTGTTCCCAGGACCCTGAGATCATGACCTGAGCCGAAGGCAGAGGCTTAACCCACTGAGCCACCCAGGCGCCCCTCTCTGTGATGTTTGTGAAGGAAAACTCTGCTCTATGGTGTAATCCTATGTAAGAGTTTTAGAATTCCCTGGTGAGGGCTTGTACTGAAAGTCAACCTCAGTGTTGTTTTTTTGTTTTTTCAAGATTTTAATTATTTATTTGAGAGAGATTGAGAGAGAGGGAAAGCACAGAGAATGAGAGGGAGAAGCAGACTCCCAGCTGAGCAGAGAGCCTGAAATGGGGCTCAATCCCAGGACCCTGGGGTCATGACCTGAGCCGAAGGCAGAGACTTAACCAGCTGAGTCGCCCAGGCACCCCAACCTCAGTGTTTTTGCACTTGGTCGGTTTTGTGTCCATGGGGCACTTTACAATATCTAGAGACATTTTTGGCTAAAATGTCAGGTAAATATGCTTAAAATGGATCCTGAAACAACCCATGGATTGTGGATGTGTCGTGACTATGAACAAACATGTAGAATGACAAGGGGTTTTCTTGAGCAAACTAATTTCAGAGGAGTAAAGTCATGGGGTTTATAAACTGATTAGTCTGGAACTACCACCAGCTTGACCCGCAGAAGCGTCAAGAGAAATTCATGGTAAGTCACAGGTGACATTGGCTCTTTTAACTGTTTAATTTGGTTGACAAAAAAAATGTGTTCGCAAAAATTTACAAAACTATTTCATACAGGCATGTTTTAAAGACCATGTCCTTGACTATAGTTGTGTTAGGCCTGTTTCATTTCCTCCTTAATTGTCCTTTTGACAATTAACATAGCCCTTATTTACTATGACAGTGAGAAATCTGGGAGAGACAAATTTAACATATTTTTTAAAAGAGAAAGATAAGCGTAAAACTGGTAACCTAGAATGAATTTGACGGTGGGGATTAAGGGGTACAAACTCCCAGTTATAAATAAGTCATGGGAATGCAGGATACATCATAGGGAATATTTTACCACAGCAATAAAATATAGGACTGTTTTAATAATCTTGCGTGGAGGCCACTGGTAACTAGGCTTGTGTGGAGAATTTTGTAATGTATAAAAATATCTAATTCTGTACACCTGAAACAAACAGAATATTGCAAGTCAATTATACTTGGATAGTTTTTTAAAAAGTTTGGAACAGAAGCTCTTAACTGTATGGTGCATTATAGGAAGGGACTGCCTAGCAAATTTATTAAATTTGCATTCAATGACTGGCTTTTGAGTAACCGATCTAGAGTAGCTTCTACCTGCAATCTGTGTGAGGAGGAAGAAGCTGCTGATTATTGTCTGCCTTGTGTGACGTCAACAGGCAGAGCGCTGAGATCATGCAACACTGTGTCAAGCCAGACAGCGGAGGCCGCCATGTTGGCATCTTCTGATCGTCCTGGAGATGCCCACTGACACTCTACCCTTCACTTCAGGGTTCTCCCCCAGAGACTGGCTACAGGTACCCAGCTACAGACCAGGATGCTAAGGTGAGTACCAAAAGAACTCATTCCATCCCCTCTGCTGTCTTAGAATCAAGTATATCTACTCATAAGTCTCTGGAACGAGTTTTCCATCCCCAGGATTGAAGGGGAGGAGAGAATGATGGTTTCCCCTACCAAACATTACACTCTTAACAGAGGAGCTTCCTCTTTAAGGATCTGTGGTCAAGACTTCATTTTACCTCCGTCCAGTGAGGAAGGAATGCACAGTTCTTGATGAGAGCTGCATGTTTTCATCAGTAACTCAGGGCTAGCCCTCACATGAGATGTTTTTTGTGTGTGTTTTTTTTAAAGATTTTATTTATTTGTTTGAGAGAGAGTGAGAGAGAACATGAGAAGGGAGAAGGTCAGAGGGAGAAGCAGACTCCCCATGGAGCTGGGAGTCCGATATGGGACTCGATCCGGGGACTCCGGGATCATGACCTGAGCTGAAGGCAGTCGCTTAACCAACTGAGCCACCCAGGCGCCCCCTCACATGAGATGTTTAAGCAGAGGTGAGATGTGAAGCTGGAGAATGGCCCAGCAAGACGCAGAAGGCAAAAGAGAGGTAACCACCGAAGGAGATTGATGTGGCCGTGGAGGGTAATTCGAGTGGCTCATGTTCTAAACACTTGGAGATAAAGCACGTAGATCCAATGGAGTCCAGTTCCATCTCTACTGGCTCCTAATTAGCTTTCTGGCTACAACTTGATGCCTATAAACCCATTTCCTTATCCTTAAAATGGAACTCTTGATACATATTCATAAACTCATGCATGTATATCAAGTACTCAACACAATGCCCACCCTAGTTTCTGTCTCCATTTCATTCCCTGAAGACAATGGGCAAAATTGCCAAACACTGAATAGATTTTTAAAAGGATGGGACTGAGGTGAAATCAGATTTGGCCATTCTTTCCTTCCAGAGTGTTCAGCTGTATAATTTATCATTTAAGCGGGAGGACTCTGTAGAGCTAAAGGGGGCAATAAAATAACAATTTTTGAAATGTTTATGCACCAAACAGTGGTTTTTATCATGTTGGTGGACCTATGAGTAGGTGCTACTCAAAAGCCAATTTCAAAAATAGAATTTTCTCCAAAATAATAAAAAACACATATGTATGTGTGTGTACATTAAAAAGCAAAATTTTTTAAAGTTCTACTGATTAAACATTAAACATTGCAGAAGCAATAACCCTTGGTACCTATTCATATAATTTGGTCAGTTCCTTATTATCCTTCTCTAATAAAGTATCACTTACGTTTTTTTAAAGAATGTATTTTTTTCCAATAGGGTCTTATTTTCAATTTTTATGTAAAATTGTCTGTAATCTTTACAAATTGCCTTAACAGTTAATAACTGAAACTTTGACATTTTCAATTTGCTCTTTGTTGTAGACTATAATATTTTTAATTGAGCAATTGGTCTCTCTATATAGGGCTGCTGATATACCCGATAAGCTCCGAGCAAATTCTGTTAAATGGAGGATACTTATAATACTATTATTTTTGTCTTGCTCTGTGTAAATATCAATTCAATATCCTCTTTTCACTTCCATTCAGACTAACTGTGATAAGTTTTTTAATTTTAAATTTGAGTGTAGCTGACACATAATGTTACAGTAGTTTCAGGTGTATAATAGCAATTCAATGTCTCTGTACGTTAAGCTGTGCTCACTACAAGGGCAGCTGCCATTTGTCGCCAACACCATTACAATGCCATCAACAATATTCCCTGTGCCCTGTTCTCTCCCCGTGACTTATTCCTATGACTGGAAGCCTGTACCTCCCACTCCCCTTCACCCATCCCCAAACCCCCCTCCCCTCTGGCAACCACCAGTTTGTTGTCTGTATTTATAAGTCTGATGCGGCGCTTTGTTTGTTTATTCCTTTGCTTTGTGTTTTGGTTTCTCCATATGAGTGAAATCATAGGGTCTTTGTCTTTCTCAGTCTGACTTATTACACTTAGCATCTAACCTTTTACGCCAAGAAACACAAGTACTCATTTATGATTTGTTTGCCATATTTAGATGCTGTGAAATTGTAGGATGTCTCTCTTAATCCTATTCCAAAATGAAATATTAATTTGCACAATTATAAGTGGGAATTTCATGCAAAGAGTTTTCTCAAAATTTGAGACACTCCAAGTGAAATCATGCATGGTCAGAGCTCTCATCATGGAATTTGTTTAGTTCTCTTGTTTTCGTTGGAGCAAATTTCAATGTCTTACCATTTGTGAGCTTTGTTTTCAATCATTGCAATTCAAATTAAGAAGCTGTAATGAAAGTTGCTCGTGCTCCATTCATTAAATATCTTGATCAAAAATCTCCAACCGTATTAGTTTCCTGTGGCTACTGTGATGCATCACTATGCATTTAGTTCTGGTTGCCCCAAGTCTGAAGTCTATCTCACTGGCCAAAGTCAGTATCTCTATGGCCGTACCCCTCCTGGGACTCCCGGGGAGAATCTCTTTTTGCCTCTCAGCCTCTGGTGGTTGCCAGCAATCCTTGGCCTGTAGCTGCATCACACCATTCTCCGATCCCATGCTCACAAGGCTTCCTCTTCTGCCTGTGACAAATTTTCATTTCTCTAAGAATTGAGGTATGTGTGTCTGCCTTTAGGGATCACCTGGATCATCCAAGACACGCTGACCATCTGAAGATCCTTTACTTAATCACATCCGCAAAGTCTTTTTTTTACCATATGAAGTAACATTAACAGGATCTAGAGAGTAGATCCTAGACCTCCTTGGCAGCCATTATGTATCACACTACACTGAATAAAGAACAAGATGCAATTACAGTTTAGGAGGTGCATTTACAAAAACTTCAGTTCTACTGTAGTTTAGGATGTTTAGGATTACGCTTAGGATGATTTACGAAGTCATTCCTTAAAAGCTGGAGGAAGTGTATGCACCACAAGTTGAAGTTATTTTCAACATGAGCTTCATCACAAAATTTTTTGATGAAGTAAATATGTAACATTTATATATTTTGATGTCTTCTGTTTCAGTCGGGAGAATATCACAGCTTGCTTGAATTGTGTTTAGACCACAACCAGTTCAAGTACACTTTTGCTCCACAAGTTGAGAACAATCTAGTGAAATCATTGTTTTTACCACCACACTGAGTTCCATGAAAATAAGTATCTATATTGCTACAAGATGAAAAAGCTTTATTCTTAGCATTGAACTTTTTTTTTTTTTTTTAAGATTTTATTTATTTGAGAGAGAGGGAGAGAGAGTCAGGGGAGGGACAGGGGGAGAGGGAGAGAATTTCAAGCAGACTACATGCTGTGGGAGGAGTCTCACACAGGGCTTGATCCCAAGACCCTGAAATGATGACCTGAGCCAAAACCAAGAGTCAGAAGCTCAACCGACTCAGCCAACCAGGCGCCCCTCAATGTTGTAGGTTTTTTTTTTTTAAAGATTTTATTTATTTATTTGAGAGAGAGAGAGAGCATGAGAGGGGAGAAGGTCCAAGGGAGAAGCAGACTCCCCATGGAGCTGGGAGCCCGATGCAGGACTCAATCCTGGGACTCTGGGATCAGGACCTGAGCTGAAGGCAGTCGCCCAACCAACTGAGCCACCCAGGCGCCCAATGTTGAAGTTTTTAATAGCGTTTACAGTGATATTCATGATACTATTTCACCTCTAACACCCCAACAAAAATAGCTTCCGATCGTTATTGGAGATAACGGAGTTCCTGTTTGGGACACGGTGACTGATACAAAGATGGCACCATGTAGCTCTGGTTAATGAACCCAACCTTGTGGCTTCACTCTTTTTTAAAGACTTTATTTTCCTTTGAGTAGTTTTAGGGTCACAGCAACCTTGAGAGGAAAGTACAAAGACCCTCCATTTACCCCCATGCCTACCCATGCACAGCTTCCCCCAGTATGGCTCTGCCACACGAGATGGTACGTCTGTGCCAGTGATGAGCCTTATAGTGGCACATCGTTGTCACGAAGAGTCCATGATTACATGATGATTTACATGATGGTCCCCTCCTGGCATTGCACACACCATGGGTTTGGACGGCTGCTCTTCTCCTAGGCACACAGGAAAACCCGCAAGCCGAACAAACGAAGTCCACTTCGTAGGATGGTCATGGAAGGTAAATGAAAAAACCATGCTTCTCAAAGTGAGATATAAAGACACTTTCTGCAGCAGTGTATTTCAAGTTGTCAGCTTCGAGCACTGTCTCTTAAGGTAACCATTAACTTGTGAAATAGGTGCTCGAGCTTCTTCAGTAGATTTGTGCCTTCCGATTTTCACATGGTCGGCGATATCGTGCAGGTGGATGTAAATGTGGACAAATATTTTTATCAAGTGGCATGTTTATCCATAACTTCCTTGATAAATGAAAAGCAGTACATATTTTTTTTTTAATTAAAAATGAGCTTCTTGGGGCACCCAAGTGGCCCAGTCAGTGAAGCGTCCAACTCTTGATTTCAGCTCGGGTCTTGATCTCAGGGTCATGAGTTCAAGCCCCATATTGGGCTCCACGCTGGGCATGGAGCCAACAAAAAAAGGAAGGAAGGAAGAAAGAAAGAAAAGAGAGTTTCTCTGGAGTTTATTAGTTCTGACGAGGCTTCTTAAAATCTTTTAAAAAGCACTTACCTCATAATAAAATAAATGAATAGTTGTAGATTCACGGTCTACAATAAATATCGAAACCATTGAGGGAAGAGTGCTCCAACCATTCACCATATATGCTCGATGGCGGGACTGCTCAGTGTTTGTTTCCCACCATGTTTATGTAACATAGGCCCATCCGGGCTTCCTACCGCTGCCGTAACAAAGTCGCAAAATGAGTGCTTGCAAACCACACAAAGTTCCTCTCCTAGAGTTTTGGAGGTCAGAAGACCTAAATCAGTCTCACTCATTGGCAGGACTGGTTCTTCCTGGAAGTTCCAGGGAAGACTTCATCTGTTGCCCCTGCCTTTTCCAGCTTCTAGAGACTGCTCGCATTTGCTTTCATCTCACATCCCCTACTGCTCATTCTGGCGGGGACGGCTGCATCAAAGACACCTTCCCACTACCACGGAGTATTTTTAATTTTTATTATTATTATTTTTAAAGGTTTTATTTATTTATTTGACAGAGAGAGAGAGAGAGATCCCAAGTAGGCAGAGAGGCAGGCAGAGAGAGAGGGGGAAGCAGGCTCCCCGCTGAGCGGAGAAGCCCATGCAGGGCTCGATCCCAGGATCCTGAGATCGTGACCTGAGCCGAAGGCAGAGGCTTTAACCCACTGAGCCACCCAGGTGCCCCTAATTTTTATTACTTTGACATTGCCACATACTCTTGGCCACTCTTCTAATCATGTTTTCTAGATACAGCAGTGAGGGGAGGTTTGGTGGGTCAAGAGCATGGACTTGTAAGAATGCTCTCGATAGAGTGAGTCGAATCTCCTTTTTCCTGGCAGTTATTTTCTATAAAGTCATGGAGAAAGACCAAGTTAGCAAATACCGAACCATGGCTCCTGCAAGAAATACAAGGTCAGGATCCCGCAGGACTCGGCTCAACCCATTTTGTTAAGTGACCAACGCCTTGTTTTATGTGTTTAGGCTTTAAAATCTTTTATTTAACATATGTTGTTGATTCATTAATGTGGAACCCGTGGCCCACAGCACTAACTCATGCCTAAACTAAACTTACCTAACAGCCTCTTGGCCACCATATTCTGAGGCCATTTTAAATGGCAAAGATGCCAACAAAAAGCACAAAAGCGAGAAAACAGTGCTAAGTAGACCACAAAAAGGGCACTGTCGGGGAGGGAGAGATTAACAGGAGAAAAAAAAAAACCCACAAAGTTTTTTCCATGCACACAGAGGACCAACAATGAAATTAAGGAATTCTAAGCAGAATTCTAAGCTGCTGAAGTAGTAGAGAGTAAAAAGTGATAAGGTTTATTTCTGCAGCTTTGTGGACATCAAAGTCGCTGTCTCTGTTGACGGAGAAGCCTTTTTACTTCTTAGTAGAGGGAAGATATTTTTCATATGGGAGATTTGTTTCCTGCTTTCAGGGGACAGAGTAGGGTCTGAGTGTCTTGCAGCAGTTTTTTGTTTGCTTGGGTTTTTTTTTTTTTTAAGATTTTTAAAGATTTATTTGAGAGAGAGCACATGAAGAGGGGGTTGGTAGAGGGAGAAGGAGAGAAGCAGGCTCTGCTGAGCAGGGAGCCCAACGTGGGGCTCGATCCCAGGGCCCCTGGAGTCCCAGGGGTCCTGGGATCATGACCTGAGCCAAAGGCAGACGCTTAACCAACTGAGACACCCAGGCACCCTGCACCAAATGTTTCTTAACTAACTTTTATTTAAGATAATCAATATGCTAAAGTGCCACATTTTGGAAACCTGCCCTTGGCTCCTACAACGCTGTTTGCAGAATAAGAGCTGAAATGGGAAGACAAAGATTGTCTCGTCTGAACGCACTGGGACCCAAAATCTGCATCATCCTGTTCATGTCCACAGATGACCTCAACTGGGCTGGCAGTACTGACTTGGGGGTAACAAATACATTTTAGCCAGAAGGTGAATTAGTGAAGATGAAGTCCATAAATAATACGGATTGGCTATATCAGCAAACTCCTTTCCAGAAAAGTCGTACAAATGGAGGCTGCTGGTAGCTCTTGTGTAAGGATATCATTTCAACTGACAATAAGCATTACCATTCCAAAAATTGTCGAATGGATTATTTTTAAGTTACCTCATTGTTTTAGTTTGCATTTGTTCTATTACTTCTGAGGTCAATTTTTTCAACACATTTGTTAGTCAACTATTTTTCTATAAATTTTTTCTTCTTTGACGTTGTTCATTTTTCTATGGGGGTTTTTGTGTTTTCCAAGTAGAGTGAGCTTTGTATATTTCAAGTTGACTGACTCTTTGACTTATTTCATGTAGATATTTTCTTCCATTTTTTTTGTTTGCCTTGTGGCTGACTTTCTGAATGGTTGGCATACAGGAAATCTACCAACTTTATGCTTGAGCTCTTTCTAGATATTTGGAAACAACAAAGAAAGACAGACTAGGGACACCTGGGTGGCTCAGTTGGTTAAGCTACTGCCTTTGGCTCAGGTCATGATCCCAGGGTCCTGGGATCGAGTCCCGCATCAGGCTCCTTGCTCAGCAGGGAGCCTGCTTCTCCTCTGCCTCTGCCTGCCTCTCTGCCTGCTTGTGCTCTCTCTCCCTCTCTCTCTCTGACAAATAAATAAATAAAATCTTTAAAAATAATAATAATAATAAAAAAAAGAAAAACAGACTAGTTTGAGAGACAGAATTTGAGAGACAAAAGAGACAAAGTTAACAATCTTTCCAGTCAAACACTCGCCTGCAGGATTTTAACTCTGTATTGCATGCTGGATCGCTGAGAAAACCACTACCCGAAATACTGAGGACCAAACCAGAGGGATTTATCGCATAAACCAGGTGCTATACATTGGACAGGGAAGATGGTAAAGGGCGCCTGGGTGGCTCAGTTGGTTGGGCGACTGCCTTCGGCTCAGGTCATGGTCCCAGAGTCCCGGGATCGAGTCCCATATCGGACTCCCGGCTCTGCGGGAAGTCTGCTTCTCCCTCTGACCTTCTCCCCTCTCATTCTCAGTCTCTCTCTCTCTAATAAATAAATAAAAAATCTTTCAAAAAAAAAACGCAACAAACTGGTATGTTCTTGCAATTATCAGACAAACAGCAAGGATGCTGGAAATAGTCACTTTCTCACAACAGTAGCTAAAAATGTGTTAATTTTAATTAAATCTATTTAATTAAATCCAAATACAGTTCATGGTTTTTACAAGGTGAGAAGTGCTTTGCTAGCAAATAACTCAGTAGAGGATTATTTCCTTGTATGTGTGTGTGTGTGTGTGTTTAATTACTGATGCATTAATTAAGAAAATTATCATAAGTTCTCTTGATTTGGGGTTATGTAACTACATATGATTCTATTTGATCTATAGATAGACATACAAAACAAAAATACAGGTTTAGATTCACATGCTACGGTCATTTTGGGGGGTGGGGGATGCTGCTCCTTTAAACTGACCACATATTTTATACTAAAAAAATCTTAAGTGGAATAGGGTGAATTTGCATTTTCCTGGGATGAGATGATGATAAACTGAATTCTGATTGTAACCTTCTTTGGCCGTGTTTATACTTATAATTATTTAGATTGAATTTATTTAACATATTTTCTGGCATCCATTTTTATTCAAGTCCAAAAATACTGCTGCAAGGGTGGGATTATCTTGCCAAAATGTAATTGTTTTGCCAAAATGTAATTTTTAATTATAATATTTATCTCGTATATCTCATTACAGATGTATTTGAATAAAAAGCACCTGTAATGTGGACGGTACACCAGAACACATTCTCACCCCGGCTGGTGGGGGAAGGACAGCACATTAGAATCTCTGGAAAATTTTTAAAAATATAAATGTCTCACTCCATCCTTCATGAATTAAATCAGGACTTCTGAGGAAGGCTCTGGCATTTTTATGAAAAGCTTCCCAGGTAATTTTTATGGGTAACCAGGACTGGGGACCAACAATCTGTATAATACTCTGATAATTTTTCTATACGTAAATAAGCAACTCATTATATTCCACATAAAATGATAATCATTTTGAGTATGTCTGAAACATGTGTATTGTGCCATTCTTGTTAGGAAGCTGTTTGAAGTCATCCAGCAAGATTTCACACTATCAATCACTGTTCTAGATTCTCTACTTACTTCTTTATTTCCTTGGATCTTAAAGGACACTGATTTTTAAAAATTGTATCTATCTATCTATCTATCTATCTATCTATATATCTATCATCTATCTATCTATCTATTTATTTAGAGAGCACAAACAGGGGGAGGGGCAGAGGGAGAAGGAAAGAGGGACACTCAAGCAGACTCCATGCTGAGCACAGGGCCCGGTAAAGGGCTCTCTCCCATGACCCCAAAATCATGACCTGAGCTGAAATCCAGGGTCAGGCACTCAACTGACTGAGCCACCCAGGTGCCCTGACTAAAGGACTCTAATGACTAAGGGAGAAAATTTCACGGCCATTTTATCTGAATGATTAAACATTTTTCAAAAGCAGTTTTTCTGTATTACTAACAGTCTTGTGAGGAGAAGAGCGAGATCATAGTTTCTTGGAATTTTGTGATATTTTTTCAAGACAAAAAGTACCCCTCTTGCCCCCCAATTTAGTACATACTGTCTACGGTTATTCTGATTATACCTTCAACGATGTTTGACTTTATACTTTCATACTTTACACTCTACACTTTCATAATTGTTAGATGTCACTTTACTGACATCCCTCACCGTACCTTCCAACACTCCCCAGTCATAAGGGAACATGTATTCCAGAAAATCATCCTAACTTTATAAGCACAAAAGCTGAAACACAGTAAACACAGCACATTGTGTTTTCCCATTCTGTGTAATTCTCCTCGTCCCAAAGAAACGGAGGGACTCCATTAAAATTTGCCCTTTGTTCCTTTTTCTGCTGCTTTTCTTGCTAGGACCTGCACCCCCACCTTATTCTGATGGTATATCCTCCCTATAAGAGCCAAGGAGTTAATGATTTCTTTAGGGGCTTCTGGCGCAGTAGATGATATCTAAGGAAGGACTGGGAGAGGATGGGATGGAGTCACCATGTGCATATTCCAGACCACGGGCCCTAGACATCTCGATGCCCAGACTCCTGACTCCAAGGAACAAGTGACTTTTGCAGGACACCTGGACCCATGTCCTTGTTCTGTCCAGTTTCTGGTTGCCTGAGAGGACGGTACACCAGAACACTATCCTCAAGAGAAACCTCAGAGCAAAGATGAGACCCCCTCTCCTTTCCTTTCTGAGTCTCACGGACACTCTGTACCTACGCCCTCTCCATACCTTCAACAAACTCTGCTCACTTCCTGCTGCCGCATGTTTGATTTCTATTCTGCATGTGCCAAGGACCCTCTTGGCTGGTCCTGCCCGGCCCCCTCTGGGCCCTTGATCTGGCCTGCCTCCATCAGTAACAGTCGAACCTGAGCTAAAACCAGGATATTTGTGTCTGGGTTGCTTCAGTTAAACCACAGCATTTTTTGATTTCAATTTTTTAAATTGGAAAAATGAATCAAAACCTTCTTGTCATCCAGCCTCGCTTCCCGTTTCTCAGCTTTCACTAATATCCTAGTGTTTGCCTCACTGACCAACACCTTTCGATTTTCCCTTTTTTAGAGATTTATTATTTTTTTTTAGAAAGAGAATGCGTGCATGTTTGTGCAGGGAGGGGGTGTGGGGGGTGGCAGACAAAGACAGAAACACAAGCAGACTTTGCATTGAGTGGAGGGCCCAATGTGGGATTCGATCTCGTGACCCTGAGATCACGACCTGAGCTGAAACCAAAATGGATACTCAACCGACTACACCATCCAGGTGCCCCTATTTTCCTTTTTTTTTTTTTTTCATTCTCCCAATAATTTTTTAAAATTATTTTATTATTAACATATAATGTATTATTTGTTTCATGAGTACAGGTCTGTGAATCATCAGTCTTGCACAATTCACAGCACTCACCATAGCACATACCCTCCCCAATGTCTATAACCCACCCACCCCATACCACCCCCCTGCTCCCCTCTTGCAACCCTCAGTTTGTTTCCTGAGATAAAGAGTCTCTTATGCTTTGTCTCCCTCCCAAGTCCCATTTTGTTTCATTTTTCCCTCCCTTCCTCCCATGACCCCACCCTGCCTCTCAATTCCTCATATCAGAGATCATATGATAATTATCTTTCTCTGATTGACTTATTTTGCTTAGCATGATAACCTCTAGTTCCATACACATTGTTGCAAATGGCAAGATTTCAGGGTTTTGATGGCTGCATAGTCTTTCATTGTATATATACACCACATCTTCTTTATCCATTCATCTGTCCATGGACATCTAGGCTCTTTCCATAGTTTGGCTGTTGTGGACATTGCTGCTATAAACATTCGGGTACACGTGCCCCTTCAGATCACTACATTTGTATCTTTAGTGTAAATACCCAGTAGTGCGATTGCTGGGTCATAGGGTAGCTCTATTTTCAACTTTTCGAGGAACCTCCATGCTGTTTTCCAGAGTGGCTGCACCAGCTCGCATTACCACCAACAGCGTAGGAGGCTTCCCCTTTCTCTGCATCCTCGCCAACATCTGTCGTTCCCTGACTTGTTCATTTTAGCCATTCTGACTGGTTTGAGGTGGTATCTCACTGTGGTTTTGATTTGTATTTCCCTGATGCTGAGTGATGTTGAGTACTTTTTTCATGTGTCTGGAACATCTGGATGTCTTCTTTGCAGACATGTCTGTTCATGTCTTCTTCCCATTCCTCAATTGGATTATTTGTTCTTTGGGTGTTGACTTTGATATGTTCTTTATAGATTTCTAGCACAATGTTGAATAGCAGTGGTGATAGTAGACATCCCTGCCACGTTCCTGACCTTAGGGGAAAAGCTCTCAGTTTTTCCCCATTGAGAATGACATTCGCTGTGGGTTTTTCATAGATGGCTTTGATGATACTGAGGTATGTACCCTCTGTCTCTATACTGTGAAGAGTTTTGATCAGGAAAGGATGCTGTACTTTGTAAATGCTTTTTCAGCATCTATCGAGAGGATCATGTGGTTTATGTTCTTTCTTTTATTAACGTACTGTATCACATTAATTGATTGGAGGATATTGAACCAAACTTGCAGCCCAGGAATACATCCCACTTGGTCGTGGTGAATAATCCTTTTAATGTACTCTTATATCCTATTGGCTAGTATTTTGGTGAGAATTTTTACATCCATGTTTATCAGGGATATTGGTCTGTAATTCTCCTTTTTGTTGGGGTCTTTGTCTGGTTTTGGGATCAAGGTGATGCTGGCCTCATGAAATGAGTTTGGAAGTTTTCCTCCCATTTCTGATTTTTTTGGAACAGTTTCAGGAGAAAAGGTATTAATTCCTCTTTAAATGTTTGGTAGAATTCCCCTGGGAAGCTGTCTGGCCCTGGGGATTTGTTTGTTGGGAGATTTTTGATGACTGTTTCAATCTCCTTACTGAGTATGGGTCTGATTACGCTTTCTATTTCTTCCTGGTTCAGTTTTGGTAGTTTATATGTCTCTAGGAATGCATCCATTTCTTCCAGAATGTCAAATTTGCTGGTGTATAGTTGCTCATAATATGTTCTTATAATTATTTGTATTTCTTTGGTGTTGGTTGTGATCTCTCCTTTTTCATTCATGATTTCATTAATTTGGGCCCTTTTTCCTTTCTTTTAGTTAGGTCCACCCAGGAGGAGTTTATCAATCTTATTAATTCTTTCAAAGAATGAACTCCTAGTTTCATTGTCTGTTCTACTGTTCTGTTGGTTTCTAGTTCATTGATTTGTGCTCTGATCTTTATGATTTCCTCTTCTTCTGCTGGGTTTAGGCTTTCTTTGCTATTCTTTTTCTAGCTCCTTTAGGTGTAGGGTTAGGTTGTGTACTTTGAGACCTTCCATGTTTCTTGAGAAAGGCTTGTATTGCTATATACTTTCCTCCTCTCAGGACCACCTTTGCTGTTTCCCAAAGGTTTTGAACAGTTATGTTTTCATTTTCATTTGTTTCCATAAATTTCTTTAATTCTTCTTTAATTTCGTGGTTGACCCACGAATTCTTTAGTAGGATTCTCTTTAGCGCCCATGTATTTGAGTTCTTTCCAACTTTCTCTGGTGATTGAGTTCTAGTTTCAAAGCACTGTGGTCTGAAAATATGCAGGGAATGATCCCAGTCTTTTGGTACATGTTGAGATCTGATTTGTGCTCTAGGATGCTATCTATTCTGGAGAACGTTCCATGTGCACTAGAGAAGAATGTGTATTCTGTTGCTTTGAGATGGCATGTTCTGAATATTTCTGTAATGTCCATCTGGTCTAGTGTGTCCTTTAAAGCCTTTATTTCCTTGTTGATCTTTTGCTTAGATGATCTGTTCATTTCAGTGAGGGGGGTGTTAAACTTCCCTACTATTATTGTATTATTGTCAATGTGTTTCTTTAATTTTGTTATTAATTGGTTTATATAATTGGCTGGTCCCATGTTAGGGGCATAGATATTTAAAATTTTTAGATCATCTTGTTGGACAGACCCTTAAGTATGATATAGTGTTCTTCCTTATCTCTTATTGTAGTCTTTGGCTTAAAATCTAATTTATCTGATATAAGGATTGCCACTCAGCTTTCTTTTGATGTCCATTAGCATGGTAAATGGTTTTTGACCCCCTCACTTTAAATCTGGAGGTATCTTGGGGTCTAAAATGAGTTTCTGGAAGACAGCATATCAATGGGTCTTTTATTTTTTTTATCCCTTCTGTATTTTTTTTTTTTTTTATCCATTCTGATACCCTGTGTTTTTTGATTGGGGCATTTAGCCCATTTACATTCAGGGCAACTACTTAAAGATATGAATTTAGTGCCATTGTGTTGCCTGTAAGGTGACTGTTACTGTATATTGTCTCTATTCCTTTCTACTCTATTACTTTTAGACTTTCTCTTTGCTTAGAGGACTCCTTTCAATATTTCCTGTAGGGCTGGTTTGGTATTTGCAAATTCTTTCAGTTTTTGTTTGTCCTGAAAGCCTTTTATTTCTCCTTCTATTTTCAATGACAGCCTAGCTAGATATAGTATTATTGGCTGCATATTTTTCTCATTTAGTCCTCTGAATGTATCCTGCCAGTCCTTTCTGGCCTGCCAGGTTTCTGTGGATACGTCTGCTGCCAAGCTAATATTTTTACCATTGTGTGTTACAGACCTCTTGTCCTGAGCTGATTTCAGGATTTTCTCTTTGTCACTGAGACTTGTAATTTTTACTATTAGATAATGGGATGTTTATCTATTTTTATTGATTTTCAGGGGGGTTCTCTGTGCCTCTTGGATTTTGATGCTTGTTCCCTTCCCCAAATTAGAAAAGTTCTCTGCTATCATTTGCTTCAATACACCTTCTGTGCCCCCCTTTCTTCTTCTTCTTCTGGGATCCCAATTATTCTAATATTGTTTTATCTTATGGTATCACTTATCTCTTGAATTCTTCCTCCTCATGGTCCAGTAGTTGTTTATCTCTCTTTGTCTCAGCTTCTTTATTCTCCATCATTTGGTCTTCTATATAACTAATTCTCTCTTCAACCTCATTTATCCTAGCAGTAAGAGCCTCCATTTTTTATTGCACCTCATTAATACCTCTTTTGATTTCAAGTAGATTAGATTTTAGTTCTTTTATTTCTCCAGAAAGGGATTCTCTAGTATCTTCTATGATTTTTTCAAGCCCAGCTAGCATCTTTATAATCATCATTCTAAACTGTAGTTCTGACATCTTACTAATGTCTGTACTGATTAGGTACCTAGCCATCAGTACTGCCTCTTGTTCTTTTTTTTTTTTTTTGAGGTGAGTTTTCCCGCCTTGTCATTTTGTTCAGAGAAGAATAGATGAATAAGAGAACAAAATAAATGATACCCAAAATAAATACCCAAAATAAAAGGGTAGCAATGTCCCCAGAAAAATATACACTAACCAAATCAGAAAAGACCCAAAACCGGGGGGAGAAGAAATGAAAAAATATATATATGTGTGTGTATATACACACACACATATATGTGTGTGTGTGTGTGTGTGTGTGTGTGTATTTCATTAGACTGGTGAATAGAACAGAGCCACACACTTGATTTTGGGTGTATATTGGTCTGTTAGGAGGAACTGCCTCCCAAAATTTTAAAGAAAGAAAAACATGTATATATAAAAATAAGAGCACACATGATGGAAGGATGGAATATGACTGTAAAGATGAAAATTCAAAAAAATTTTAAAAAAGGAATTGGTAAGATAAGAAGTTGGTTCAAAAAAGAAAAAAAAAAAAAAGAATGTGATCAGGCTAGAGACTAGAACAAAGCCATACACTAGGTTTAGGGTATATTTTAGTCTGTTAGAGGAAACTGTATGCCAACATTTTAAAGCAAGAAAAACTTACATGTTTACAAAAAATAAGGTTGCTTTCCCCTTGCTCTGAAGATTTGCAGTTCTCATTGATGGGTGGACTTGGTCTTCCCTGGATGTTCTTGCTGATCTTCTGGGGGGTGGGGCCTGTTGCCGTGATTGCCACATGTCTTTGCCTGAGGCGGAATTGCACCGCCCTTGCCAGGGGTGGGGCTAAATCGCTCTCAGAGTTTTTGTTCCCTGAGCGCTTTCCGTAGAGCTTTGGAGGCCCGGGAATGAAAATGGCGGCTCCCAGTCTCCAGCCTGAGGAGCTGAGGGCCCTGCTCCTCAGTTCGCCCTCGGGGAAAAGCAGTCAGTCCCTCTTGTCTCCCTGGTCTCCGGCTGCATACCCAGGCTGTGATGGAGCATTTTTGTCTCTGGCGCGGGGCTCCGTTTGGAGTCTCCAAACCCCGCCCATTCCTGCCGCGCTCAGACACCGCTCCTCCGGCAGGAGGAAGATGAGTCTCCCCGGATCCGCCGCTTGTGGGCTCCCTGTTCGAGGAGCCGTGGCCCAACTGTACCTCAGGTCATAATTTAAGGTAATCTGGAGCTGAGAGCTTCTAGAGAGTTTCTAGGATTCTTAGAAAGCCTCCTCTGCTCTATTTTCCTTTTTTTTATTAAGCTTTTTATTTTGAACTATTTTAGACTTAGAGAAAAAGTTGGGAAAATAGTATAAAAAGTTCCTTTACGTCTCTCAACCTGCTCCCCCTAATGTAAACACTCTTACACAACTACAGTATGGTGCTCAAGATCAGGAAATCTACCTCGGTACAATATTAATAATAAACCATAGTCTTGGTCCCAAATTTCACCATTTTCTCCACTGGAGCCTTCATCTATTCCCGGATCCTATCTGATGTCCCAAATTGCATTTAGTTGTAAATCCTTCTTGGTCTTTTCTAGTCCGTTTCTCAGTCCTTCCTTCTCTTTCATGACTTTAATACTTGTCCTTGAAGGAGTATAGTCCAGTTACTTTATGGAATGTTCCTCATTTGGATTCTTCTGATACTTTCTCATGAATGGAAGGAAATTATGCATTTTTGACATGAAATAGGACATGTCAGATGTGGACATGAATAGGACAGAAAAGATGTGGTTGTCTTCTTAGTGCATCATGTCAAGGGGTTCATGATGTCTGTGTCTTATTACCAACGCTGTTTACCTATATCACTTGGTTGAGTTAGTGGCTGTTGGTCTCTCTACTGTAAGGTTCCTGTCTCTCCCTTTGCTGTTATTACCTTGAGGAGATATGTTTAAAGTATGCAAATGCTATTTTGCCTCCAACTTTCACCCGCCGATTTTTGCATCCGTGATGGATCTTATCTGCAACGGTTATTATTGTAAGATTTGTTTAGTGGTGATCCTCTTAGTTCCCTTATACCTTTATTAATTGGAATTCAGCTGTAAGAAAGATATGTTTCTTCCCCACATTTACTCTCTTATTTTTTTAAATTTATTTATAACACTGTGACATTATGAATATTTATTTTATGTGTTAAAATATTTACTGTTACTTATTTTGTGACTTAGTTTGCTCTAACTCTGACCATTTAGGCTGACTCTTGTGTTCTTCTGATAAGCTGTCAGATTTTTCTGAGTGTTTCCTTACTTTCCTAGCACCAAAAGACATCCTTCATTTTGCATCTGCGTGATCTTCAAACATTTCTGTGGTGAAATAAGACTGATCCTATGAGGGCAAAGTGTTGCCTTTGAGAATTCAAGAACTAACGTGACTGGTAATTATTTACTCTGAGAATGAGTTCACTTTTTTTTTTTAAGATTTTATTTATTTATTTGACAGAGAGAGATCACAAGTAGGCAGAGAGACAGGCAGAGAGAGAGGGGGAAGCAGGCTCCCTGCCGAGCAGAGAGCCCGATGTGGGGCTGGACTCCAGGACCCTGAGATCATGACCTGAGCCGAAGGCAGAGGCTTTAACCCACTGAGCTACCCAGGCGCCCCTATTTCACTTCTATATTATAACCAACACGACTATTAAACAAAAATCGTGTGCCCCTCAGTGGTGACAGTGCCACATAATACTGGTAGGTAAATAAATACTACGAAATACCACTCATAAGTGAAAAATAATAAACTAAAACCACATCTAACTTATGGAATTGTGTGTATGGTGTGTGTGTATCTCCAATGAACTCAAGAATCCTTCTGATGATTTTAAGGACTCAGAAGGGATTGGGGAGAAAGTCAAGGAATGACATGACCACAAGGTGGCAGTAGTAGGCACAAGTCTGGCTGGGTGACCCTGACAGATTTGCAGGAAAGGGAAGTCCCTCACAGACTGAGACCTTCCAGAGTCTTAGGTTCAGAGGGCGGGGGCACCACTCAGAAGCGGGGGAGGGCAGGAGAACTCCCAGGAGAAAGGGAGTCAGGAAGGGGGCTTCTGTGTGCAGGGGAAGCTACATAGAGCACAGCCGGAGTCTTTGGGTCAGAGAGCTCCGAAGGGCAGCAGCTGGAGGTCTTGAGGGCCTGAGCGTATCTTCTCTCTCTCGTCAGCACTTGTTGGGTCTAGCTTCATGCGGTACACAAAACAGGCAAGCTCTAAATGGCTAAAAATCTGCTTTTTTGAACTATGTTGGATATGTGAAAGTTTGAGTTTGGCGCTTGCAGGCTTGTGAACTAACAGGTCTTTGCATTGACAGAACAACCAACCTAGGGAGCAATGCACAGAAGCCATCTTTGGCTCATTTATAGAATAAACATAAAGCAGTACCGTGCTCTTCTCATGCTTCATCAACTCTCCATGCCTCCACTGTCATCCATGATTATTGAGGGTGAGCTGGGACTCATTGAGGGGACTAAGCTGCTTGTCGATTAGCTGACATAAGAGGAGGCCGACTAATGGATGATAGATTTATGCCTAGAGACAAAGCACCAGACAGAAAAAGACCAACCACAATTGACCCCGCCCCCAGTGCCATATTGACACTTTGGGGAGGACATAGGAATAGAGTAAGTTAATCCATATAAAAATAAATGAGGTAAAGGACAAAAAGGGTGCTGGCTGGATGACTCTCACCGGAATATTTTGTGCGGTAAGAAGGACATGTTATTAGCATGGGACCATTGCATAGTCATAGTTTAAAGCTGCCTGTGGTCTTATCTCTCCAGTGGGAGAGAAACTGAAGATGGCATGTGATTCCTGATTATGTACCGAGTACCTATGCAAGTGGCCTTGGGGAGGATCTGAAGGGACACCTATGGTGGAATGGACAATTACGGACCTGGGTTCCAAAGTATTCTCCAGAGCCTAATGCTGCCACTTGCTTGTCCTGTGACTCTAAGTAGAGAGGACTTAACTCTGTGAAGCCAATTTCCTTTCCAAAATGGGAGTAGAAATTTCTAACTCACATAACCATTGTTTGTGCTCATGTATGTCCCAGAATGTAAATGCTACCAAGAGTGACCAAAAAATTGTTTGCAGTTCATGTGCTGGCCACCTAGTTGGTCCTACAGGACCAACTACACCTACGTGCTGTGATTCAACCAGTATGAGAACACTCACTCTACAGCATTGACTAAAAGGCCCACCACACTAGAAGACTCCATGAAGAAAGGGATGAGGGGCCATGTGCATTTTGTTGGCCTCTGAATATCCAACATCATAGACAGTACCTGGAACCTAAGATGTACCTTACAAATATTTGTTGATCAAATAAAGACTTCATTTGAATCACTTCTTTGAGAAAACCTTCACTCTAGGTGACAATCCCTGGAAAATGGAAACATTATCTATTAAATTATTAATGGATTGGCTTGTAGTAATCAACTAAGTTAGCCTCAGTCACAGAGAAGTATCCTAGAGGAATGAGTCATAATTTTGGTGAAAGGAGGTCAAGATTGTGGGATACCGTTCAGTAGGGGAGTCATGGCTGTGGTGTTGGGGCGGGCCATTGCTGATCTCCCAGAAGGGATCTAGAGGGAGATAAATGAACTGGAGAAGGAATATTCAAAACGAGGAGTAGGTTCATGAAAACAGCCCTTTAAAGTGGATATGGGCAAATTCCCAGGGATGAGCTCTGTGCCTATACAACTTTAAATGTGTTTCAGTATCTTACTAAAAACAAGATACTGTGGAATTAATCATATCTTGAGCACAGTTAGCATTTCTGAGAGGTGCAATCAGAAAGGCAAAGACACTCATTTTGGTAGGTCCCCACATGCAGTTTTCTCTGAGGTGTAAACCTCGGAAGGTCGATATGCACAGAGAGAAGCACAGGGAAAGGAAACAGAGGAGGGAAAGAAGCAACAGACACGTGGATTGAGTGAAGGAAGGGAGAAGCCAGGGGAAACAAGGGAAAGAAAGAAAAATGGGATGTTAGCCATGCTGAGAACTGCAAGCCATTAGCTATGTGAGCCGCATTTCAGAGTTCCTCCTCTATGCAATGATTTCTGGGCATATGCCAGAGTCCTCAGATAATGTTTTTTCCATCTTTCTCACCCACAACCTCAACTACAAATGCCTCTGAAAGGTATTCATCTGCTTTTCAAACGTTGTTCCTACAGAAAAAAAGCCGTTAGAAGCTAAATATCCTTGTGTGGCTCAGCCACCAAAAAGAACATTTGCGGAGAGTAATTGGGCAAATTGAGGTATGAGCCCCAGAAGAAACAATGTATTTTGACAAGAAAAATTGGTTGGCAAATGTTGAGGTATTTATGAGTAATCATAATGATTCTCTAAGTAATTATAATTTGTTCTGTACTCTGTCACAGTTGTTTGGGTTTGTGGCGTTTATCACTGAATCAAGGTATTTAGTTGTCTTTATTTTTAGGAAGAGATTCACAGTATTGAAATATTACAAATGCCAATGATGCGAAGTTTCTTGAGTATTTTCCCTTTCTAGTGCCTGATGAGTCATTGGACTATCATTCTGTCCCAAGAACGTTATGGTGACACCAGTCTTAGTCACAAAACCGTTACCGGGGCAGGGTCTGGAGGTGTAGAGTATAGGAAGGAACGTACACAATGAAAAGAAGTTTAATCTGAAAGTTGGAATTATTACCCACACTTTTAAAGAAAATTTATGTTAAAGTAGATTTCCAAACACACAATTGCTCAGCTGCCCTGTTATAATTCTATCCCCAGATGTATGAAGTCTTGGGTCTCAGGGATATGTGGTTTGAATGCTGTCCAGTTTCATAATTCAATTTTCTTTTCAGCAGTGTGATAAATATGGTTTGGAAGGATTATCTCACATCCCTGAGACGTGAGATAATAAGGGAGACCAAGTGCAGTCTTTTTTTTTTTTAATATTTAAATTTTTATTTTTATTTATTTATTTATTTCTTCTTTTTTATTTATTTTATTTTATTTACTTATTTATTTTTTGGGGAGACGAAGTGCAGTCTTTGCACATAAGCCCTGATGTGCTCTCTATACCACAGAAGCACAAAGCTGGAACACATCTAAAGGTTATCTGGTTCAGTCTCTTGTTGAAATACGAACGTCATCATAACAAGGCTCTCCTGCAGTGTTTTACAGAGAAAACAGACGCCAAGTGTTGGTTGATCAATAAAGCAAACACATGAGTAAAGCACTGCACACTATTGAAAAATCTAAACAGGAGAGCTGTTCTGAAGCCTGAGAAATAGATCAGATAGTTCTGCGAGAATTTAAAAAAGACAGCCTCGCTAGTTGCAACACATCAAAATATAGCACAATATTGTGACTGTCATTCTCCAGCGGGACAATGAATTACAAGTGAGACAGCTAGGCGTGCCGACTTTGCTTTTCAGTACATCTCAGAGCTGGGGCGACCAAGGATTGGATCCTGGTTGAGGAAGATGGCCTGAATGGCAAATGCTGGAAACTTGTCTCTCTTATTAATACATGAATTTGAACTCAAAGAAACTGGTGAGGAACAGACATACTTTCAACAATGAGTGTTTGACCCTTCCTATGTCTTTGGCTCTTCATCAGCCCTAAAGTTTAAAAGAGAAACAACACAGTCTTAACCTAAAGGATCGAGGGCTGCTTCGGGCATCATGGGAGACAGAGGGTGATGGGAAAATATCTCTAGCAAAGAGCTCGGCACATTAGGGAGCTGGGGGCCAGCGCTTGTCATCATATTTTTGAACTTTATTTAAAAAAAAAAAAGCTCAGTGAACCCTAATGGAAGCTATGCACTTTCAGTGGTAGTGATATGCTATTGTAGATTCCTCACTTATAATAAATGTACCACTCGTAGGGGGGGGATGTTGATAATGGGAAAGGCTATGCAAGGTTAATGCGGGAAATCTCTGTCATCTCAAACATCTCAGTTTTGCTGTGAACCCAAAACTTCTCTAAAAAATAAGGTCTAGGGCCCTCGGGTGGCTCAGTCATTAAGCATTTGCCTTCAGCTCAGGTCATGATCTCAGGGTCCTGGGATCGAGCCCTGTGTCAGGCTCCCTGCTCAGCGGGAAGCCTGCTTCTCCCTCTCCTACTCTCCCTGCTTCTCCCTCTCCTACTCTTCCTGCTTGTGTTCCTTCTCTTGCTGTCTCTCTCTGTCAAATAAATAAATAAAATCTTTAAAAAAATAGATCTATTTTAAAAAGAATATTAAATAGTTAAATATCTACTATAATTTCTGTTCTTTTACTTCTCCTCATATATCTAATTCACTTTTAATTAACTAAAGACTACTATGATTATCTCAAACAGAGTTACTGACATAGACATCTTTTTGACATGTAACATTTTGATTCATGGCCACTTGAAGCAGCCTGAGAAATAAATCATAGGCCTTTAGTTTTATTTTATAACCAAGAAATGTGAGTAAAACTAAATCTCACCTCATCCCTAACCCCTATCTGCAACCACAGGCATAATCAATTAATATTAATCCAAGCTGGAAAGAGTAAAATTATTTATCTGACTGGCTAGTGATTTCATATTATAAGAAGTTTTCTGGTGCTTGAAAAAAATCTTACCTAAGGTATTTTATGGTACAGAAAATTGGCATTCATTTTCCTACTGAGAGGGGGTTATTTTTATTTTATTGTTACTGCAAATTTCTGAGTCTGATGAAAATTATTTATACTTTATCAATTATTTAAATTATTTTATTTGTGAATTATTTAAACTGTTTTATCGTGAGAAATTTTAAAAAGCAAAATATACAAAGGATTCTTAATATTTAACAATAAACCAAAAAAAAGAAAAATGAAGAAGAAGGTAAAAGATCTGAGCAGATACTTCAACAAAGATGCAGAGATGACAGATAAGTATATGAAAATATGCTCAACATTATACATCATCATAAGGGAGCCACAATAGAAATGACAATGACATACCATTAGCCCCTAGTGGAATGGTGAAAATCCAAAACCCTGACACCCCCAAATGCTCTTGGGACAACAGAAACTCTTGTTTGTTGCTGATGGGACTGCAAAATGGCACAGCCGCACTCGAGACAATTTGTGCTTACAAAACTAAGCACACTCTCACCATAAGATCCAGCATTGCCCTCTTTGGTACTTATACAAATGGGTTGAAAACTTATGTCCACACAAAAACCTGGACATGAAGTTTATAACAGTTTTTAAAGTTTTTATTTAAATTCCAGTCGGTTAACACACTGTGTAATATTCGTTTCAAGTGTATGATATAATGACTCAACCTTCCCCATATATCACCCAGTACTCATCACTGCAAGCACCCTGATTAATCCCCATCCCCTATTTCCCCCATCCCCCACTCCCCTCCCCTCTGGTAACCAGCACTGTGTTCTCTGGATTTAAGTATCCATTTCTTGTTTCGCCTCTCTCTCTTGTTGTTTTTTTTTTCCCCTTTGCTCATTTATTTTGTTTCTTAAATTATGCATGTGAGTGAAATCATACGGTGCCCGTCTTTGACTTATTTTGCTTAGCATAATACTGTCTAGCTCCATCCACATCATTGCAAATGGCAAAATTCCATTCTTTTTATGGCTGAGTAATATTCCATTGTATATATATCTTTATATGCCACAACTTCTTTATCCATCCTTCAGTCAGTGGACCCTTGTGTTGTCTCCATAATTGGGCCTTTGTAGATGATGTTGCTATAAACATTGGGGTGCATGTAGCCTTTTGAATTAGTATTTTTGTATTCTTTGGGTAAATATCTAGCAGTGCAATTCCTGGGTCATAGGGTAGTTCTATTTTTAACTTTTTGAGGAGCCTCTGTGCTGTTTTCCAGATGGGCTGCAATGTTTGCATTCCCACCAAGAGTGTAATAGAGTTCTCCATCCACATCCTTGCAACCCTATTGTTTCTTGTGTTGTTGATTTCAGCCATTCTGACCAGTGTGAGGTGGGACTGGATCCCAAGACCCTGGGATCATGACCTGAGGTGAAGGCAGACACTTAACGACTGAGCCACCCGGGCACCTAAGATACTTTTCTAAGATAGATATAGTATCTCTCATATATACATATTATGTGTATGTGTGTGTGTGTGTATATATATATCATAGAAAGCATTTCTATACAATGTATATTATAATTATATATCTCTAATACATATATATAGTAGAATCTGTAAAATCAGGATCCATCTCACCATTAATGGAATTTTGTAATTGGCCATCTTTCTTTTCCTTAGTGGTCTGTAAAATTTATGAGATCTCGAAATTCAACAAAATGGGGTCGGCGCTTTCTTACAGTCTCTTAAGAGCGGGCTTTCTCCCCCAACTTAAGGAGAGCTATTTAAAGTCTAGGAGAGGAGGGGCTTGGCTCAGTCATTAACTACGTGTTGATTTGGGCCATGTCCGTTAACTTTCCTGATTCCTGGTTTCATCACCACTAGTTAAAAGAGTGCTAGCTCAACATTTGAATCTAGGCCACTTGGTAGAATAGGGCAGGGAAGGTGCCAGAGTAATACAAATGAAATTGAATTGCTCTCTCTTCTCTCCCTCTGAAGCACCTGGGCTGTTTCCAGATAGATAATGCAGCTTAGTAATTGTAAGCAAGAAAGGTCCTCGCCAAGCTTAGTGAGGAAATAGAATCGCGGGACTCAGGGGATGCGATCACACATTTTATATATTTGGCACCACCTTGGACTTTCATATGAATAGAAATAAAAGGCTTTTTAGTTTTCAAAAATAAAATGTTTCAGATTTGATCTGCCTCTGAATTATACTTAGAAATAAGGGGGAACTAGCTCAGTCTCCAAGGCGCCCTGCAAGTCCCCATCTGCCGGCTCACCCCCGTGCCTTCCCAGCACCCTCTGCGCTCCCGCGCCACCCCCAGTCCCACGGGGTATTGGCCCTACGTGCCCCCTTCTCCAGGTACCTTCCCGGGGGTTCCGGTCTCTGCATGCAAGTCTAGACTCTGCCAACGGGGCCACCTAAAGCCCCTTGGAGCAAGGACTCCCATCCCTCCAAACCCTCCCCAGCAAGCCGTGAATGATACTCTCCATGTCTTAGCTAATAGCACAAGCTAGTCCTCCTCCTCTAGGGCCGGTTATGTAAGGGTGGATTTTGTTTCCTATAGTTGTGATTTGTGAGCAAATTAACAAGCCCAGAAAGGCTGCCGATCTTTGCTAGTTGCCTGCATGATGCTGTTAAGAACGAAGGGCCTTGTATGATTTGTTAATGATAATCATGTGTTTTGATGTGACCGTGATGCCTTCAAATTAACTCCACAAGGCGTTGGTCTAGCCTTCAGTCTTGCCTAAATCATTCAATTAAACAGCCAAGGTATCTGTGAAAGTCAACCATTTCACCCACCACTGAAACCTAACAGCTGTCTCTGTGACACAGAACTGTTGATGACTTCATGGAGAATCTGTCTCCCGACAGTTCTGGCCAGAAATGAAGAGGAGTAAGATAATGAATAAGCATCAGACGGGGAAATTTAGGGCAATTTTTAAATTAAATAATTTCTGTTTTGCTGAATTGCTCACATATCATGTCATAGAGAAATTAATACATGATTTTAAATACTGGAGATGTGAAAGCCTACTATTTGCTCTCTAATCAAGCCTGGAGACCAGACACACAGATCTGCCTTCTTCTTCAGCTTACTCCTATTTATTACTTTATAAATCCTATGCTTGTTGTATCTTGGTTTGGGAAGATAATAGATATTGAGGAAAGCCAATTACTTCTGCTTTCAGATCTCCTGCCCTCCGGTCCTTGACAATTTCAGCTAGATAAAAACATGATCACTCATTTCTCCCTGATTCCCTTCATTTTTCTGCATTACCTACCCATAATTACTCCTTTAGATTTATATTATTACAAGGACTGAGATACATATGTCATGGTATTTATGAGCTCACAACCAAAATTGATTTGGTAACAGCATTGAATAAACAAGCCGATCACTGACTCCCAGAACTGGTTCTCAGCCATTTTTCTAACATGCTTGCTACCAGGTAGAATACAAAGAAACTACTTTTGAACCAAATGGTGGTGTGAGGAAAAGGCATTTTTATTTTTCCTCTCTAATTTTGATTTAAATGACTGGTAAAATATAGCAAAATATATGTGTGTGTGTGTGTGTGTGTGTGTATATATATATATATATATATTTAAAGATTTATTTATTTTTGAGAGAGACAGAGTACAAGTGGGAGGGGCAGAGGGAGAGAGAGAATCCCAAGCAGACTCTGCATTAAGCATGGAACCCCACTCGGGGCTCGATCCCACGCCCCTTAGATGATGACCTGAGTAGAAACCAAAAGTCCGATGCTTAACTCACTATGCCACCCAGGTGCCCCAGAAATAACTTTTTTAAATAGCTAAAAACTAAAAATAAATAGCTAGCTATTTATTTTAGCTAGCTAGCTAGCTAAAAACTAGGGACAAAAATCACCCTTACTCTGTAAATTCTGGTTAGAGGAGCACTGTCATGATCGTCTCCTTCTGAGAAAGCAGAGCTGGAAGTGGGTGCGGAGCTTGGGAAGAACCCCTCAGATGAGCGATTAGCTCAAGAACTGAAGGCAGCAAGAGGCTCTGGGGCTCCAGCTCCCTCTTGCCTTTTCCCATAGGGCGGGTTTGGGTTCCACCAGTAAACCCATTGTCCCGTGTTCGTTCTTGTTTCATGCGGGCTGGAAAGTAACGAGCTGAAGCTCAACTTGGCTCCCCACCCTATGTGTCTAGGAGGAAAACAGGGGCAAGGACTTCTTTCCAGGAAGCTGATGTTGCTGGTGGCACTGGTGAATGTTCATTAAGTGACAATCTATGATTTATGTTCCCTATCGTCACCCCAGGCCCTTAGACCATGAGAATGGTTTATATCTGTGGACTCTTCCTTAAAGGGTGTGGACTGGGACCAAAAATAGCCATCCTAGTTCTTGCCTGAGTCAAAACTTCACCGTGAGATGAGTGGACTGACATATTATAGGGTCAACGACAACATACTGGGGTTCCCATGAAATTGATGGCTCAAAAATAATTAGATCCTATTGCCTTCTTCTGAAATAGATTTTCTGCCTGATTGCGAAGGAAATTCTAACTCCTAACAAAACCGTGAGTCCATCACATATGTGACTTTATGGTAAGTCTTTCTGACGTGAAGGTTTGGAAGAGGAAGGATTAATGGAGATGGTGAAATAAATATTGAAAACCCAAAGATAGGTAAGGACACAGGGAAAAAGTTACTAATCAATAATTGTAAGTAATGGGGCAGGAGGAATCAAGTTAGTCTTTTATCCCTGATGTGAGAATCCAAGAAACTTCAGAAAGATGAGGGGGAAACCGTTTCCCAAACTCGGTCCATATGGCTGAATATGAAAAAGCAAGAAGAGTGTGGATCTCTTTAAACAAAAAAAGAGCAAAACATGAAAATTAATACAAGTTAAATGTATCAGTCCGACAATGTAAACGAATTAAATTTCTCTTCATTTAATGTGACAAATTTTCAGGTTGGTTTAAAACAGAAACAAAATGCAAATCCTATAATATATTGTTCACAAGGAATATACCTGAATTAAGGAAAATGAGTTGCTAAAAATAAAGAAGTATGAAGATTTATTAGATGGACACAAAATAAAGGGGCACAGGGGCCCCGATATTTAATTTTGTTAAAGATTTTATTTATTTATTTGCGAGTGAGAGAGATTGAATGTAGGCAGAATGGCAGGCAGAGGGAGAGGGAGAAGCAGGCTCCTTGCTGAGCAAGGAGCCCAACATGGGCCTCGATCCCAGGACCTAGGGATCATGACCTGAGCCGAAGGCAGAGGTTCAACCCGCTGAGCCACCCAGGCATCCCTGGGGGCCCTGATATTAATAAGCATGCATTCAGTCATTATATTTTTATTCATTCCCTTTCACTTTTTCGTCCCTGTCTGTGCCGGACAGTTTCCTTGGCACTGATGCTCTAACTCAGTAAGACAGAATTCACGCCCGAATTGAAATGCGCTTTGTTCACCCGAACTAAGCAAATAATTCCATAATGTCAAGTCACAGAATGGTCACGGCTACAGAGGAAAGTAAAGCAAGGCGAAGGAGGCTGCTGCAGACAGCAGCGCGGGAGGGAATGTTCTTGGTGGAAGGGACACCTACCTGTTCAGGGACCCCCATGAACTGAAGAAGAACCGTGTAGTTATCTGTGAATGTGCTGGGGGTCTCGAACAGTGCCCCTCAAAGGGCGGTCCATGAACTGTTTGCTTCCAGGAAGGGGTAAGGTAAGGAGACTGCCCCAGAAGGTGAGCGCGGAGCACAATCTTCGGGCTGGCTGCCATTTTCTTTCTTACTGCAAGACGGCCCTGTGGAAGGAAGTGGGGTGTCAGTTTGCAATCTGACTCATTGTCCCTGACTTTTACCGTGTTGGACTTTGAGTGACCCTGGGAGACAGAGGGGACCAAGGACACGGCATGATTAGCGTGATCGGGCAAAGCAGACTGGTGGTCGTCGGCAAAGCTAAATATGTGTACTTGGCCGAAGTACATGAAACAATTAGTTATTTGACTTAAATAACTACATTTTAATCATTTAAATAATCAGTAATATTCCTTTCATCGATATTAACATCCAAAATCTGGGAAGGTCTCCGTCTCAAACTCACGACTCGTATGAATACATATCATTTTCACCTAGAACTCTGCTGTACGTCTAATAAGCAGATAAAGCAGGACGTCCTCGGAGCTCCAGCTCTGAGCCCAGCTCCTCAGGTCCTGTAACCACGTCAGGGCCAATCACCGTCTTCCTATCACAGAGATTGTTGTGCTAGATCCTCAGTTGTTCTCCCTGCTTCTCCCACTTCTCTCTCTCAGTCCGTTCTCCACCTGGATGCCAGAGTATTAGTCCGTGAAGGCCTTCTATGAGGTGTCAGATCGCCTCAGTACAGCCCAAACTCCTTGTTGGTCTTCCATCTCCTTCAGAATAAAAACCAAAGTCCTCAAACTGCCTTATAAAGCATGCGTGGTCTGGAATGCACTACTTCTCTAACTTTATCTCCTGCCCCTTGCTTACTTGGTTCTAGCCACACTGGCCTTTTGGCTCTTCTTTGAACACCCCAAACACACCCCAGGGCCTTTGCACTGTTAGCGCTCTCCATTATTCCTTCTCGGTCTATTTGTATCTGTGAAATCTTATCCGACTACGATGCATAAAATTTCAACTCATTCCCAAGCCAGGGTACCCTTTCTCACTTAAATTGCCCTACTTATTTCCGAAGCATTTCCTATGGTTTTATGTTTATTTTTTTCTTCTCTCTCTTTCAGCTGCTTCCCCAGAAGCATAACGCCATGAGAGAGTTTGCTGCTTTTATTATATCGGTAGCACCAACATTGAGCTCCCTCTCTCTATGTTGATATGTACGGATTTGTTTAATAGACGAGTACAAGAAAAAACATATTTAAGAGAAAATACTAGGAGTAGAATATCAAGTGTAGCTTTCCTTTCAAAAAACACATCCGGACCTGGGTAAGGACAATGGGAAGAAGGCATCTGAAAGTCAGGAGGAATGGACTCTTCTTTTATGGGGGCCTGGAAGGTAGTGACGGCTGGAGAGAAACGAGCATCCAGGGGTGAGGTGGGCGAGCAGGGGAAGTGAATAGACAGCTTGGGCAGGAAAGGGCCACTAAGGGGATGATGTTCTGCATTTCAGTACTCATGAAAGCTTGCTGAAGCCTAGGGGCAACCAAAGTTCTGGGGCCAGGGGGAAGGAGGGAAGCCTGGTAAAGTTTAACCAAGTTAGGTTAGTGGGCAGTTTTCCAGATTGGTCATTGACGACTACCCGCTTGGCTAATCATTTGTGGGAATTGGGAGGGCCTGTATCTGATCTGGTCACACGTCCTCAAAGAGGTCATCCTGAGCCCTGTCTAATCCTATCACGTAGGGCTGGTGGTTCTGTGCAGACTGCTGTTTCCTGGAACACAAAGGGTGGGGGGATTTCTTGCCCTTCACTGTTTTCTGGACGCCCAGAGTCAGGTCAAATTCCATTTTGTTAGCCCATGGGAGTTTGGTCCCAGGAAGGCTGTACCCTACCTTCAGGAGTGGAGAATGAGAGCTGTAAGACCATCCCTGAGCTAGCTTCATCCTCCCCAACATGGCGCCATAAAGGAACTTGAGGTGAGGGCATTCCCAACATTTTGCTCCCAGATCTCAGTCAACGCCAAGTGCCAGCCTGCGTCCTCCACCATCTTGACCCTCACTCCGCCACCTTTTCCCTGGGTGACCAAAAGAGACATTAAAGGTGATTCAACCGGGGGACTCAGAATATGGATTATTGTATTCCTTGCTCTGTCAGCTGGTGTCCTCTGGTACTACTAGATCTAAAACAGGGATGATTTGAGTTATAAATCATTAACTATACCAAAAGAAAGCTGGAATTAAGTTGGTTATGTTTTCTTCCATTGAAATAGCTCGCTCAGGGAGCCAGCCCAGTTTTTGAAACCTAGTTTGGCACCAACTCACAGGATTCTGTAGATCTTATTAAACCCATAAATCTTGATGTTTGAAAAGCTCTGCTTTATGGGAACAAACCACCTCATGTTCTGACCCTATATTTTAAAGGAGAAGAATTCGGGGAAATACTAGGACTGTGTTAGTCTTAGCTAGAAAACGCTACCATTTGAAGCATGGAGGTAACCGAGTTGCCTTCTCGAGGCTATACCCAGCTTTCAAGGTGATGTTCAAGTTGTGTTGATAGAGAAACATCTCGGGGCACCAGTGCTGATGAGCACCCTCTCCCAGGACCCCCATCTCCCCGCCCCACCCCATGATAACTCTGAAATATGAGGGAAAGTCGGGTGGTCCCAGAGAGGAAGGGTTAAACTCCCCTGGTCTAATACTCTGGCACTTGGAAACGTTTTTCAACAAGCAGTAAAAATAGTGCCTTACACTTGTCTGGAATTTAGACTTTACAAAGTGCTTTTAAATATACCATGTCATTAAATTTCACAACAATTTGGCAAGAAAGAGATTATCGTCTCCATTTTGTTGATGAGTAATAAGAGCTATTATCTATTTCACACTTATTTCTTGCCAGGCACCATGCGAAGCACTCATTTAATCCTCACAACGATCTTATGACGTGTGTGCTATTATTATCTTGCTAATACACAGATTGAAAGATAGGCTCAGAGAAATTAAGGGATTTGCCTATGGTCCGGCAACTCGGCACTGGCAGAGGAGAGATTTGAACCCGTGTTTTCCTAACTCGCTGTGCTCTAAGCCGGTGACCTTCACACCATTTTGGCCACATAATTTAAAAATTATCTATGTACCACTAAACTACCATTTGCATTAAAAACATATACAAAAATAGAAACTTACAGACAGAAGACCGGAAAAGTAAAATGCAAATAGAAGTCGCAATAGTCTCTCCCCCCCTCCACACTAATGGAGTACCTTGTACTTCACTTTGATCAGTCCACTCTTCTAGGAAAGTGCCCTGTCTGGACCTGAGGATGGGGAAACAAGGCTCACTGTGTACTACCAGTCACTGGCCCACAATTACACAGTCAGTACAAGATTTGGCGGCATCCCGAACTCTGTCTTGTCACTCAAGGTCTTTGTCATCATCGCCTCTTAGTCTGCCTCTGGCCATGGGGCTCGGGCACAGTCTTGCGTCTGGTGGGACGCCTACGCCCCCAGCCCGTGCACAAAGACCTATCGCTGTAGGAATAGTTCCCTCCTCAGACCCTCTGAGGGGTAAGAGATGTTAGCCCTCCAGCTATTGTCATTATTTGCATGAATAAGGCCAAAGTCCTCCTTAAGGCCAACTTCTCTGGGCAGAGACCTTTCCTTCTTTCCCTGGGTAGTTGCTAACCTCTCCCCAGATAGATGTCATGAGGGCATGTTGAGCGTGGTTCAACATAGATTTATGTATTTGTTTTGGGGGGTTTGCATTTGACTGTACTCTTTTTGGGGGGGCTGAGCATCCCCAAATTTCATGTCCATCACTTTACTTGAGAGCTGTGGCGAAGTTCCTGTGATTCTGTGAGTTTACGTTTATGCGACCAATACAGACCGTGGCTCTAGGCATGCATACATTAAAAAAAAAATGTGATTATTCTTAAGGGGCAGGCGTCCTCAGTCCACAGTCTTTGTTTGGAGCCACCAGGGTGAGATGGCGGAGTGGAGAAGCCCCTGGGCTTTCCCAGAAGTGCATCTGAGCACAAATGAGTGAGGTATGTTGCGTCACCAAGTGCCCTAGGCCAGGAGCCCACCAGAGACACAGGAGGACAGCAGTCCTCAAGGTTAGGACTCTGAAAGGCCACCGAGGGGAGCCATTGCTTTATCCAGCTTCTTCCGCGGACTCCCAATCTTCCCCTTCAAGGGTCATTAAAAAACCTCCCAGCTCTAGCCATTCATTTTCTCAAAACAGTTCACTCTCCCCAGAGTACAAAGCAGATGATAACAGAACTCCCAGCATCATTTCTTATATTTCTTTTGCTTCAAAGAGTGGTTTACTGAGAAGAGGATGGGCACGGCTGCATCCTTGACCTGAAGTTCCCTCCTCAGGCCAAGCCCAAGGCCAAGCACTGGATGGTCTCATGAGGAGCTGACAAGGTCCCTGTCCTCCAGGAGCTGCAGAGGGTCAGAGGGTCTGGGAGAGAAGGTGTGTACCCTCAGCAGGGCGGTCTGGGATGTCCCCCGGCAGTGGTTGGGGCCGTAACCCTGTGAAAGTTCATATCAAGCAGGGTGTTTGGTAACTCCCTTTATGGCAGCCACAGCCTTGACCCTGAGATGTCAGGTGGCCAGACCCTTCCCGCTAGGGTAAAAGTAAATTCCTGGGGGTGCTCTGGGATAACACCGGGGTCTCGAGGTAACTAGACCAATGCCCTCCTCCTGCCTGCCTCGGGGCTTTATGCTTACATCTCGGTCGGAAAGAGTGTCAGGGCTCCTTTAGCAATGAGTCCCCGAATGGAGTAGCAATGGCAATGACTAATCCTTCACTTGGCTTCTTCGAGTGCTCTCTGAGGGAAGCTGAGCAGAGGCCCTAAGGAGCTGGCCCACCTCCATGGCGTAGAGAGGGAGTTTTCATATTTATTCCCTTCGAGCATCCAGCTCCAGCCATCTGCTTTCTTTGCCACCGACCCTTGGGAAATGTGAACTCATCCTGTGGGCCTAACCCACACCAGAGTGATGATAAACACAAAATATACGTGATCCCTCTGACCGCCTGGCTATAGCAGCACCCACCATCCCCCTGTGCTGTGTTCCCCCACCCCCTCACTGTGCCTGGACGGGTGACATCTTTATATGTTTCTGTGTTTGTGGTCGGCCTCCCCCGCTAAGCTGTACCTGCCTGACAGCAGGGGCCTGGTCTGGTTGGTCCATGGTTGGGCCCCCCCAACCCCTGTTCACAGAACCCCAACCTGGCCCCATAACTGTTGGTTGGTTGAATGAATGCACAAAGAAACAAACAGTTGAGTACTTTACTCTGAGATTATCTTTCACAAGGGCTGATTCTTACCACAGGGGAGCTGTGATATTCAAGGAAACCAAAGATGGCTTCCTGTCCTCCCAATCCTTCATCCACTTCATTAAGCTGTGTGTCCACAACTAGTTCGCTAGAGTTTGTCTGAGGGACTCCGACTTCGCAGAATGAGCTTCCCATGTTCTAGATGTCAAGGCTCCCCCAGAGGAGGCAGTTTTATCTGGGTGACAGGGTGTTTGCCATACGAGGGTCCCTGGAGACCCCTCAGGGAAAGGTCTTTCCATCATGTTTTAAGCAATCGTGTTTTTTAATCGTGTTTTTTAATTTTTTTATTATTTTTTAAAGATTATTTATTTATTTATTTGACAGAGAGAGAGAGAGATCACAAGCAGGCAGAGAGGCAGGCAGAGAGAGAGGGGGAAGCAGGCTCCCCGCTGAGCAGAGAGCCCGATTCGGGGCTCGATCCCAAGACCCTGACATCGTGACCTGAGCTGAAGGCAGGGGCTTTAACTGACTGAGCCACCAAGGCGCCCCAGCAATCTTTTTTTTTTTTAAACCAAGAAACAAAGACTCCTCTTGCTACTTCAGATGTGTGCATGTGGAGGAGGGCGTGTGGTTGTAATCACACATACACAGAGGAATGTGGTGGAATCTGGACAGACAGGGCTCAAACGAATGTGTCTGGATGGAAGGCAATGGTAACAGGGAAAAATGGTGGATCTACTCAGCTAGTTGCCACATATGCGCGTCTGCTTCTCTCTGTTCTAACTCTCAATTCTAGATTTCGGTATAAATATGAAAATCGGGTAGATGTCTCTCCCTTATAGCCTCTGCTGACTCATTTATTCTAGGACCACATCACTTAAGCTCACACGGGCCCATCATGAGTGTCACCCCCTCCCGGCCTCACTCTACCTCACGGTCTTTGTAAGGACACACAAATTTGAAGTCTTCATTCTCTCATTGAGATTACGAAAGAGATTTCTCTCCCTTGCTTTTTCTTTGAGCATTTACTTCAGAAAACTTCTGATTATGAATACTTTCTCTTCTCTGAAATGTAAATAAATCCTTTTGAAGATGAGATAGGGCTCGCGTCAGTTTTGGGACTGGGAATGTCTTCCTCAAGGACCAGGGGAGCCATGTCCTTGGAACATGAACATCGGAAGAGCGAGGGCCTCCATCTTCTAGTTTCTGTGGCAGGTTAGAAGCCTAATTTCAGTGGGTTCCTCGAGCCAAGTTCCTCGTTTCAAGTCTCTAATCTCCCTCCCGCCATAACGATGTGAGAAGCTTGTTTTTCCTTTGGAGAAAGCCAAGTACCCCAGTACCAAGTATAGTTCAGATAAACTCTGGGTGACAAATGGTGCTGGCGAATCGTCATACTTGAGGACTAGTTATTGTTTATCTTGAGAACATGTATGTAACAGGTTTAATCTGCTTAGCTACCTATGAGGATTTCTTTCTGTCTTTGCAGTCTCTGAGAGGATTGCCTGTGCTATTCCTCCCATTTTGGCTTAATATTTATTCAATAACAAAGGTGCTTTCTCTACTGTCTTTGTAAAGAGGACTTCTGCATTGGACGAAGACTTGATTTTTATTTATTTTCCCAGCACCTTTCACTTTTATGTCTCTCATGGCTACCTGCCTGATTGTCCTTTTCCTCACTCAGATTCCTTTGAGAAAGACTTATTGGCCAGCTCGCCTTTTGGAGCAAGGTGGCCCATGTTCGAACTGGCTACCAAAGGGTAAATTACCCTCCCTGACTCTAACTGGGGGGCCAGGGTGAAGCTGGGGCTTCTGTCCTCCTCATCGTATGAGGTCTACTCCATAGTGGGGACCGTGTTCCAGATGGATTCTATTAGTGGTTGTGTACCAGCAAATATTTCTGACGTGAACCCATCCCTGCTGGCCTGTCACCTGAAACTCCAGTTGGCAATTAGAATCTAAACCTCAGACAAACCCACCTAGTTTCTCACGGAGAAAGAACTCTAACTCAGTATTAGAACCCAGGTGCTAGTGGGGAGCCATCTTGTAACCTCAGCCCCTAGCGACAAAGAAGACCATGAGGAATGACAGAGTGAATATGACCCCACGTGGGAAAGTCATTCAGAGAGCCCATCGTTCCGGTGGCAACAGCAGCATTTTCACAGGAATGGGGAACACTGAGTATGATACTCACAAGGAGAGAAAAGATGTCAATTACAGCAGAGAAAAGAATGGGAAGTGGGAGGAAACGGGGAATACAATCTGGAGACAAACCAGGAAGATGTGAGACCCAGAAGAGGAATGAGCAAAAGCAGCAGAAAGTGAGGTCCTAAATTTCAGATGTTGGGATGAGAAGAGGGAGCCACAACCTGTGTCGAATCACCTGCAGTGATTTTAAGTACTATGCATAAGAGTTTAAGTCGAATCATGTTTCTTAAGCAAGGAATTCTGTGATTCCCTCCTTTGCTGGCCCAGGTTTGGGGTTCCGGCTACACTGCACAGCCCTGACCCCTGTGCTCTGTGAGACCTCCCTCTCCAGGAGAACCGCATGCAGTTTCATAAAATTACTTTTATTTTGGGGATGGAGGTTTATTGGTTCTCCGCACGGCCGGGAAATCATCCCGTTTGGACAATGCAGAATCTTGATTACCCCTTCCAAATTAGTTTGTTCTTCCTCTATTGGAACTATTAATCAGTACAGTTTGCCAGGCATAAGGCCAGTTTATCCAGAAAGTGGAACACCTCCAGGCTTTGCAAGACAGTCGTCCCCTAGAGGGCATATCATTTCTTACTTCATCCTCACAAAGGAAATGGCAGAGAAAGGAAACAAACACATATTGAAACTCACTATATTCAGGCTCTGTGTTTGTGTGAAATGCTTCCGTTGTATATGATGTAGATACCATTTTATTTATTTATTTTCTGTTTATTTATTTATTGAAGTGTAGTTGCCATGCAATGTTATATGAGTTTCTGGTCTACATCATAGTGATTTACCAATTCTTTTTTTTTTTTTTAAGTTTATTTGAGAGAGAACCTGAGCAGGAGAGGGGTGGGAGTAGGGCAGAGGGAGAAGCAGACTCCCTGCTGTTCAGGGAGACTGACGATGTGGGGCAGGATCCCAGGACTGAGCTGAAGGTAGTCACTTAACTGAGCCACCCAGAGGCCCCGTAGTGATTTGCCAATTCTGTGTATCACTCCGTGCTCACCGCCCTGTTACCATCTATCACCATACAACTTTTGTTGTAATATTTGTAGATGCCATTTTTATTTTTTATTTTTTTATTTTTAGATTTTATTTATTTATTTGTCAGAGAGAGAGAGTGCACAAGCAGGAGTAGCAGCAGGCAGAGGGAGAAGCAGACTCTTCACTGACCAAGGAGCTCAATGTGGGACTCATTCCTATGACCCTGGGAACACGACCTGAGCTGAAGGCAGACACTTAACTGACTGAGCCACCCAGGCATCCCTGTAGATGCCGTTTTTAAAAGGGTATCTGACACCCCAAAGACTGACTATTTTACTCAAGGGCTACACTGTGTGAAGTGCTGGGACTTGGATTTGAATCCGGCTCTGACTCCCAATATTTGCTGTTTGCATGACAGTTGATTAATACTCATTAGCCTCCAATTAGGCCTGTGATAAAAATAACATACGTCTCTTCTATAAATTGCTACCATGGTGAGACTTGTCATCCCACGGCCTGACCATGGGGACAGGGATTTGGTTTTGTTAACTGCTGTGTTCCCCACACTGGTAGCAGTCTCTAACACATATGAAGGGCACAACAAATACTTGGATTTATTTGTGATTGAATGAATCTTTGTACTATTAGCACAACATCCAGATCACAACGTCGTTCGATATGTATTTGTAGAAATAAAATGTAGTTTCCCATCCTGCACGGTGAGCATTTCAACAGAGATTTTCTGTTTTCCAACTAATGACCTCACTATCTCTACACTCTTTCTGTTTTTCCAAATGCATTCTACTTTTGTGATTTTTGTCTCATTAACTCTGTGAGCCCATTTATTGGTGTCAATCATGAGAAATCATCTAAATGGAATTTATTTTCTTTGATGTTTACAAGGAAACAAAATAGTACTCTAGATGGAAAGAAATGTATCTAGTTCCCTGAAAACTGATGCCCAATAGCCTAAAATGGTTGGTTTGGAGATGATGGGCGAACTGCAGTCGTCCTGTTGAGAAAGCCAACCTGCCTTCTACAGACCATTAGGGCAAGAGCAGTAAGATCTATTCATCCCCTGAATCTGTGACTGCCAGTTACTCTTAGATTATTCTTCCTTGAACTTGTTTTTGGGTCTTAATCAAATTCAAAATTCAATTGAGGAGTACTAAAACGACCTTCAAGAACAGTGTAAAAAGTATATATTTCAGGGGTGCCTGGAGGGCTCAGTCAGTTCAGTGTCTGCCTTTGGTTCAGGTCATTATCCCAGGGTCCAGGGCTTGAGCCCCAGAGTTGGGCTCCTTGCTCAGTGGGGAGTCTGCTTCTCCATCTCCCTCTGCCCCTCCCCCTATGCTTGTGCACACACTCTCTCTCTCAAATAAGTAAATAAAAGTATATCTTTCATTAGGATTAGAAATAAAGCTATGTTTTAGGAACCAATGTGAATAAAGGCATACATCTGAATCATATTGTGCACTTATTAGGATAACAACTTTCAAAGTTATGTGATGATTTAGAGACCCGAATCTGGATTTCCAGTCTGTCACTTTCTAGCTGTTTGACCTTGAGTATTTTGCTTAACTGTTCTAAGCTTCATTCAGTTGTTGATCTTCAAAATGAAGAAATTAATACTTTCTCTTCTGACTTAAAAGATTTTTCTTTCCTTTTTTTTTTTTTTTAAGTAGTTTCCATGCCCAGTGTGGAGCCCAACACTTTAATGCTGCTCTAAAAGTGAGAGATAAGAGAAAATAGACACAAATGCTAACATGGGAAGAATTTTCGGTATATTTTAAGTTTATGTTAGAGTTGAGTTATATTTTGACACTTTGGGGAGGAAGTGAGCATCTCCAGTGGCTTCTCTCATTTTGGAGCCAAGCACCTCATTGGTAACCATTAATGTATAAATGACAGTTGATGATTCATTTTCTATATAGTAGACAGAGCTTGATTGATATAAGAAGAAAATATTCCCTAACATTTTGGGAACTAGTTGATGCATCATATTTGGTTTTAACCCATGTGAAATAATCAATAAGCAATAGTGTAATGCCATAGAACAGACATTTACATGATAGTTTCTTTCTTTTAAAGTAACAAAAACTTGTATTAGAACATTGAAAATATTTCATTTAGTCCTTCCAAAAGTTCTATCAGATTGGTAATTGTATTAGGTCCCAATTCATTAAAATATGAGAAAATCGAGGCCCAGAAATTACAAGAGAACAGTCAAAGCATTTATCATATGTTTGTGACAGGAAGTTAACACAGATACCCAAACACATGAAATGAGCTAGCCCTGTCTGGATGCTAACTTCAAAAGTCAGCTTGGGAACTATGGTGGGTTGAATGATGTATCTTCAAAATTCATGACCACCCAGAGCCTCAAAATATGACCTTACATGGAAATAAAGTCTTTGAGATATAATTAGTTAAGGAGCTCGAGATGAAATCATCCTGGATTTAGGTTGTTCCCTAAATCTAATGACTGTTGTCCTTAAAAGGAGAAGAAAGGCACAGAGTGAGACGCATAGACAAGAAGGCCATGTGAAGACAGAGGCAGGGATTGGAGTCATGCTGCCATAAGTGAGGGAGCACTTGCGGCCATCAGAAGCTGGAGGAGGCCAGTAACAATTCTTGTCCAGCCTTTAGAGGGAGTGAAGCCCTGGTGTCACCTTGATCTAATGTTTCTGACCTCCAGGGTGCCTGGGTGGCTGTGTTGGTTTAAGCGACTGCCTTCAGCTCAGGTCATGATCCTAGAGTCCCAGGATCGAGTCCTACATCAGGCTCCCTGCTCAAGGGCGAGTCTGCTGCTTCCTCTGCCCCTCCCCCTTTTCATGTTTTCTCTCTCTCTCATTCTCTCTCTCTCAAATAAATAAAATCTTTAAAAATAAAATAAAATTTCTAACCTCCAGAAGTATGCAAGAATAAGGGTCTGTGATGTTAAGCCACCATGTTTATGTTAATTTTTTATGGCATACGGGGAATCTAGGAACACAGAGGTGGGACTTATAGTAGAATGAGAAATTTGGCAAATCTCTTCCCAAAAAAGTAATAACTGAAAAAAACTCATTTCATGACTCCAGAAATTGAGTCATAAATTTTGAGAAGCTAGTATTCATGAAAAATGACTGAACTCTGAGTAAGAATAATCTGAGGCATGCCTCTCACCACTTTGGGCTTAACAGTCAATTTGAAGTAATAGAAGAATCAGTGAAATTGAAGTTAAGTGAATAGAAATTGCCAATTTGAAAAGTCACAGAAAAAAAAAAAAAAAAGAATGAAAGACCTGAATAGATCTTCTGAGGCTTATGGGAGTTTCAGAAAGCAGTGAGAGAGACTAAGGGGCAGACAAAAAAACATTTGAAGGAATAACAGCTAAAAAACATTCCCGAATTTGATAAAAAAAAAAAATTAATGTACAGATCCAAGAAGTTTGACAGACTCCAAGTAAAATAAACTCAAAGAGAGAGCCACATCTAGAAAATCATAATCAAACTGTTGAAAACCAAACACAAGGAGAAAATCTTGACTACAGCAAGACAAAACTGACTCATCATACACAGAGGAGTAACAATGTGACTAGTAGCCCCTTGGCTTATCATTTAAAAAGAGAAGTCCTGAAGGCACTAAAATATTCAAAGTGCCGAAAAAGAAAAAAAGTGTCAGTCAAGAATCCTCTAACAAAACTACCCTTCACAAAGAAAGGTGGAATAAAGAGATCTGAAGGTAAAGACTGAGAAAATGTGTTGCTGGTAGACAATACTTATAAGGAATCCTAAAGGAAGTCATCTTGGAAAAAGTTAAAATGTGGGTAAATATAAAACATTGTGTGAATATATGCTTCCTTTTTTTTCTCTTCATATCTTTAAGACACAGGATTGCATAAAGCACTAATTGTAATTGTATTGTTGGATTTATAATATACATAGATATAATATATATAACAATAATAGTACAAAACAGAGAAGGAATAGAGCTATATTGGAGAAAATTTCTTATATTTTATCAGAATTGTTAGTATTAATCTAAAATAGACTACTAATTTAAGATGCACATTATAATAGTGAAATAACTAAAAGAAGATTTAAATGATATAATAAAAATATTTATTTAACCAAAAAAAGGCATTAAAAGAGGAACAGAGAAACAACAACAAAAACATGAGCCATACAGAAAGCAAGTAGTAAAATGGCAGATACAAATCCTGGTTTATCACATCACATTAAATGTTATTACATTAAATGTATGATTATGTGAAATGTGAATTGACTGAACACTCCAGACAAAAGGTACTAAATCCTCACATTAAAAGGCACTAAATGGGAATGAACTAAACACTTTACTAAAAAAGTGGATATTGTCAGACTGCATATAAAAAATAAAAACAAGATCCAACTGTATGTTATCTACATACTTAAATTCAAAGACCTAAATAAAAGGAAAAAATATAACATGGAAATAGTAATCATAGCAAAGCTGAAGTGTCTGTATTAATATGGACTAGATTAAGAGACATATCACTGACTTCAAGAGAAGAAATATTACTAGAGAGACAGGAGCTCCCGGGTGACTCAGTTGGGTTAAGCATCCAACTCTTGATTTCAGCTCAGGTCATGATCTCAGAGTTGTGAGACTGAGCCCCAATGTTGGACTCCACATTGGGCCTGGAGCCTGCTTAATATTCTCTCTCACTCCCCTGCTCTAAAATATATGTATTTATATTGTATGTATTAAATATATATTATATTTGTATATCTATTATATATTATTTTTCTATATTAAAAATAAATGATACAAATATGTCAAAATATATTTTATATATTTATATATATATTTGTCTCTCATTATACATAATGAGAGACAAAGAGGACATTTCATAATGATGAAAAGGCCAATTCATCAAGAAGCTATAATAACTAAAAATATATATGTGATTAACAATAAAATTCCAAAATCTAAGAAGCAAAAATTTACAGGGTTAAAAAGGGTAGTATACCATTCAATTATAATAATTGGAGACTTCAGTAATCCACTCTCAGTAATTGATAGAACAATACAGAAAAATAGCAAGGATTCACAAGACTTCAACAAGACTGTCAGCCAACTTGTGCTAATCAATATTTATAGACTTCCACCCAACAATAGCAGAAAACACAATCTCCTCAGGAGTACATGGAACATTCTTTAGAAAGATAAGATGCCAGATCTTAAAAACAAGTTTCAATAGACTTAAAAGGATTGGAATGTTATGAAGTATAAGTAGACTGGAAATTAACAATAGAATGAAATTTGGGAAATCCTCAAATATTGGGATATTTGAAAAACCCAATTTGAAATAATCCCTTGCTCAAAGGACAATTCACAAGAGAAATTAGAAAATATTTAAACTGAATGTAAACAAAAACATTGTATATGAAATTTTATGAGCGGCTTTAAAATGGTACAACTACTTTGGAAAATGGCATGGCCATTTCTTAAAAAGTTAAATGTAATCTCACCCTATGACCCAGTAATTCACATCTAGGTGTCTAGAAGAGAAACAAAGACATATGCCCACAAAAAGACTTGCACATGAATTTTTATAGCACCCATGACTCAGTATAGCCCCCAAACCAGGAAAAAAATCAAATGTACATTAAAGGGTGAGTGCATGAACAAAATGTAGTACATCCCTTCAATGGAAGGCCATGTAATAATGAAAAAAATGAACCTGTGGTACAGGTTATAAAATAGGTGAGCCTCTAAAACATTATTCTACATATTATATGATTCCATTTACATAAAATGTCCAGAAAAGGCCAACCTATAGAAACAGAAAGCTGATCTGTGGTTACCTAGGCTTGAGGTTGGAAATGGGATTGACTCTAAATCGACACATGGCAACTTTTGGGAGGCGACAGAAATGTTCTTTTTTTTTTTTTTTGGTGATAGAAATGTTCTAAAGCTAGATTTGTATAGTGGTGTGCAACCTTATAAATTTAGTAAAAATAATTATATTGTGCAGTAGATGGCTACATTTTATATTATATAAATTATACCCCAATAAGGCTATAAAAATTAATAAGCAGCCAGGGATAGTGGGTGGGGGAATATAGATGTAACAAGATGAACAATGTTTTTACAATTATTGAAGCTGGTTGATTCATGTGGGAGTTTATTATACAATCTCTCCACTTTTATGTATGTTTTAATATTTTTTATAATAAAAATATTTTAAAAGTCAATATTAAAACAAAATTTAAAAATATAAGCTTGGTTTTCTACACTTCTGATGTCTAAAATACATCTACTGCTTTAAACAGACAGGGCATAGTCTCCAAGGGTCTCATCAGATAATTCAACCATGAATTAAGTCAACTCAATTTAGTAAATTTTGACTGAACATCAACTATATATAGCAAGGTTTTGTCTTGATGCTTACAACATTCTTTTACGCCTCCAGTTCTTGATTGGTTTAAGCAGACAGTCATGTCATGGTCTTAAAATTGGGTGTTTTTTTGTTCCTTTTCGCTGAACTTGTATTATTTTCAATCACATAAACTTAGACACATCCTCTTCTGTATCTCTCTCTAGATCATCTTCCTTTCTCACGTCTTATCTCTATATCATAGAAGTTTCTTATAATGGGAGTTTTTACACCCACAATTCAAAACATCTAATTGCTGAAGTGAAATACTTCGCAATCTGGTAAGAGAATTGGGTTTTGAAAAAAGTAATTAGCCCCCTCAGGTGATGTCCAGCAGAGACAGTAATTTCAATGCTATGCTCTGAGTGGCAACAAGGTCTTATTCTGTAAAACGGTTTTACTTTATCTGGAGATGACATGGGTGAATTCCTTCCTTCCAAGGGTAATGTACTCAACTGAAGTGGCTAGTCATAATTCTCAAGTGACCTATTTGAACGTCTGAAAAGGAATAGAGAAAAGGAAGAACAGTTTTAGAATGTTTTGCATTACCTGCTTCCCATAAAAATAGACTCACCCTTAATTGGATATTGGGGATACACATTCACAGACCTTATTAAAATATATATTTGGGAGCAATGGTTAGAGCCAAAGAAAGGCTGATTTCTTTTCTTGACCATCTGTAGGGATCATTAGGCCAGAGTAGTCTTAACTTCTAGAATTTAGGTACAATGTCAGAAAAGTCAACATAAATGAAACAAGTTAATTCTCTGTAGTAGTAACTAAACCTAAGATAAGATTTTGAAATCTTTCAAAAGCTTAGAGATACAGGAGAATCTCTGAAATCTTTATCAACAAAACAAAACTAGTTGAAAAACCCTCAGGTGTTTCTGAAATCTCCATCCTTCTTAGGACTCCATCCTTCTTAGGACCAAGACTCAGAGAGCTCAGTAAGAATGCATTGAACTGAATGTTGAATTTATCAGCATTAACAGTGACTAATGTAAGATAAATTGTATACCTATTAATGTTATACCTCAAGTAATATCAATATTTAAGTATTATAGTATGTATAATCAAGGACAAAGAAAATTAAACAATATATATTATATATACACAATTATTATATATTTAATTTTCTCTATATATTTTTTCTCTATTATATTAATTATATGAATATAGTGACTAATTAATTATAAAGCAATATATGTAGTGACTAAGGAAAAAGACACTCTGAGACATTCATACCTCTGAGAGATATGAGAATTTATGTCCTAGAAGATTACAAAGTAAAATAAGAAAAAAATTTCCAGATTACACCACCACCTAGATGAAATGTATGATTTATTTCACCAAACAACCATCTGATTATTTAATCTGTATGGAAAGACCTTTCAGCCTGAAAGGAATAAGGCAACAGATACAAGTACACTGGTCAGTGAAAAGATGTGTGTCATTGGAAATTAAAATTGAAATTCTATTTTGCAGAGCGCCTGGGTGGCTCAGTCGTTAAGCATCTGCCTTCGGCTCAGGTCATGATCCCAGGGTCCTGGGGTGGAGCCCCACATAGGGCTCCTGGCTTGCGGGAAGTCTGCTTCTCCGTCTCCGACTCCCCCTGCTTGTGTTCCCTCTCTCACTGTGTCTCTCTCTGTCAAATAAATAAAATCTTTTAAAAAAAAATCTTAAAAAAAAAGAAATTCTATTTTGTAAGTTAGTGTTTAGTCTTTTTCTTTAACGATTTACTTGTTTCTTTATTTGAGGAATAAAGTGAGTGAAGGAGAGAGAGAGAGCATGCATGAGCAGGGGGAGGAGCAGAGGGAAAGGGACAAGCAGACTCCCCACTGAGCACAGAGCCCAAAGCAGAGCTCCATCTCACAACCCTGAGATCATGACCTGAGCTGAAATCGAGAGTCAGGCGCCCCACCAACTAAGCCCAGGCACCCAAGTGTTTAGTCTTAATTTAGCTAGTGTGAGTTGTGTGACCTTGAAAAAATAATTCACTTCTCTGGGTTTCAATTTCTTCATTTGTGCAATTGAAACAGAGATTAAGTCAGCATTTTCCCAATTGTCTCCTTGAAAACGAATGTCCTAAAAGAGAACAGTGCTCAGTCTGTTAGAACAACTCGACATCCGCATGCAAAAAAAGAAACAAAGGAAAAGAAGAATCAAGACACAGACCTTACACCTTTCACCTTTCACAGAAATTTAACTCAAAATGTATCACAGACATCAATTTAAAACACAAAATGATAAAACTTTTAGAAGATGACATGGGAGAATATCAAAGTAAACTTGGGTTTGGCAATAACTTTTTAGATAAAACACTGAAAGTACAGTCCACACACACAAAAAACATTATAAGTTGGATTTCACTGAAATTAAAAGCTTCTGCCCTGCAAAGCACTACTCTGTTCAAAGAGTGAAATAAGCCACAGACTGGGAGAAAATATTTGCAGAACACATGTGATAAAGGATGAGCGTTCAAAATACACAAATAACTCTTAAAACTCAACAATAAGAAAAAAAGCAAACTGATTAAAAAATAAGCAAACTATCTGGACTTCTCACCAAATAAGATATAGCGATGGCAAATGAGCCTATGAAACGAGGCTTATTTTATCTTTATGCTTAATCCACATCATACGTCATTAGGAAATCGCAAATACAAACAGAAATATATCACTACACACCTTTTAGAATGGCTAAAATCCAAAACACTGGCAGTACCAGATGCTGAGGAGGAAGGGGGGCAACAGCCCATTTATTGCTGGTGGAAATGCAAAATGGAACAGCAACTTTGGAAAACAATTTGACAGCCTCTTACAAATATATGATCCAAGAATTGCTCCCCTGGGTATTTATGCAAATGAATTAAAAACTTATGTCCACATAAAAACCTGCCCATAATGTTTATAGCAGCCTTATGCAAAATTGCCAAAACTCGGAAGCAACCAAGAAGTCCTTCAGTAGATGAATGGATAAACAAAGGACTATTATTTGGTGATAAAAGGGAATGAGCTGTGAAACCCCGAGTGACCTAAATGAACCTTAAGCACATATTACTAAGTAAAAGAAGCCAATCTGGAAAAGAACATCCTCTCTGATTCCAACTGTTTGATATTCTGGAAAAGGCAAAACTATGGAGGTAAAGCTAGGGAGTAAAAAGATCAGTAGTGGCCAGGGTTTTGGGGAAAGGGAGGGAGGGATGAATCCGTAGAACACAGGGGATTTTTAAGGCAGTGAAACTCTTCTATATGATAATGCAAAACTTGTCAAAACTCAGTATGTACAACCTAAAGAGTGGAAGCTGGGGCAAACTAGAGACTTCAGCTAAAAATAATGTGTCAATAAGGGTTCATCAATTTTAACAAATGTACAACACCAATGCATGGTGTTAGTCACAGGAGAAGACAAGGCAGGGGGAAGGTTAAGAGTGTATATGGGCACTTCATAGTATTTGAGATTATTTTTGTGATTCATATCGAATTTTAGATATGAAAGACTGGAAGTCCTATGATAAAGAAGCATGTTTAACATTCTTTATCCTAGAATTTCCTAAATTTATTTGACCCTGAATTTTTTTCCCCAAGGAAATTATTTTTTTTAAAAATTTTATTTATTTAGGGTGCCTGGGTGGCTCAGTGGGTTAAGCCTCTGCCTTAGGCTCAGGTCATGATCTCGGGGTCCTGGGATCAAGCCCCGCATCGGGTTCTCTGCTCAGCGGGGAACCTGCTTCCCCCTCTCTCTCTGCCTGCCTCTATGCCTACTTGTGATCTCTCTCTGTCAAATAAATAAACAAAATCTTAAAAAAAAAA